>JALPQI010030301.1:0-121504 GCA_025490895.1 Thaumatotibia leucotreta | reverse complement strand
TCGCCGTGTGGTGACGGCAGTAAGAATACATTTGTCACCACCCCAACTCCTCCTGCGGGTGTCGTAAGAGTCGACTAAAGGATTGAAGTGTCACTGACCATTCTACAAGATTGATGATGGGCAGCAGCGTCATCCTAGTGGACACATTACTGCGATCGCCAATCCGCTTGCCCAGCGTGGCGATTATGGGTATTTACCTCCTAATGCGTTTACACGCATAGTTAATAGGAGAGGCCTACGTCCAGCAGTGGACTAACATAGGCTGATGATGATGATGATGAAGCACATCTGTTACGACATTGTGGGATTACCTACTCTCAAGTTTATGGGTCAAATTTAAAATCATGTTACGAGTCTTTCCGGTGGACATTTTAAAAGTTAAGGGCTATGAGAGTTAATTTTCTTATTAAACCCTTATTGTCATTTAAAGGCACTCCTTTCCTATTGAATTGTATGATAAAAATCGCGACTACACTCCTACTAGTTGCTTACTATTGGCCACAGGAAAGATGGGCTCTACAGTTCAGCTGAACACGCACATTTCCTTTCCTGTGGTCGATAGTTAACAGCCTGTGGACAGGTAGTAATGATTTTTACCATACAAAGCAATGGAAAAGGAGGACGTCTTAATGAACTTTTAGATTGTCCACCGGAAAGACTCCGAACATGGGTTTGCGTTTGACCCTTATTGATCATTGATGACTTACGGGATTATGTCGCACCATATGATGCGAGTACGCCGCCTCCGCGTCGTACCCTTTCCCACACTGCTCGCACCGGAAGTGGGACTCCAGGAAGTTGCGGGACTTCTTGCGGAGGGCGATCTCTTCCATCTGCTCCTCCTATACACACATACACTATAAGGACCTGTCCCTACGAATAAAACATGGAAGCCGCACGCCGAACTAAATTGCCTTTCAAAAACGGTCCTGAATTTTAGTTGACAAGTGTCATCCCCTCTTCAATGCATCACGGTAAAGAATTTCAATGTCAACCTATAAAGACTTAAACCGCCATTTAAAAATAGTTGTGATCGTTCCGTCAAAGTTTTGATTGGCTACATTCTATAAACATTTGTCAAAGATGTTGCGCCGAAATATGCGCGGTGTTATGAAAAGCGCTATGTCCTGCCCATCTTGGCACAATTGAACAATTGGTTTTGGGGGCATTTTTGAGCTGGCGTTAGACGTCCATGTTATATAATATATGGTCCCAGGGCTTGTCCATTAATCACGTCATACGATTTTGGCCTATTTTAAACCCCCACCCCCCATGGTGATATTTGGGGATATTTTCAGGGCTCCCCTAGCCAATATGACGTGTAATTTAATGTATAAGTAGTCTTCTTTTAATAACACTTGAATTTACGTACATACTTTACGTACTTTATTACTCACGTGACGGGAAAAAACGTTTTTGTCAATTACGAGGCAGTGTTGGGCAAAACGCAATTACTAACGTAATTACTAATTAATAATTACAATGAATAAAAGTAATTGCAATTACAAATTACAATTACAGGGAAAATTAATTGTAATTATAAGTTTCAATTACAATTACAAAATGTATTTATTAATTGAATTAATAATTATGTAATTTGTAATTAAATTACAAAAAGTAATTAATTGCGCCCAACACTGCTACGAGGTAATTTCCGCGAAGTTTTCAAACTCAGTTCAGGGTTTGACATCTGGTATTGTTTAAAAAGTATAGATTTTTTTATTAGGTATAATGCTGTTCAGCAGAGTGTAACAAAAAATTACACGTGATTTGTCCGATGACCCCCCTCCCCGTATGGTGATAATTGGTGATTTTTTCTTGACCCCCCTCCTCCCCTTATACAGTATGACGTGATTAATAGACAAGCCGTAAATATTCTTGGGACATTTTACACAAATCGACCTAGACCGACAGTAAGCATAATAGGGATGATACCGGTAGTTAAAATAAATTATTTAATACTATGCACGACATAATACACGATGAAATTATTACTAAGATGTAGATTGCAGTATTTTTTGTACAGAAATTATATTTAATAAATTGAAAAGAACTAAAAGTGTAGGTCATTTGACAGTACTCAAACGTGACGTCACTTTCGAGTATTTCATATAAAATTCCATAGTGGAGATCGTTTTGACAGTTCGAAAAAAGATGCTGATTTGACTTGCCAGTCATCATGCCTATTAAGGCTTGTGATGTGAGTACCAAGCGAGAATACTCATAATAGATAAGCTCTGAAATGGAATTCGAGATCAAAAATGTAAAACAATCTATGACAATGACATGACATTATAAAGTCAATGTTAAAGTGACATTCCAGGGGTATAAAACTTTTTATTTTTTAACACCTTTATAAATTAACGTCGCATTATGAGATGGGTTATTTATTTTATTTTATTTATTTGCACACTTACAAACTATCCTTACAGTTGCTAAACCTAAGACAATGCTTGATGTTTAGGTGTAGATACGCGAAAGTCAAAGTATGTCCGATACACAAGTATCACAATCATTAACATATTTTTGGACATGACTATAAAAAACATACGGCTGAGTGTCCACGGTTCCTGATTACAAAAATAATACCTAGAAAATTTGCTAGAATGATGTAAATATCAACATAGGTAATCAATGTTTGAAAACCAATTTCGTGTTACTTTAAACTTTAGGATAGTCGGGGAACGAATTCCAGTCTTCATCTATAGTTACAATCGAATCCATTTCTATTAAAACATTAAAATGATTGATTTGTAGGTAAAAATACTAAAATCTGTATTAATGTACTTTGTAATGCTAAATTTTAGTAGTTTTTATGAATTCATAAAAGCGTCATTTGGAGCACCATCTTGTTTTGATTTTTTCAGTACATTGTTATAACTGCGAACCAAATGTTTAAAACTTCTTATCATTGCCAGTAGTATAAATGAACCACCCTACATTTTATTAAAACTAGAGAAATATATCATGAAAAAAATAATGTATGATATTAAAAATTAATAAAATATTTAAAAACTATACGTACCGTAAATGCGCATTTTTTAAAAGTATTTCAATGATTTTAGATTACCCACCTCTCGCGATTATTTTTTTGTGGTGGTATCCCATTTGTTTACATTTTTGATCTCCAATTCGATTTCAGATCTTAGATACATATAGATACTTAAATACATAGACAACCATGACCAAGGAACAAATATTTGTGATAATTAAATACACAAATAATGCCCTCGTCAGGATTCGAACCCGGAACCTCGAGCTTTGTAGGCAGGGTCACTACCAACTAGGCTACGGAGGCTGAAAAAAAGTTTAATGCGTCTATGATGACGCTGCTGCCCATCATCAATCTTCTATCAAAGAATGGTCAGTGACACTTTTAAACTCATAGTCAGGTCTTACGACACCCGCGGGAAGAGATGAGGTGGTGCCAAATGTATTCTTACTGCCACCACACGGCCAATAACTAACTGTAATATACAACATTTGATGAAAGACTTCGGAACTAGTTATCTGGAACCGAAGGAGGTCAAAACGCTACCGCTAGGGTCCATCCTCAAACATATTGAGTTGATAGAACAATCCCTGGGGTAGGCGAAACGGGGCAATTACACAAAAGATCCCTATGGGTCGAAGTGTATCCGTAAGGGCCCCGCAAATAAGATAAGATAAGATACAACATTATCCACAATAACATATTGAAAAAAAGTACTCTTACCTTGCTCAAAACAACAATTTTCACACCATATGAACTCTCGAAAGAAGCAAAATCAAACACCGGCATGTAATCATTATCCGCCTTCCTAAACTTCCTTGTTACTTCTTCCTTCCTCTTCCTCTTTCTTTTTGCTTTCGGCTTCTCTTCTTCTATTTTCTCAGTTTCTAAATCTACCTTTTTCGTCTTAACTTTTCTCTTTTTCACTGGCATTTTGATTTCTTCACAAACATCGTCATAATTATCATCATCATCTATTTCAAGTTCTTTTTTAGTGTCCACGTCATTATACGGATCGTAATCATGTTGGACATCTACTTCTATTTTTATCTGATCTATCCGATGTCCTTCTTCATTTACCTGGTCGTCATCAGTAGCAATTTCTTTTTTTTTCTTGACCGTTCCAATTTTTCTCTTTCTCGTTTTGTTATTTTTGCTTTTATCGTCATTTGTTTCTGCTTTCAAGTCTGCTTTGTTTATGATACCATCTATATCGACAATGTCTATGTTTGGTTCATCTTTTATATCTGTTGGAGTGTCTATAAACTCTATGGTCGTAATTTCAGTTAAAGTTAAGTTTGGATGGTTTATTCTATCAATAAAATCTGGATCCAGCTGGTAAATAAACAAAATAATTTCATCAAATACTACCGGTATTATTAGTATGACTTAAAACAGGATATTCATCATGTAAATTGCAATTATTGTATAATTGTATAATTGACTATTGACATGTGTTTTTTACATTAAAGATATTGAATTGAATTGAAAAACGAAGTTGATGAGACTAACGTTAAGCTATTAGAAATCAAAATTAAAGAATCAAAACAAATAAATATCCCGCTGTAACCCGTTCGCCTCCAGTACTGTTTCACTAAGCGCTAATACTATGCCGATCGAAATTATCTGATAGAACTCCTATGCCATTGACACGCATGTGTGACCGAACAGATTGTACTCTTATGCCGGCCACACAGCACTTGTGTCAAAAACGTTCGTATTTCTATGGCACTGGCATAGGAGGAAGATCTTGATTTATGCTAGTGGCATAAGAATAAGGTTACTCTGATCACGTATGTGTGTCACTGGCGTAGGAATCAGATTTTGTTGGTCACACACGCTGTGTCACCGGCGTCGAACGTGTTGAGTCATACTAATCATGTAAATTACCATGTTAGCTTAAAAACTTATTATACTAATACTGTGGTGTCTAATATTACTAGCAAAATTATACAAAGCGGCAGCAGACAACGAAAATAATGTAGACAAGCCTAAAAACTTGCATTATTTCATAATCAGGCACTTTCAGAACACAATCTTGGTCTTGTCACCAAATTAAAGCCTTAAACCTTGAGTTCACATGTATTTATAATAAAAAATATTGATATTTATTAGTATTAACGTAAATAAATCTGCTAATGAGTATAACGATGTGTGAAACGCAACAAATGCTATTGAATGTCTGTCGTATTTGTTTACGTTTTTAGGGTTCCGTAGCCAAAATGACAAAAACGGAACCCTTATAGATTCGTCATGTCCGTCTGTCCGTCTGTCACAGCCGATTTACTCGGAAACTATAAATGCTACAGTAACGAAATTTGGTAAGGATATGTGTTGTATGAACCGCTACAGGATTATGATACTAAATTGTAAAAAAAACCATTGGGGTGGGGGCCCTCCATACATGTAACTGAGGGATAGAAAACATTTTTTAGTTGCATATAAGCGTGTGGAGTATTAATAGAAAGGTCTTTGAAAATTATATGAAGGTTTATAAATCTCATTTTTATTTAAGCATATTGTTTTCGAGATATCAGCTCTCAAAGTCTGAAAAAATGTGACCCCCTCCTTTATTTTTTAAACTACCCGATATAAATATCTAAAAAAAATATATGTTATGCACATTAATAAACTCTATCAACGATTTTTGGTTTGATTAAATTATCTCCTATAGTTTTTGAGGTAGGTTGATTTAACTGTATTTTTTAATAATAAATTGATAATGGTACGGAACCCTTCGCGCGCGAGTCCAACTCGCACTTGGCCGGTTTTTTTCGTTTTCTACTGGTGCACAGTATCGCAAAATATTTTCATTTACATATAAAAAAATTATTCGCAATATTAATTGTATGCATAATAGCCTTGCTTATTTTGTATGTTGTATATTTCACCCATTATACACCGTGGTCTCTAATAACCCGAAAGATTTTAACCGCACATTTTTGATGTTAAAACAAACAAAAAATAATATATGACTTTTGTCATTTTGGGAGAATTTTTATATTTTTTTTTTTTTTCACTTGTTATTTAATTTTTGAATGTTTTTTTTTACATAAAAAGTAAAAGTTATTCATAAAACTAGCACTTACAATGAGTGTTAAGGTTTTTTTTTACAAAAACTTCATTTTTAAAAGGTTTTATTTCTCACTTTTTGGTATCTATTAATGAGGTTAGTGAGACTATTCTCCATAATGGCCCCAATGCCGATAAAAAGACCTTTTTTACCGAGTTACAATCAGAAAATATGTTTTTTTTAATTGGTAATAACTCTGAAACTAGGCAATATCCAGAATAGTTTATACGACATTATAGTTTCTAAATGTGGTCAGGAACACACTGTTAAAATCTTTCGGGTTATTAGAAACCACGGTGTATAACTCTGTCCAACCGCGTCTTAGCAACTTCCTACGAACAAATAAAACATGGAAGCCGCACGCCATACTAAATTGCCTTTCAAAAACGGTCCTGAATTTTAGTTGGCAAATGTCACCCCCTCTTTAATGCATCACAAAGATGTTGCGCCGAAACATGTGCGGTGTTAAGAAAAGCGCTATGTTCTGCCCATCTTGGCACAATTGAACGATTGTGTTTGGGGGCATTTTTGGGCTGGCGTTAGACGTCCATGTTATATATGGTCGCAGGCAACTTCAAACCATTTACTGCATTGAGTTGCTGCATTAACTGCTCCTTCCATCAATGTATTTTAAAATAGTATGATTTATTAAATGAAATAAACAGATTTTTTTTATACCGTATTTTTCTGTAAGTACTTTGTTTTTTCGTCCTAAATACGTACACATAAACTGTTTGGTAGGTATCACACATTTTATTTCTAAAATGACTTTTATAAACAATCAATGCCAATTATACCTGAAAATCTATTTAGATTCCAATACTTGTCAAAAAGTGTTGCCATTAAAATGAAATATTAGGTGGTATGGTAAATTTACACTTCTGTAAATGTTATAGGTAGCTGCTTATTTAAAAAATCTTATTTAAATACTTGTCGCAAAAAATATATTTAATTTAATTGTTTTATCGGAGAAAAGTTAAAATTACAATGGCAATAACTCAGGATTTAACAAAATTTAGTACCTATTAATAGTCTCGTGATGTGTGATTACATTTTTAGGAAAACTAGTTAGGTTATACCAAAAGGTTGTTTTTTTTTCTGAAACGTTACAAATGTTACAATGACGATAACACGTGTCACAGCTTTAAGAATAATCTAAACGCGAACGGAGACAACTGCAAAAGCTAGTAGTAGATCTGTAACGCGATTAATACATTAAAAACATGTCTTAAATTTTGGATGACCTTTATCACGGTTTATACAATAACGATTTGTATTAATTTATTAACATCGCTGTGTACCGATGGTTGGATATTTCTGAAATGTCACAATGGTAATGACATGGGACAGCGTAACATTTCACCACCTTTTTTTTAATAATAATAATGTTTATTTTACACAAAAGATACATGTTAGGTACAAATGAATTATCCGGTGAATGCCAAATTAGGCTGAGCCTGTATCTTAGCACTCACTGAGTCGGTTTACAGAAATCTATAATTAGTGACTGTTACAAAGAAAGTCTGTGCTTAGCATGCCAAAGGAACTTGTTTAAAAATATAATGAAAAAATAAAAATAAAAAACAGGCAGTACACAGGAACAAACATGCTTAGACGCTACATTATAAACTATTGTATGTGTGTATGTGTGTGTGTGTGAGAGAGAGAGAGTGTGTGTGTGTGTGTGTGTGTGAGATTGTGTGTGTGTATGTGCTCGTATGTAGGTAAGTGCTAAGTTTGGTTACAAGAACTCCTAACTACATGGGCAAAGAATATTCTCGGTTTCATTGTAGGAGAGTGTAGCAAACCATTTTTTAAGAGTGGATTTAGGTCTGTAAGTGGTGCATGATTTTAATTCACAGACTTTACAGACTGCATTGTACACAAACGGATGTAGGTAGAATGCGGAATGCTTTGGTAGTTTTTTTGACGTGTATTGGAATTTCAATATGTTATAGACTATAGAACTCTGTCGGTCAGTTTGACAGTCTCAATTGATTTCGACTTGTGTCATTTTGAACATACTGTTTATGATAGTGCATACACCAAAGGGATAAATCGTCGGCTGACAACCAACACTCACTATAAGAACTGTCACTACTCTTAGCAACCTCTTATGTCAGTATTGAATCAGAACTGAGATACGATCTCTATTTCAATTAGGTATTTGTTACTTAGTGAGTTTTGGTTGTCAACCGACGAAATAATAATAATAGTTAATGAGATAACATACCTTCTCTTTGAGCAACTCAGGCATCAAATACTGTTGTGAGTCCAGACACATTTTCTTGAATGACATCAATTTGAGTAGCAAAGTGCCGCAGTAAGCACATAAGTGCTGTGGTCTGTCTGTGCCTATCTGAAATGGGATTAGCTGGTTTATGCTTAAAAGCTCAAGGAAAAATCATAAAATTTACATAGTTTTTTTTTATTATACTAATAAGGGTCAATTAACTTTTCGATCAACACTTTTTTGTCCCGTAACTCCGGTGACAATTTCATCAAGTTTGCAAAAAAAAGCTTATAAATTGTACATGCATTAGGCCTCACACAAGTTCACATCAATACATATAGGTGCCAACGGTTTTTCATTGTAAATATGTGTTTAGTATTAATTGACATAGGTACATTTGTAAGTTCATGAAAAGTAATGCAGGAGACGAAAAATATGTAGATGTAAAAGTTGATTGGCCCATATGTCATATAAAAAAGAAGTTGCTTATGAATTTCTATATTAAACTATATAATCATAACCAGCTATTTTAAAATAGTTATGATAGATCCATCACATTATTCATTTTTAGATATTCTTGAAATATTAGATTCAATTTAGAAGAGTGACCTTCAACTGATATTTTGTTTCAATGGAACAATCATTACATGTTGGGAATAGAACTTTATATTTCAACATTTTGAATTGTATGAAGCATATAAAATATTTACTATTCTACAATAGTCATAGTGGTTATAGTATCTTTATTCATAAACAATACAAGATTGTGTTTGAATTATAGTTTATCATCATCATCAGCCTATGTTAGTCCACTGCAGCATGTAGGCCTCTCCTATTAACTATGCGTATAGACACATTAGGAGGTAAATGCCCATAATCGCCACGCTGGGCAAGCAGATTGGTGATTGCAGTAATGTGTCCACTATGATGACGCTGCTGCCCATCATCAAACTTGTAGAATGGTCAGTGACACTTCAATCCCTTAGTCGACTCTTACAACACACGCAGGAGGTGTTAGGGTGGTGGCAAATTTATTCTTACTGCGGTCACCACACAGCCCATAGTTTATATGTACATTGACAATAATTGTTTCAGCATACATATTTAACAAACTATGTAATCAACTTTACAAAAACTTATACCTAACAAGATCCAAGTCAGTAAGAATATAGGATCATATCATAACTATTAAAAGATATAAATAAATAGGTTTAACACAAACAACATACCTAAGCTCATTAATTATTGTGAAATGTTCAAGAAAAACATCAAATGACATGTGAGAACAGGCCTCTAACTTTAAAATTAAAATTAGAAGCTTAGTAATTGGCCAGCATTACATTACATTTCCAACACATATTACATACCAAATACTATTCAATGTTGATTATACTTCATTATATCTGATATAAGTATATGAAAAACACAGCTTTCTAAATTATAACTAATCGCAACAAATTTAACAATACACATTACTTTTCCACCGATACTTTCACTCATGATCTGAAGGCAAATTTAACATAAAATATCATAATCGTACTGACTAATAGCTCTTAAACATTCTCAAATTTTTCCTAGACATCTAATATATCAGTTTATCAACGATTAATCATAATGTTTACCTCTTTTCCGATAATATTTGCAAAAGCATCGCCTAGTTTATAATCGTGGATGTTGAACAATCTCCTGTCGACCGAGAGACAGGCGCGGCAGCGTAAGTCCTCATTTGAGCTATTCCGTTGTGTTATATCCATTATGAAATACAGTATCGTTTAAGAATAAATAGAATTGATTAATTTCTTTGTTTAATATTTCGATTTTCAACGCCTAATTGTAAGAAATATGACGATAATACAAAGACGGAGAGAGTAAAGCTTCTATATCTATACATTGACAGCTAGGAGCTGTCAAACCAAACTTGATACGTTCGGAAATTATATTAGAAAATAAAAAGAATCATAGCCCCCTACGAATGTTACCGATTTATCGACTGGTTAATTTAACAATGTTCTATTTGCTTGTTGATCATATTGATATTAGTTTTGAGCAACAAGCAAATATAACACAAAAATATAAATTTAACCTTCTTTAATGTCAAAACGTACACAAAACTGGTTTGAGTGTCCTAGTATAGAAGGCATTATATATACAGCATGATAAATCACACACGATATGTTTTGTCAACGAATCGATTTTGTTTTCATAGGTCCTTTTTGCAGTTTATCAAGCCGCTCCACAGATAAAATATATATATATATATATATATAATTTTATATGTCTATGAGCCGCTCCACATAAGGGTATCTACGCCTTAAAGCTGGCCATTAGTCGACTATAACAAAATGTGGAATTCCTATTCATAAACGAATTGTTCCCAAAGGAACCCATATATTACAGAATCATATTTATTTTTCGTTGGAAGTTGACGATATTTGTCAATCGGGTGTCAATTTAGCGTTTTGGTAAACGTACGTGTTGAGTGGCACAAGGGTGGAATAAAATTACCAATTTTTAAACGTTGTTTAAATGAATATAACAATGTTTTTTTTTTAATGTCTGCTCATAACCATAATTTACCATGTATTGTTATTATGATTTGTTTATTGTTTCTTAATTATTAAGTCAAATTTACCGGACATTCTACATTTAAGTAACTACATAATAGCGCATCGAATTTACGAGTTTTACTTAAACTCAAAATGGAAAAAGTTATATTGCGGGATCTGACCCGTATGTATTTTTTTACTGATTTGATAACGTATTTAGTCTTCTTGCATATTACTATGAAATTGGCTGCTACTAACTGCGAACTTCGTATTTGTGCTTATTTTATACAATAAGCAATTTTACCAAACAAAGTTGGTTTTGCGGTTCTAAAATAAATTTAATGATTTATCATCACAGGTTCGTCTGGTGGTAAGAGTTGTGATCAAAGAATGCATTTTTTGCATGGGTCAAGACTGTAAGGCGACAGAATTTTTAAAGAAGCTAGATGAAGCTTTGAGTATTCTTACTGATTCTGCTACATTCCCATAAGATCAATCAAATGATGAACTTCTTCATATATTTTCCCGCTTAAAGCCGGAATTTAAGACTAGGTCGGACTAGTACTTATAGTCGATATGCCAAAACAGGGTTTCGGGTCTAGTAATGACGGGGATACCAGCAGACTTTTTTTTTCTAATCCCGAGATCTCTTCAAGTTTTGAATATCAAAAGGAAATCGACCACGATTTGACAAACAGATTTGTTATTGAGCTGGAAGTCATTTCGAGTGGACAAAGAGTAGACCTAAGTAGTTTGAGTCATATTGCGACGACACGGCATTCTATGTAGAGTATATCCTTGGAAGCCACTGACCCCAACTGTTCACAAAATTCAGATGCATAGATCTATTGTTATGAACCATGACCTTCTCATAGGAAATTTATCGGAAGAAGCCGCAGAAGCCAGGAACAAGCACTTCGGAGAATTCAGGAATAGATTTTCAAGAAATTTTTCGAGGGAGCAGTGTTATTTAGACGTTTTCAATTGGCTGTTACTTACTTCCGATCCACTTCTCAATAGCATCAGGCCTAAGCCACCGAAAATATTAAAAGCTTTTAGCTCTGCTGCCAGAAATATGATGGTAATCCCACAATGTCGTAACAGATGTGCTTACCATAGAAAAAATCAACTGCGAAAGACTCTGGTTGTCACGGGATTCGAACCCGCTTCCTCTGGATTGCCGGTCCAACGTGCTTCCAATTACACAAATAAAAAATATAATGCTTAAAATATGATGCTTGCCCCAGATATACCTAGTCACTAATGATATATCGGATGATGATGATCTGACATTCGATTTTGAGTAACGATCTCGGACGCATCATCTGAGTAAGAAAAACCATACATTTTGTTAATAGTCACTGTGTAAATACCTATGCAAAATTAATTTTACTACCCCATTTACCCCAATCAGGCCGCCAAGGTGTAAAAGCGGTCCAAAATTAATTCGTTTAATATAAAAGTCATATTTAAGTATAAAATGCGAAAAAACGTAAAGAAATAATTATGGCCAGCTTTTTGAGTCAAATACCCCTGTGTGCGCTCTTGCATTGAATCAATGAATTATTTAATATTATATTAGTTAGTAAGTCACCTTAACCTTTTCAACGCCAATAACCACTAAAGTGGCCGTGTGTCTCCCTGGGGTCGCAAAGATGCAATGGTGGCACTTCGGCGTAGCTAGTAAGTTTATAGAAGTCCTGGATCCGCGCCTGAATAGTGTCCCTCTGGGGAAAGGCTCTGGATCTCCAAAAATAAAACAAGTTTTGTAACACCGCCCAGGTACGCGCAATGCATAAAATATTATCATATCATAGGGCAGTGCCCGCCCCCCCAACGAAGTCCTGGATCCACGCCTGAACAGTGTCTCTCTGGGGAAATCCAGCGGAAGTGTGTAAGTACGTCAGGGACAATTTCACCTCTTACAAGAGCCGAGAGCAACAGTCTGGAAGGAGCACGCGCGGAGGTCATCTCCTCCTGGTGCCTGCTCATTCCACAGCTAAATCCAAAAACTCTGTGGGGGTGTTAGGAGTAAAAATGTTTAATGCATTGCCTATCAGTGTTAGGAACTTCTCTAGTGACGTAGTGTTTTCGAATAATATTAAAAAAAATATTACTTGAGATGGCTTTTTATACCATCGACGAATTTTTTGATAAAATACAAGAGACCCACACATAGTACCTAATTACAGGAATTGTTATATTTTTTTATAGTAATATATTTTAGATTTTATGATATACACGGGACATTAATTAATTATCTTTGTATGTAAATTGTTTGCCATTGTTATATTTCTTATTATTATTTTGACATTTAAATTTGATTTTGTGTAATATGTATTTGTTACAATTGTCATGTCATATGTGACATAGTTTTTAAAATATGTATACTATAGAGTATAAAAATGACATGTAATAAATTATTATGAATAAATGAACTTGAACTTAAACTATAGGTACGCGCAATGCAAGCGCAAACACTGCGACAATGCAAGGAGCTGCACTACTGCAGTACTGTAGTTCCGCCGTCCGCCGCTAGATGGCCCCGTGGTCGAGTTAGATCGCACTATCGTTTATTGTCTCTCTGAGAATCAACAGAGGATTATTTGAGCAGCAGTAGGGACTACGTCCTAGCACGCTTTGTGACCCAACCTTGGTTTGAGCACTAAAGTGTCTAGACCTTAGTACTCCCTCACTAGGCATAGGTACATCTACCCCTACCCAAAGTTAGGTTACCTAGATCTAGTGAGTTCGCCTAAGTTGTAACCAGTGTACAATAAACCGGCTTTACTGTTGCTCCGCGCCTCTTCTTCCTCACCAGTTTACTTACCCGGGAGGCGATGAGGTGAGGAAGAAGAGGCGCGGAGCAACAGTAAAGCCGGTTTATTGTACACTGGTTACAACTTAGGCGAACTCACTAGATGGGTAAGTAATATAACATATACGAACTTATGCTATATAAATCATAACGTATAAATCAGTTTGTATAAATATATAATGCCTAACGTGTAATAAATATAACGTATAAAAGGTATAATTATTAAATGAATAATTGTAAAATGTATAGTGAATGTAACATATAACATTGTTTAGGATAACGATTAATTAGTATAACATTGAAATAATCTAATATACAAAACAACTATCTTACACAAAATATAAGTGCCTACGATTTTTAATAATTAAACTATAGAATTATCATTATATTTAATTTGAATTGATTTACTATTTATCCGTATATTAAGCCGTATCCGTATAGGAAGCGATTTAGACCTGGGAACCGGTCGACGAAGCCCCGCTGCGCGGGGCTTCTATTTCTGCTCTAAGGGATAAAAGGTACCTAACGAACCTATCCAGGTTAGAGTAGGAGAGGTACAAATTTGTTATTTTTTTAATGCGGGGGCTTCGCCCCCCGAGCCCCCCTTGTGGGGGGCTGCGCCCCCCGTCCCGCCTTTTTTGGTTTCGCAAGGATGAGGATGCGTAAACAATTAATTAAAAGTAAGTAGGTCTTTTATTCATCCGGGAAACTACGCTCGAAACCTAACCAATCCAAGTCGGTTTTACCCTGATTTATTACTTGGATTGGTTAGGTTTCGAGACTAGAACGGAAAAGGGTAAGTAATATAACGTATACGTTATTGTAGAACTTAACCTAACTTACTTTTCTGGCAGTTATATTTATATCGTTATATCAGATGTTAGTATATGTTTTAACTTTTATACCTTTATATTGATATATGAAACGGAATTCGTTAATATGTACGTTAGACTAAATAACGGAATATATTATTAGCGTTATATTATTTGTGTATTATACTATTTGGAAATAGATGTTTAATACATTATACCTAACGTTTGTATACATTATGAACGTTTGTAAACTGTAATTATACTAAAAGTGCGTATTCATTATGATACGCACCCTCGCCTCCCAGCGCTACAGTAAAGTTTTAGTTATTATTACATTTTTTATCCTGTTTCGCCCTCATGCGCTTCGGCCACGGCAGTCCGCAGTGCGAATTCCACACTCATGTGTAATGCCTATTATTATGCGCCAACCACATAAATAACTATTTCTCAAACATGCAATGAAATGTTGTCATTATGTTCGTCATAATAGGCTTTAAAGTATGACGTTGCAGGCCGATGACCTCGAGATAATAGTAAAGGATTTTCATACGAATTTAACGGCCTAGGCAGGTAAGTAATATTTTTTTAAAACATGGCGTCGGTTGTCATGAACAGGCTAAACAGCTAAATTCTGTTTTTTTCATTGTCGTATTTTTTTATTTCATTGCATATATGTTTGAGAAAAGCACTATACATTAGAGTGTCCCGTCAATGTATGGAAATTTTTTTTTTGAGCTACAGTTTCCCGAGAGACATCAACTTTTTTGTAAATTTACACACATTCCGAAACGAGTAAAAAATAAATAAAATATATGTCATCTTTAGGGTTCTACCGCAGTGTAAAGATTTGATTTTTTTCTATTTTTCCGAAAAAAATTATGTGCCAAAATATGTTTACATATAATTATAGTATTTTTTTTATAAAAATAAATTAAATAAAAAAATATAGCAAAAATATAATTTAAAAAAATCCATATTACATTAAATACATCAGCTTTTCGTGGAAGTTTTCGATACGCCGCCAGCAAGTGCTGGAATAATATTCCACCACCTATTAGAAACTCTTCGTCCGTCGCAATGTTTAAAATTAAAATAAAACAATATTTGACAGATCTTCAGATAACAAATGCGTGAGCGTGGATTTTGTTTTAGGCTATTTAACTTTGGCAGTAAATAGGTTACTATTGATTTTATTTCAACTAGTCATGTTTATTTAAAACTAAGCACTCCTGATTGATTGACCCCTCGTGTGTCGCGCATATTTATTTTATTTATTTATTATTATTTTTTTCTAATAGTTTTCTCGTTACGGATCAGTGCTTAGACATACGAAGGGTTAATATGCCGTTGTATACATGTTTCATATAGTATTATATTGTTAATTTTAAGATCACTTATGGAATTTGCTCACACTGTTTACTATGCGCACTTTATTAAGTCGCAGTGTACTAACTCTAATTGTAATTCAATAATTTACTAATTTATTTATTATGTCAACAGATTAGTGTTAATTCATCAATATTTTTTCTGGTTGCCCTGAAAACCAGCGCCATAACTAAAACCCTTTAGTTATCGGCATATGCTGAGTGGCATCCATTTTGATGCTTTGTACTTAGGTTAAGATTTAGCATAGATTAAGTTTTCTTTTTGTTTCTATTTTTAGCATCAAATAAACATTTTTCATTTCATTTCATTTCAAATATTTTTTCTTCTCATTTTTAATTTTATAGCTTGTCTTAAATCTATATTGCATTAAAAATACCTTTTTTTAATTTTCAGCCCAGGGGGCCGAATTAAAAAAGTTTTTATTTGAAAACTTCAAACGATGGTAGAGCCCTAAAGATTTAGTCTAAAATTTTGAAATGATTGAAATTTTTATTATTTTTCCCGTAATCTACAATTTATTTAGAAGCTTTTGGTAGGTCTCGCGTAAAAAAGTCAAATTCGGGACACTCTACTATACATGCCTCGCCGTGAAATGGGCTTACCGGCTTCGTATCACTGTCCGGCCTCACTAGCCCATCTTTCCCGGCGTCTGCAGCATTTTTTTTTATTCCAATATGCTTAATAAGCATTTTCGAATCGTCCGACATTATGAAGAGAGAGAAAAAAAATCTACTACTAAACCCCACACCATTCCTGAGAAGAACCAGTAAGAAACTCAGGCGGACTTATTTTTTTCAACACAGTATAATACATCTTATTAAAATAACATGCATTAAAGAATTTATTGCAATTTTTATAGACATTTTTATAAAAAAGATAAATAAATAAAGTATCATAATAATAAACAAAAATAATTATTATTCTACAAACATATTGCGAAAGTACAAATCAAATTATTTATTAACTAAATATTTTTGATTTGTACTTTTAATTTTTCTCCAGTAGTCAGTCACACTACTTAATACTATATAAATTATAAATATTAGATGTCATATACCAAAGAAAAACGACCAAGATCACCTATGTCCGAGGTGGGGATCGAACCCACGTACTCAGCTTTCGCAGCTGATGCCTGTACCCCTCGGCCACTCGGTCTTAGCAACCACCGGTCAAATTTCTCGGGTAAATGCAATCCCTTACAAGGCTAGGCGCCTTTGACCATTCTCTGAGGGTAAGCAATAGGATAGGGTAGGGTATCACCTCGGACATAGGTGATCTTGGTCGTTTTTCTTTGGTATATGACATCTAATATTTATTATTATTCTACAAGTTCACAATATTATTAAGCATCTATATCTAGAGATGTAAAGGTCCTCTAGTTGTCAGTACAATCTACTATTAAGTGTCCCAGTATTGGCTCTGGATCTTCCCAAGTAAAACAAGCAACAGTTTCAGTTATCATTTATTATCGTGTTTCGTTCTCATGCGCTTCGGCCACGGCAGGCCGCGGTGCGCAACGTCGACGTGCGCTCGCGCATCCGACCGCGACGGGAACGTGCGTGCGCAAGCCGCGCACGGGAACTGCCCGCGGATACCCAGGTGTACCTGCAAACGACCACATTCAACGGTCATTACCATACCTGGGATGACTCGGGGCATTTATACGAAAGTGATGTAGCAAAATATTTTACCGATTAATATATATCGATGTTATTGTGAATGACAACATCAAAATGTTATTCGGCATAAATAAATATTAGGTAGTTACTACTCATTAAAATAAAAATAAATTTAAACGGGTATTAACAGGTGTAGTGAGAAATTACTTGCCTTCGGAAACGTTCGTAAACACATGCTGTTTCAGGCAGTGTCACCGAGTCTGACTGAAGTAGCATGACAGCTATTACTGCCAGTCTCAGTGAGATAGAATGAAACAGCATGACGTTGACGAACGTTTCCGAAGGCAAGTCATTTCTCACTACATCTGTACATACATACATATACTCACGCCTGTATCCCATTGGGTTAGGCAGAAACCACTGAACGCCACATACTACGATCCTTGCAAACTTCCTTCGCTTCGCTAACATCCATACATCTTCTCATACATGCTCGTCGGTTACGGGTACTGCGGATCTGGCCTTTAGTTAAGATTTGAGAGATTTGATCTAAATATCCTCGCCTTGGCCGCCCCCTTCCGACCCTACCATCCAACTCCTCAGCATATATTCTCTTTGTCAATCTACTTTCATCCATCCTTTCAACTAATAAATTGCCCTTCAAAAACGGTCCTGATTTTAGTTGACAAGTGTCACCCCCTCTTCAATGCGTCACGGTAATGAATTTGAATGTCAACCTATAAAAACTTAAACCGCCATTTAAAAATAGTTGTGATTGGTCCGTCAAAATTCTGATTGGCTATATTCAGGGCCCGTAACTTTCATGCCGATGACATCAATTTGACGTCACGCTCCATTTAGGGTGATCCCAAATAGTGTTATTGTTAATTATTAATCATTAGTCATCAATCATTTTAATCATTTACAAATGTATTCAAAAGTAGTATACTTACACGTGAAATAAATAACACCTACTTGATACGTGAAACATAAATAAAACTATTTGATTTGTTTTTATATATACATTTTATTAAATGATATTGTTAACACATTTCAATAATTACGTAGAAAACAGAATTCCTCTTTAACGTACAGCACGTATCAAGTAGGAATTATTAATTTCACGAGTAAATATACTACTTTTGAAGTCATTTGTACATGATTAAAATGATTGACGACTAATGATTAATAATGAACAATAAACCTATTTGGGATCACCCTACATGGAGCGTGACAAGAAAAACACCTTTTTTGAGCAACCGTATTGAACAAGCCTAAACTAAAGTCAACACGTGTATCATACGACATTTTACAATGCATTATGCGAGGAAAACCAGATTATCTCGGCAGTACCGACCGGGCCGTGCGGCAAAATACTATGAAAATTCATTTCTGCACACACACGAAAAAAACACTTGTTACGCACAAGTAAAAAAACACTTTCTGTACGTAAGTGTAAATAAACTTACGCACAGAAAGTGTTTTCCTCGCATAATGCATTGTATTTTAACTGTTGTACTTTTTTTAGGGCCGAATTGTTTTGCTCTACACATCGCCGAGGAGGCTAGAATGCACGATTTTTAATTTTTGCCAAGTTTAGGGTTAAAATCTAAGTTACTCTTTATACACCGTGTTTTTATTGATTTCCGTTAAATTTAAGGGAAGCTTATTTAGGTCAAATATAATCAATTTCTCTAAGAAACTAGTGTCTTAACTCTTACTGTTATTGAGATATTAAAAAAATAAGTTTAATGACTGAACAAGTGTATTGCAACCTTTATTACATCCTAATGTTACTTATTTTGACATGTGCCGTCAGCAGCCGTCAGTCGCCTGAGATCTTATTCTTAAGGTTCTCTCACACTTGCCATTACAATTATTATGTATGAAAACGGATAAACTCGCGTATATTAACTAATTTTAACTTCATTCCGACATTTCGAACACTTTACAGGGTTCGTGGTCAGCGGATGACCATCCGCAGACCACGTTCGTGGTCCGTTTTCATAGTTTTATTTCATGAGTAATCCTCGCGGTAACCGAAGAAAATATTATGTTTTTTACGAAATTAACAAAAGTCGATATACCAGGCAACTTCTATTAATGACCCAAGTAACCTGGCCAATTTAACAGAAATCAATTAAAACACGGTGTATAATAAAATTAGGAACTAACTAAAGTATGACAAAAAACGCCTATTTCATAGGTAATAACCCAATCATCATCATCGGCCTATGATAGTCCACTGCTGGACGTAGGCCTCTCCTATTAACTATTCGTATAGACGCATTAGGAGGTAAATCCCCATAATCGCCACGCTGGGCAAGCGGATTGGCGATCGCAGTAATGTGTCCATTATGATGACGCTGGTGCCCATCATCAATCTTTTATGAAATAACTAATGGTAAGTGACACTTCCATGACCCAATATTAAGGTTTAACTGACGACGCGGGAGTCTCATAGACGTCCTGTATTTAGTTTCGACTTTATGCACGATACGGTATAAGGTTGTGATTATTTTTACTATAAGTGTATGTACATCGTATTTTTTTTTAATTCCGTTAAATTTAACAGGCTGCTTGGTACGTTAATTGGCTACCTGGTATATTTCTTTTAGTCGAATTCGAAAAAAAAAAATTTTTTCGTTTTCATACATAATAAATGAAATGATAAGTGTGAGAGAACCTTAACAATAAGATCTCAGGTGACTGGCGGCACATGTCAAAATTAGTTTCATTAGGATGTAATAAAGGTTGTAATACACTTGTTCAGTCATTAAACTAATTTTTAATAACTCAATAACAGTAAGAGTTAAGATACTAGTTTCTTAGACAAATTGATTATTTTTGACCTAAATAAGCATACACAGTGTATGAGGTGGTGGCTCAGTGGTTTAGACGTTTGACTTTCAATCTTGAGGTCGTGGGTTCAAATCCTGGCTGGTACCAATGAGTTTTTCCGAAATTTTCCGAAATAAATATTTTGTGACTAAACATGTAGCTCAAACTTATATGTGTTGGAAGACCTGTATACTCTACCATGTTTTAACAAATAAAGTACTGATTACTGATTACTGAATATCAGATGATATTTACCATTAGCTTTCGGTGAAGAAAACCATCGTGAGGAAACCTGCATACATCCGCCAAGAAATTTAAAGGTGTATGTGAAGTTCCCAACCCGCTTAGAGCCAGCGTGGGGACTATAGCCCAATCCCACTCATTTATGAGAGGAGGCCTGTGCCCAGCAGTGGGACATTATATAGGCTAAAATATATATATATTTTTTATGTAAATGTATGTATGTAAATTCTTTATTGCACACAAAACACAGGTAAAAAAAACACAACAATAGGCTACTTGACCCATTTTTAAAGTTTGTCGTATATTATTAATCAATATCTGATTAACGGAAAAAATATATAAATATATTAAAATAGGAAAATAAATAGGAAAAAATATATAAATATATTTTTTCACGACCTAGAAAACCGCAAAAAAATAACTTAAATTTTAAACTTTCGTAACCGCGCGAAAACGATACTAGCCATGTTAATGCTTAGATTATCTCTGGTGTGACGTCACTCAAACCGAAAACAAACATTTGACATGTCACTTATGTTATGTCAATGTCACAGCAAAGCTACATGCCTACATGTCCATGGCGAATTTCACTCGTATAAGATTCGACATGAAGTTAGTTTAAGATCCTATGACGTCACATCATGACACCGTTTTCAGAGTACGAAATTAAAAAAAATAAAACAAATTTTTCAATTAAAAATATGTACCCATCAAACACTTTTAATACACCGTAATCGAAAAATATTGATCTCGTCAATAAATACTACAGAAAATAATATTATTTTGCTCTAAATTTGATATGAGTCAAGTAGCCTATTTAGACAGGTACAAAGCCAAACTTTCTTCCAGTTAACCTTTGAGCAAATGAGTCAGCTACAGGAAACAAGAGATAGACAAACAAACACGTTTACATTGGTGAAATTAATTGAATAATCAAAATCACCTTGGTAGTTAAACGTTAAGACAATACGAAGACACAGGTTCCAATCCGGGTGTAGACACCTATTTTTGTATTTATCACGAACGTTTACACGCTCATACGTACGGTTTTATGATGTCGGTTGAAGTTGGCTTTGGAGCTGAAGGCGCGCGGGCACTGCGCGCACTGGTATGGTTTCTCCCCGGTGTGTGTCCGCGTGTGCCACTACAATCAACACAACACAATCAACTCGTATGTGGCATTTTAGTTTTTAATTAAGATGCGTAATCCCAAAGAAAAATATTAAGTTAACTAATAACTAGCTTCAGAGTTGTGTTATTTTATGGTCGTCCCAAGAGCATTTTATAACAGGTTTTATATATTTTAACAACTAAATGACACGTCATCCAAATACAAAACGTCATATACCTTAAGTACTACTTTATACACCAGATGCTTTTGTTAAAATTGTCCACCTATACTTGCACATTCCTTGTCATCTGTTCCGCGATCACAGGCGAAGGGTTTCTCCCCCTCGAGCCTGGTGGAAGCGGAGCAGCGCGTTCTCTACACAACCTGACATTAGTATACTCACCACTAAAGCCGACTTGAGAGTGAAGGCCTTCGGGCACTCGGTGCAGGCGAAGGGTTTCTCCCCTCGGTGTATACGCTGGTGGTACCGAAGAAGTGCGGCACTCTACACAACAAATTAAAACAGTCTTATTAAATTTTGATCTGTGTTTTTGAGTGCAATTCTTTGTATTTTGTGGCTTTTTATTTTTAGAGCTCTGTGACCATATACATATAACATGGACATCTAACGCCAGCTCAATAATGCCCCCCCAAAACAATTGTTCAATTGTGCCAAGATGGGCAGGACTAGCGCTTTTCTTAACATCGCGCATATTTCGGCGCATCATCTTTGACAAACGTTTATAGAATATAGCCAATCAAAACTTTGATGGACCAATCACAACTATATTTAAATGGCGGTTTAAGTTAGGTTACTATTGAAATTAATTACCGTGATGCATTGAAGAGGGGGTGACACTTATTAACTTATTACTACAGGACCGTTTTTGAAAGGCAATTTAGTATGGTGTGCGGCTTCCATGTTTTATTTGTTCGTAGACATAGTAGATCAGTGGCCTATTTCACCATAATTACAAGTCTGACAATTGTAAAATATCACTGTTACTGACGTCACAGGCCTCCGTAGGCTACGGCTACCACTTACTATCGGACGGTCCATGTACTTGTTAGCCACCAACATAAAATTATTACTAATAACATTATTATATCGTTGATTAAACTACTTTTTATTTTCCGAAACCCGTGACAATTGTCGCAAGGTTTAGTACAATTCTCATTAAATCTTGACATGAGGTTAGGCATATGTCGGAATTTCGCTACAATTGTCGTGTTTTTTGTGACAATTGTAATTTTACTTCGCAAAGAAGTAGTTATTTACTACTGATTTATTAAAGTTACTGCTCTACATTTTATGTTGGTGGCAAACAAATGCACGGCCCTTCCGATGGTAAGCGGTAACTGTAGCCTATAGACGCTCCCGATTAGAGAAACAGAAAATTTACAATAGGCTACTTGACCCATTTTTAAAGTTTGTCGTATATTATTAATCAATATCTGATTAACGGAAAAAAATATAAATATATTTTTTCACGACCTAGAAAACCGCAAAATTATAACTTAAAATTTAAACTTTCGTAACCGCGCGAAAACGATACTAGCCATGTTAATGCTTAGATTATCTGTGGTGTGACGTCACTCAAACCGAAAACAAACATTTGCCATGTCACTTATGTTATGTCAATGTCACAGCAAAGCTACATGCCTACATGTCCATGGCGAATTTCACTCTTATAAGATTCGACATGAAGTTAGTTTAAGATCCTATGACGTCACATCATTGCCGACACCGTTTTCAGAGTACTAAAATAAAACAAATTTTTCAATGAAAAATATGTACCCATCAAATACTTAATTTATAAAGTATTCATAAGGTTTAATCTATAACAGTTATAGATTAAACCTTATGAATATGAGGGTACCTAAGGCTAACCGTTTTTCCGATAGTCTTAACGTCATATAATTATATAATATAAGGCTCATTCAATTTTCTAAAGTGTCACAAGTTAATTCTTTGAAATTTCCAAGTATAGTCACGGAATGTTACTCATGTAATTAAAATTATGAAGTCTAAAATAGTTTCTCATAATAAGTATGTGGATATTTTTAATGATATATTTATGCTATTTTATCAATTTATATATTTTTACCCGAATATAAAATAAACCACTTTGGCAGTTAGATAATTTTAACGTTTAAATTAATACACCGTAATCGAAAAATATTGATCTTTTCAATAAATACTACAGAAAATAATATTTTGCACTAAATTTGATATGAGTCAAGTAGCCTATTGTATCACTTGTCAATGTGGTGAAATTGGGGCCTGACTAACCGGTTTGATCCTCCCGCACTGTTCGCAAACGAACTGCTGTTTCCGGCGCGGCTTGCTGTCGTACTTCTTGCGCGTCACGCGCTGCCGCCGCGACTGGTTGAGGTGCTTGCGTGCGTAGTGGGTGTCGTAGGAGGCTGCGCTCGAGAATGTAGTGTCGCACTATGTAGGAGTTAGGAAGAAAGAAAGAAAGAAAGAAAGAAAGAGTAACGTTTATTCGAGACAAGAACACAGTACAAACAAAACAGTAAACATGAAATTTTGTCTCGAAATGGCCAAAACTCAGCATTATGCCAGCAGAGCCAGCGCTGGTCTTCCGTTTTGGCCATTTGAGCTAGACACTGACGATACCAAAAAATGTATACACAAATCACAAATTATTACACACAAGAACTTAAAAATAAATAAAGCATAATAAACATAAAACAAGCGGCTGAGTTTGTAACACCCGACAACTATACCACCCGTGTGTACAGGGCCAACCAAACAACATAGCGACGAAACCAAACGCCGCACGCCATGTTGCTTGGCGTGCTTCTTATTACATTAGTTAGGGTGCTTCTTATTTTTGCAAGTTTGTAGGATGTTCGAACCAATAAAGGAGCTCTTTGCTCTCCCGATTGCAACTTTCTATGGGGCACTCTCATTTTGTTATTTGATAAGTAAACCATATTTAGTTTTTTTTTAATTATTATAAACAAAAATTAGGGGTCGCTACCGAAGTACGAAGTTCAAGAAAGGCAAAATGATCAGTCCTTTTTTTATTACTTCGGTAGCGACCCCTAATCTTTGTTTATTATAATTGGAAAAAGAAACAAATATAGTTTACTTATCAAATAACAAAATAAGAGGGTGCCCCATAGAAAATTGCAATCGGGAGAGCAAAGAGCTCCTTTATTGGTTCGAACATCCTACAAAATTGCAAAAATAAGGGCCACCCTAGTAGGAGTAGTACATTACTATACAGGGTGTTTGTTTAGATTTCCTTTAAATTGGACGGGTTACTTGGGACATTAATAGAAGTTACCTGGTATATCGGCTTTTGTTAATTTAGCAAAAAAATTTTTTTGCTTCACCCGGAAATCGAACAAACTACATCTTTTTCGAATTTTGAACCAAACTTGTTTTTATTCTTTTAGTTTTAAATACTATGTTTCTTAAGAAAAATTGTTATTTTTTATCCATTCTTACGAATGACATCATAAAATTACGAAAAAAAATTTTTTCGTATTAAAATAGGTTTGATGCCTAGAAAAAACAAAAATTTTTTTGGATTTTTTTTTAATGCAGTATTATTTAATTTTTTAAATAAAATTTGTCATCCGCAGACCACGAACCCTGTAAAGTGTTCGAAACGTCGGAATGAAGTTAAAATTAGTTAATATACGCGAGTTTATCCGTTTTCATAATTTTATTTCATGTCTAATCCTCGCGGTAACCTAAGAAAATATTATAAAATAAAGTCTTCTTTCAGTAAAATATCCTCTCTACGATATTTAAGGTACTTCTCCTTCATGTCCGATAACTTTGGGACGCCCTGTATACATAGACAATACGCACGATGACTGGCAAGACAAATCAGCATCTTTTTTCCAACTGTCAAAACGATCACCACTATGGAATTGAACTATGAATTGACTTTTATATGAAACACTCAAAAGTGACGTCACGTTTGAGTACTGCCAAATGACCTACTCTTATAAGTTCTTTTCAATTTATTAAAAAGAAGTTCTGTACAAAAATTACTGCAATCTACATCTTAGTAATAATTTCTTCGTGTATTATGTCGTGTATAATGTTAAATAATTTATTTTAACTACAGTCATCATCCCTATTAGACAGCCACGACCAAGGAACAAATATTTGTGATAAATAAATACACAAAAAATGCCCTCGCCGGGGTTTGAACCCGGAACTTCCAGTTTCGTAAGCAGGGTCACTACCAACTAGACTACGGAGGCTGACAAATATTAAAAGTTTGAATTACATGGAAGTGGTGCATTGTAATGCACATTGGGCTTCACAAGGTTACACAAGACACTAACCTCCTCACACCTACGCGTCTCTTCCGAGTGCGTCTCCCTCACATGTCGCTCTAGCTCCGCCTCGCTCGCACAGTTCTCGCCGCACTGCTCGCACGGCCGCAGGTCCACGTGTGGGACTGCCGTGTCCGTGTGCCGGTTTAATGCTTCTACGTTGAGAAACTTGGCTGGACATGTACTGCACTTGAATTGCTGAGGTTTTGTCTGAAAAAACGATTCTGTCAAAAATTATCGACTGTTTTCTACCTCTTTCCTTTAGGGCATCTTTTTAAAAACCGTAAAACCGTACAACTATATAGGAGCATTCCACGGTCTCGTGGGGGACATTTGTACGATTATTTTAAACTTTGTGTTACTGTAAAACACGCAAAAATGAACATATTTTAAAATATACAGAAAGTGGTGATACAATGGACCTTAACCTACAAGATGATATAATATTATGAAGAACTAAACCAGTATTATATGAATTCTCGACACCCGATTTAAAGTCGCGTGCGGGACAGCCAATCCACCGCCGTTTGTGACGTGGTTATTAAAATTGATATTTCAGCGAATTGAACACACCGATTATGACCGATTTTTTTTATTATAGTTGACGTTATAACACTTAGCATATTTCCGCAAATAAAATGAAAAATATATCTTTGAATTCTTTTATATAAAATAAAGATTGCAGAATCTCGTGCGGGACAGGTTAGACTCGTGCGGGACGAGTACGATTGAGGTGAAAAATAAATGGATAAATACAAGTTTTATGTAGTAACTAAGTGTTAATTTCGCAATCTAAATTATGTTAAATGGAAAATTACAAATTTAAAGTTGTAAATTCCTCACAAACTGCATTTT
Source organism: Thaumatotibia leucotreta (assembly GCA_025490895.1). Classification (NCBI taxonomy): domain Eukaryota; kingdom Metazoa; phylum Arthropoda; class Insecta; order Lepidoptera; family Tortricidae; genus Thaumatotibia; species Thaumatotibia leucotreta. The sequence goes on along the minus strand of JALPQI010030301.1, from coordinate 94,649 downwards.
TCTTTGCTTTATCTATATTTGAGTCACACGTGATGATGGCGTGAAATTTTGAAATTCCCTGAATAGGTTTGACTTTGGCCCACGGTTTAATTTCATTTTTTTTGTGTTAGTTCTGACTGAGGTATGTAGAAAATCTTAGTTGGTTTAATTACTTGCGATGCAACTTTGATGAAATCTTCAGCAGACTGTATAGCGCGTTGTCCTGAGCTTGACTGAGCATCAAATTGCCCCCTGCTCCATCTACGACACCTTTTCCATGCGAGGTCTTCATCGACACATTCCAAATCACGCCTCATGTCTTCAGCAAGTTTTATATTGTAACGATGACAAAGTCATTTTATAACGTCCTTTTTAGGCGAAGGCGGTAGACTTCGTACAGCTCTTAAGGTAGCCTTTGATGCTGTCTGTGGACATCTGTACGGAGATTGGGTTGGAGGGTTATTTGTCTTAGAAAAGGGCCCTGCTACCGCCATCGAAGCATATGCATGAGTTTCTGAAAATGACTGACTCCTTTTTAACTCTCTTTGTCTTCGTTTTTTATCACGTTCACGTTCTCTTAACTCATTAAGCTTCTTAACCGTCATAGTTTCTTTCTTTAACCGTTTTTAACTACTTATACGTAAATTTTAATTTTTTTATGAAATCGGGATCTCGTAATTATCGTTTTCGCGACATTTTTTATGAATAGCCGCCTTATCGCTTGGCATTTGAGAAAAAAAAAGCAGTTTCAGTAAAAACAGCAATTATCACTTGTGCTTGCAAAAGATCGCGTGCGGGACAATAACTTTAAACTCACTTAAAATATGTGTTATAGGTGAAAAACTTAAGAAAGTCACCTGTTGTACGTGTGAGTGACGTATTCGAATAGAGAACACATATTTGAAATTAGTAACACAAACAAAACAAATGCCTATTCGAACACGTCACTCACACATACAACAGGTGACTTTATTAAGTTTTTCACCTATACTCAGATGAATACTAAATCTTGTACTATATCTTATTACCGCTAATAAACGCTGTTTAGTCATGCAACATAAATAATCCTGGAACACTTTTTACACAAAAAATATTTACTTAAAGTCATAGAAACTCGTGCGGGACAGCTGTACATTGACTATATTTAGTTATATGCTCTGTCATAAACAAACAAGAAAACTTGAATAAATATAATTAAATAGTAAAATAGAATATACTTTGTACCTCGACATATCAATAAAGTATGTGTAGCATGCCAGAAAGTCGACAAAATGGTCTGTGAAATAAGAGCCTTCAAGACTGTTAACAAAGTAAATGAATAGTGTTTTTCTGAAAGACTCATAAGAAACGTGTCAATATGTTTTTTTACTTTGACGTATTATAATTTAAAAATCTATATAGTGGTCTGTTATTTAACAATACTATTAATAATTAAATATAACTTTAAAAAACCGGCCAAGTGAGAGTCGGACTCGCGCGCAAAGGGTTCCGTACCATTATCAATTTATTATTAAAAAAATACAGTTAAATCAACCTACCTCAAAAACTATAGGAGATAATTTAATCAAACCAAAAATCGTTGATAGAGTTTATTAATGTGCATAACATATATTTTTTCAGAATTTTATATCGCGTAGTTTAAAAAATAGAGGGGGGGGACACATTTTCCGGACTTGGAGAGCTGATATCTCGAAAACGATTTGCTTAAATAAAAATGTGATGTATAAATCTTCATATCATTTTCAAAGACCTTTCTATTAATACCCCACACGCTTATGTAAAACTAAAAAAAAAATTCTATCCCTCAGTTACATGTATGGAGGGCCCCCACCCCAATGGTTTTTTTTACAATTTAGTATCATAATCCTGTAGCGGTTCATACAACACATATTCTCACCAAATTTCGTTACTGTAGCATTTATAGTTTCCGAGTAAATCGGCTGTGACAGACGGACAGACGGACATGACGAATCTATAAGGGTTCCGTTTTTGCCATTTTGGCTACGGAACCCTAAAAAACGGTGCTGTGGTTGTTATTTCCATGGAATGCTCCTATAACCATACGAGGGCTGCCTTTTAAGTCGTGTCGTTTGCCAACCTCCCGCGATTTAAAAAAAAATAAACATATGGCATTTTCATCCTTTTGAATTTAGAACTCAAAAACAAAAAAAAAAAATTAAATTGGTCGAATAGTTTTATTACAGCGTCTATTTAAAGGTGACAAGTCGGTTGTAAAAATGGAAATAACTAAGGAAAATTTGCATGCGATTATTTTCTACAACTTTAAAAGGGGATTATCGCGACTTCAGTGTTTTGAGGAGATCACTTCTGTGTTTAGTGATGCAGCACCGTGTCTTAGGACTGTAGAACGCTGGTATTTACAATTTCAACGTGGGCAGTCTTGCCTCAGTGACAAGCCCCGTAAAGGTCGTCCAAAAACCGCCATGACGCAAGAGAATATCGAAGCCGTGCGGCAGCTAGTACTCGAAGATCGTCATGTGACCTACCGTGAAATAGAGGCGTCCGTGGGCATTTCAGGGACCACTATCAAAAAAATCCTGCACGAAGAACTTGGCGTAAGAAAGTTGATCTCTCGTTGGATACCACATTTGCTTAGCGACGACCAAAAAGCTGCCCGTGTTAGTTGGTGTCGCAAAACTCTGCAGTGATTCAGCCGAGGCGAGTCAAAACATGTTTATGATATAGTTAGTGGTGACGAGTCTTGGGTATATGCTTACGATCCAGATTCTAAACAGCAGTCCACTGTTTCGGTCTTTCAGGATGAGCCAAAACCGACCAAAGTCATACGCTCGCGGAGCACTTCAAAAAAAATGGTGGCCTCGTTTGTGGCAAAGGGTGGTCACGTCGCCACTATTGTACTAGAAGATCGCAAGACGGTTACCGCTGACTGGTATACCACTGTTTGTTTGCCGCAAGTCATAACCGAATTTCGAAAAAACAACTCGACGCGTCGTATGATACTGCATCATGACAATGCAAGTTCGCACACCGCCCGCCAAACAAAAATGTTTTTGAGCGCCCAAAATGTGGAAATTTTAGATCACCCACCTTACAGCCCTGACTTAAGCCCTAACGATTTTTTTACGTTCCCCAAAATTAAGCAGTCTTCGTGGTCAACGCTTCAGCTCACCTGAAGAAGCTGTTGACGCTTACAAATCGGCCATTTTGACTACCCCCACTTCGGAGTGGAATAAATGTTTTAAAAACTGGTTTGAACGCATGCAAAAGTGTATTAAACATCGCGGAGAATTCTTCGAAAAACAATAAATGGTAATAATCTATAAAATTGTCTATACTTATTTCAAACGACACAACTTAAAAGGCAACCCTCGTATAACCATACATTGGCCGTGTGGTGACGGCAGTAACTCCTCCTGCGGGTGTCGTAAGAGTCGACTAAGGGATTGAAGTGTCACTGACCATATTTGATTAAAGATTGATGATGGGCAGCAGCGTAATCATAGTGGACACGTTACTGCGATCGCCAATCCGCTTGCCCAGCGTGGCGATTATGGGCATTTACCTCCTAATGCGTCTATACGCATAATTAATAGGAGAGGCCTACGTCCAGCAGTGGACTATCATAGGCTGATGATGTGTGATGTGATATGTAACCTGCCTCGCCGCACGCCACGTTGCCGCATGCGTCAATCCCTGCTACGTTCAGTCTACGACGTTCGAGGGCTGTTCCGGAAGTTTTTAGTTGCTCCGGTTCTATTCATGCGATTTCAATAAAACTTACACCATTTTGAGGGATATTTCAATGACGCTTTAGGCGGTGTAAATTTGTTTTAGTAAAGATTTTAGATATTTTTATTATTTTGTTTAGACGTGTCGAGCCTTACTCCAATGACCATGATACCGGTTTTTAAGACACTTTTTTAATGAGATGCTATGTACATCATTCGCTTATAAAACTATTTTATTTTATAGGTACTAGTTATTGAAGATATTTCCGTTATTTTTAAGTACAAATTACGTGATATCCTTTACTTTAATCATAAATGAGTAGGCACCGAAAAAAATCGTAAACTCTAAAATTGGAATTTCGAATATTGTAAAAATAATCATTCTATCAATAATCATTGTTCTTCAATTATAATTTAAAAAACGAAAAATGAACTAAATTATTTATCCCGGGTATATTTAAGTACGGCTTTCAAAGATTTTTATACAAAATAAGCTTCAATGTGTCAATTTTTCCATACAATGTTAAATTTCATACAAAACAGCTTTTTGTAAAAAAAATATAATAAAAAACTATTCCCATTACATGCATAAATTGATTAACCATAGTAAGTATTGAAATGTCCCTCACAATGATATAAATTTAATTTAAATCGCATTAATAGATCCGGACCCCAACTCTTCCCGTGGGTGTCGTAAGAGTCGACTAAGGGATTCGAAGTGACACTGACCATTTATTTATTGAAAATTGACGATGGGCAGCAGCGTCATCATAGTGGACACACTACTGCGATCGCCAACCCGCTTTCCCAGCGTGGCGATTATGGGCATTTACCTCCTAATGCGTCTATGCGCATAGTTAATAGGAGAGGCCTACGTCCAGCAGTGGACTATCATAGGCTGATGTGTGATGTGATATGTAACCTGCCTCGCCGCACGCCACGTTGCCGTATGCGTCAATCCCTGCAACGTTCAGCTATGCTATTCTCTTATTCACACATTCGACGCTGCGTTCGTCAACGAGCTCGACGTCGAGACAGCCTTGTCTAAAATCCTGTTTTATTTGACATTAAAAATCGAGGCTGTGAGCGAGGTTGTGGGCGAGTTCGTCGCTGTTTTTCGTTAGAGAATACGAAGTTCGTACATTAAACGTCAAACTCCCGACGCAGTGTAGTTCCAGCTCACGCCGCATTCGTCGCCGAGCACTATATAGTGTCGTTTAAAGTACATTAGTGAATACTATTTGTTAGGCGCGTCGCTGCCGCAGCACTGACACAGCGCTGACAGCAAGGCGGTTTCCTTAGTGAATAACACTGCAGTCTACAACGTATACTCCTCACTAGACCCCGGATTGTTGTGGCGGTGACGTCACGATAGGGTGATTTGGGGAGTGAATGGAACGGTAGAACAAAATGATACATAAATTATAAGATAAGATAATATAAGAAATGACATATTGTGTAAATGAATACGAGATTGTACTTATTATTTTATGGTATAAATAAAGCAAACAGTTTATATTGGGAACATATTTGTTAGTAATAAGCATAGATTTGTATACTGTTTCATATTTGTGAGTTCCTATAATTGGCTCTGTATTTCTATTTAAGACGCATACAGTGTTATTGCATAGCTGTTGGGATTCCTTAATAAATAAAATAAAAATAAAATAAAATATCTAAGGTCAACTTTATACAGGTTTATATAGTTCGCATACATTGATAAAATGAAGTCTAATATTTATGTATGTTCCATTTACTGAACTGGAACGAAATTATTATTCGATCGGTCAGTTTTTTTCGAAAACTAGTAAACTTAATATTAAAAAAAATAATATAGATAAATTCACTGCAATTTTTTGTATTTTGAATTTATTCAAATTTATTCGGTTACGTCCCTATAGTAAATGAAATTATGTTTTCTTTGGTGAAACTATATAACTATATATATTTACTGTGTATATAAATGTTTATCTTATCTTATCTTTATATGTATCATTTTCTTCTATCGTTCCATTTACTCCCCATATCACCCTATTGTGACGTCACTGCCACAACAATCCGGGGTCTACTCCTCACCTCCGGGTGCATACGATTCCTGTGCAGCCGATAGCCCTTCTGGCTGACGAAGGTCTCGCCGCACACGCCGCACGCGACGTTTAAAGCCGCATGCGACAGCCGCACGTGCGTCAAATGCGTCGTGCTTTGGCTGCAACGGTATAGTTCGAGAAATATAAATTACATACATATCAGCCAGCCTCCGTAGCCTAGTTGGTAGTGACCCTGCCTACGAAACTGGAGGTTCCGGGTTCGAATCCCGGCGAGGGCATTATTTGTGTATTTATTTATCACAAATGTTTGTTCCTTGGTCATGGCTGTCTATGTATTTAAGTATCTATATGTATCTATCTATTATGTATACGTCGCCTGGTACCCACATCACAAGCCTTAATTGAGCTTACCGTGGGACTAGGTCGATTTGTGTAAGATGTCCCAAGATATTTATTATTTATTTATTTATTTATTTATTACATGTTAAAATTTTGTTGGGGTGTCTGTGGTTTTCAGTAAATGGTGAAATACGTTGTATATGGACGGATTCGAAGATGTTTAGTATACAATTCATTTGAATTCATTTAATAGTGTTATAAAATAATGACAATTAATGTAAATGAATACTTGAACGGTCCACGGAAAGAACATGTCTAGTCAATTCAAATTACAGAAGGAAAAACCACCATACTTTTAACCAATGACATTAAATAATAAATGGATGCACAGAGCCAAACAAAAAAACCAAGAAAAGTGGCACTAAAAGTCATTTCTATCATGTTTCAGTTGAAGCTAATAACGCTCACTTACAATAAACTATAATAAAAAAAACTCAAAGAATAAAAAACTTTGTGAAGTGAGCAATAAGTGTCTTTGCGAACAACACCGCAAAATAGTAGAAACTTTTTATGTTTAAGGAATAATGATGCTATACCGTAAGGTGACCAAATGTCAACTGTCAGAACTGAATAGCGGAGCAAAAGGACCGCAATATTTACTTCTGCAGCCCATTTTTTGCGGCCATTTTTTTGAGCTGTTTGGGGATCCACTTATATATTCTAAATCAATGTTTTAACCAATGACATTAAATATCTAAATCAATGCTTTTAACAGAATTTGCCCTGATTTTTTTAAGCACTGGACATGTTTTTTCCGTTGACTCTTCACTTGCAACTGTTATTTGAGTGAATCATGGTTACGGTCGCCTGAGTCACGCCGGTTTTATGCATAATTATGATAGGTACTTAAACTACGCAAACATGATTTTTTCTGGTGTTAATAAGCCCTTTCCTTGCCATCTACAAACATGGCCTACATGCATGTTTGCATAAATTAAGTAGCATAATTTTGCATAAAACCAGCGTGACTCAGGCGACCTTAACCATGGCAATAACAGACAAAAAAGTTGATTCACCCTATTCTGCGACCATATATAACATGGACGTCTAACGCCAGCTCAAAAATGCCCCCAAATACAATTGTTTAATTGTGCCAAGATGGGCAGGACATAGAGTTTTTCTTAACGCTGCGCATATTACGGCGCAACATCTTTGAGAAATGTTTATAGAATATAGCCACTCAAAACTTTTATGGACCAATCACAACTATTTTTAAATGGCGGTTTAAGTTTTTATAGGTTGACATTCAAATTCATTACCGTGATTCATTGAAGAGGTGACACTTGTCAACTAAAATTCAGGACCATTTTTGAAAGGCAATTTAGTAAGGCGTGCGGCTTCCATGTTTTATTTGTTCGTAGTGGTAATGTCAACCAATAAAAACTTAAGCCGCCATTTAAAAATAGTTGTGATTGGTCCGTCAAAGTTTTGATTGACTATATTCTATAAACATTTGTCAAAGATGTTGCGCCGAAATATGCGCGGTGTTAACAAAAGCGCTATGTCCTGCCCATCTTGGCACAATTGAACAATTGTTTCTGGGGGCATTTTTGATCTGGCGTTAGACGTCCATGTTATACAGGGTGTAATCGATAAGTGTTTACAGGCCATAATTCCGTAAATATGAGAGATATCAGAAAACTTTTAACTGATATCGAAAGTACGTTACCCAACAAATAAAATTATATTATTAACTTTTTCTAAATAGATGAAGTAATATTAAAAATATTAAGTTAAAACGCTCCCATACATTTAGTAGGACGACTTACAGCCTTAAAGAGTGTCGGGTGCCGTAAGAGATAAAACTGTTAGAGATTTGTTATTTGTACGAATACATTGTAATAAAATAATAATACTACCGTTTATGTAATAATTAATCTAACATTTATTCTTAAATGAAAAAATATTTGTATTACCTAGTCTTTGAATGAACGGTTACCTACTAAATGTATGGAAGGGTTTAAAGTTAATATTTGGGATATTTCTGATTTTATTTCAAAAAAGTTATTAGTGTAATTTTACTCGTTGGGTAACGTACTTTCGATATCAGTTAAAACTTTTCTGATATCTCTCATATTTACGGAATTATGGCCTGTAAACACTTATCGATTACACCCTGTATATGGTCGCAGGGCTTCCATGTTTTATTTGTTCGTAGGCCCTATTATAGTGTGGTCCAGCGGAATGAGAGAGGTTGATGTGTGATGTATATACCTCCATATTTTTCTAGCAAGAACTAGAGATTGACAAAATTAAACATCGACATAACTGTTATCGATAAGTCTTTTAGTAGTCGATAAATAAATGTAATAATAAAATAATTTACCGTAGCTTAATATACCACATCATACCTACTTAAAATGATACACTATTTTTCTCATATCTTATATTTAGTACTCATCAAAATACCAAAGACTAATAAAATATACTCTAAGGCTATAGGAAATAATTTTATTTATCTATGTATGTATATGTAGATTTATTTATATTTATATATGTATGTGTATTTGTTAAACCAATGTAGTAGTGTTGGTTTGTGTTTCTTATTTCTTTTCAATATGACAATCCTGCACCTAATACAAGTTTCTGTTTGAACCAATGGTTGACTGGTAGAGAATGTCATAAGGCATTAAGTCCGCCATTTGTAATTTTTTTCATTGATTGTGCAATAAAGCTTAAATAAATAAATAATTAATATGAAGTATTAGATATTTATAACAAAGCCTTAATAGGGTGTACTCGAGACAACAATTATGTCGATGTTTAATTTTGTCAATCCCTCGTTACTGCTAGAAAAATATCAAGGTAATTATAGTGATACTACGAACAAATAAAATATAGAAGCCGCACGCCATACTAAATTGCCTTTCAAAAACGGTCCTGAATTTTAGTTGACAAGTGTCATCCCCTCTTCAATGCATCACGGCAAAGAATTTAAAATCAACCTATAAAAACTGAAACCGCCATTTAAAAATAGTTGTGATTGGTCCATCAAACATTTGATTGGCTATATTCTATAAGCATTTGTCAAAGATGTTGCGCCGAAATATGCGCGGTGTTAAGAAAAGCGCTATGTCCTGCCCATCTTGGCACAATTGAACAATTGGTTTTGGGGGCATTTTTGAGCTGGAGTTAGACGTCCATGTTATATATGGTCGCAGATAGAGGTATAGTGATGTACTAACTTGAAGATTTTCCCGCAGTGCTGGCACTCGAACGTCTTTCCGGCATGCATTGCGTGGTGGTGCCTCGCGTGCGTCCTGTCACAACTTGTCTTATTAATAAAAAAATAAAAAATATATACAGAGTCAATTCAAATTGGTGATGGGTCAATCCACAGATGTCATATATACCATAGATCAAGCAAACGTATCTACGTAGCGTGTCAAATGAACTCAGTGAAATCCACTGAGTTGTCCGTTTTTAATCGCAGCTTGCAACTTTCGGGCGGCAAATTTTGTAAGTTGAAGTGAACAAAAATATTAATCATGCCTCCTTAAGTAATATTAATTGCAACGACACAAAAAAATATGAATACTCAAGGGCCTGAGACATATTTAAAATCATAGGCAAGTAAAAACTTCAGTACAAAATCTGACACGTCGGCCGCCATACAAATGAATGAACTTGTTTCTTCTATCCAAATCTAATTCTGTGGGTCAATCACTTTTTTGTTGTTATTCTGTCACATCACCCAGGGCACAACAGTGGGATAGTTTGTTAGAAGAAAGTATCATGCACACTCTCCTATCATGAGTGGATGACCCACCTTGGAAAGGCCACATGTCAAAAAATTCAAACTTTTGTCAATTTGAATGCTGCTAAACTGTGATTTTAAGGGTGACCCAGGAGAACCATGGCAACGAGTGACATAAAAAAAGTGATTGACCCTGATACAATAGTTATTTGTTTTACTAGGGAGCAAAGTGATTGTTTAACTCTCGTGCAAATATTGAAACCCGAGCAAGCGAAAGATTCCAGAAGTTCATAAAATGGAATCTTGAGCGATGCGAGGGTTTTAAGGCACGAGAGTTGAACAAGCTTTGCTGCCGAGTGAAACACAACATTTTTCACCACACTAAAGCGAGGAAACATGCGAAATAAAACTCAAACATAACAAATTAGATGGTATTTATTTGCAAGTCCTCAACTTCCAAAATATAAACAAATCAACACATAATAAAAAAATAACCTCAAATATTTATCTTGGCGTGGCAATGCTTACAAATTCAGGATAATTACAAAATGAGACTTATGTACTTATTGGCGATTTTTCTGTGATTTTCGGAATTATCCCACTTTCGCATCTCGCAATTACCCCAAAGCCACTTAAGTATGTTAAACTAAGATATCACCAATTTTATCCTTTATCCGAACGAACTCGTTTAAATAAAAAAAAAATACTCGGATGCGTTCTGAAATTTGCATAGTGTCAACACTTTCATTTTCCTATTGTTTTTATTTGTCGTATTTTTAGAACTTTTAATTAAAAGCCTTTTACAACAAAATATGGTATTTAATTTGGATTTTAGCATATTGAATATAATTTTATGAAAGGTTCATGTGTATGAATCTGTTTGAAACTATTGAGTTTTCGAACGTACTGTCTAGTTCAAACGTCAAAAAGCTTGTTGCACTCTCAGGCCGTATAAGTTATTGCTTTGGTCTATCCAGAAGATTAAAAAAAAATTACTTTAACCTCTAGAGATTAAAACGCAGTTTTGCGCTCTGAAATTGAAGGACAAACAGCGTGTTTACGAGCAGTGTGGTGAAAAATAATAAAACATGAATCTATTAATGGTCTTGAATAACTTTTAATATGGGACCAAGTATGAAAACTCGAGAAAAAAACCGACAATTCCATAGAAATATGCTAAGAAATTTGCCGTGTGGTGACGGCAGTAAGAATACATTTGTCACCACCCCAACTCCTCCTGCGGGTGTCGTAAGGGTCGACTAAGGGATTAAAGTGCCACTGACCATTCTACAAGATTGATGATGGGCAGCAGCGTCATCATAGTGGACACATTACTGCAATCGCCAATCTGCTTGCCCGGCGTGGTGATTACCTTTTAATGCGTCTATACGCATAGTTAATAGGAGAGGCCTACGTCCAGCAGTGGACTAACATAGGCTGATGATGTGTATGCTAAGACAAGTTGACCAAAATGTATTTTTATTGCTTTATGTTTATTGCCAGAAAGGCTGTATTACAATAGGGATGATGACTGTAGTTAAAATAAATTATTTGGCATTATGCACGACATGATACACGAGGAAATTATTACTAAGACGTAGATTGCAGTAATTTTTGTACAGAACTTCTATTTAATAAATTGACAAGAACTTAAAAGAGTAGGTTATTTGGCAGTACTCAAACGTGACGTCACTTTTGAGTATTTCATATAAAATTCCATAGTGGTGATCGTTTTGACAGTTCGAAAAAAGATGCTGATTTGACTTGCCAGTCATCATGCCTATTGCTGCTAACCCTTTATAGGGCACCGGTCTCAAAAGCGACCACTCTATAGCACTATGTTTTTTTTTCTGGTACAGAATTTTTCGTACTATATAAAGGTGCATTCAGACCAAACGAGCATTCGCTATTCTATCCCCCTACCTTACGAATTACGATCGTTACACAACACTTGATTCGTTGATTTCGTAGAGTGGGGGATAGAATAGCGAATGCTCGTTTGGGCTGAATGCACCTTAATGGCGTTGAGGCTTGATCCCACGATTTTTTCGAGTCTTGCCCGTTAAAGGGTTAAAATGATTTTGAGGCCTCTGAGCTAGGTAGAACCTGTGTCACAGAGGTCAGAGCCCTCGCCTAGAATAATGGGTTTTTGTATACAGGGTGTCCCAAAGTTATGGGACATGAAGGGGAAGTACCTTAAATATCGTAGATAGGATATTTTGCGGAAAGAAGACTTTATTTTATTTTGAAAATTAAATAATACTGCATTAAAAATATCCTAAAAAAAATTGCTTGTTCTAGGCATCGAACCTACTTTAAAACACAATTTTTTTTGTAGTTTTATGATGTCATTCGAAAAAATGGATAACAATTTTCCTTAAGAAACATAGTATCTAAAACTAAAAGAATAACCAAAAAAGTTTGGTTCAAAATTCGAAAAAAAATTGTCGTTGGTTCGATTTCCGGGTGAAGCAAGTAATTTTTTGAAAAACTTTGAATGCAGAATTACAAAATTTTAAAAATAACGTAAAGTCTTCTTTCAGCAAAATATCCCATCTACGATATTTAAGGTACTTTCCCTTCATGTCCCATAACTTTGGGACGCCCTGTATACTATTGTTTACAATTAATATATATACACCGTGGTTTTATTGATTTCCGTTAAATTAACACGTTCGACGCCGGTGACTCAGCGTGTGTGACCAACAAAATCTGATTCCTACGCCAGTGACACACATACGTGATCAGAGTAACCTCATCCTTATGCCACTAGCATAAATCAAGTTCTTCCTCCTCTGCCAGTGCCATAGAAATACGAACGTTTTTGACACAAGTGCTGTGTCACTGGCATAAGAGTACAATCTGTTCGGTCAAACATGCGTGTCAATGGCATATAAGTTCTATCAGATAATTTCGATCGGCATAGTATTAGTTCTTAGTGAAACAGTACCGGAGGCGAACGTGTTAAAGGGAAGCTTATTTAGGTCAAAAACAATCAATTTCTCTAAGAAACTAGTATCTAACTCTTACTGTTATTGAGTTATAAAAAAAATAAGGTTAATGACTGAACAACCTTTATTACATCCCAATGCTACTTATTTTGACATGTGCCGTCAGTCACCTGAGATTAACTTTTGTGTTATTCTTAAGGTTCTCTCACACTTACCATTTCATTCTATTTTTTTTGTTTTTTTTTTTAAATATACCATTTCATTTGTTATGTATGAAAACAAAAAAAAAACGATTTCGACTAAAAGCTAAATACCAGGTAGCTCCAATTAACGTACCAAGCAGCCTGTTAAATTTAACGGAATTAAAAAAAACACGGTGTATAACTTAAGAGTTTGAAGCCCCTGACTTCTGAGCTAGGTAAAACCTGTGTTACAGAAGTCAGTGTCCTCTCCAGGACAAGTACAAATTTCTGTTTTTTTACTACTAGGTACTTCATACCTAAAAACTGCAATGTCTGTGTCACTTAGGTGCAAAAGTGTCCCAATGTTACAATCTCAATTAAATTATGCTTAAAATGTTTCTGAAGTACTTATTGTGGTGTTCATGATTTAATTATCTTCCAAACAGACTAACAAATTGGCTACATAATAATCAATTAATCAGAGATCGGACAAATGAGCGTCATTGTTCGCAATAATATGGACATGACTACAAAGTTGATTGAATGAATAATTAAACTAATAATTTTTTGAAAATTGATTTCGTAACATTAAGGTGACTATTTACAAAGGTTTTCATAGTTACTGGTGTCAAATAATCATCATCATCATCATCATATCAGCCGAAAGACGTCCACTGCTGAACATAGGCCTCCCCCAAAGATTGCCACAAAGACCGGTCTTGCGCCACCCGCATCCAGCGGACTCCTGCGACCTTCACCAGGTCATCAGTCCACCTTGTGGGAGGCCTACCCACACTACGCCTTCCGGTACGGTCAAATAATAATTTTATGAAAATGATTAAATTATTAATTATTCAATCAACTTTGGAGTTATGTCCATATTATTGCGAACAATGCCGCACATTTGTCCGATCTCTGATAATAATATAGATGTTTTGACACAAACACATTAAAATTTAACCCGTTTTATTTTTCGCCTCATATGAAAAATCTATGTCTCAGAGTCAATTACAATACTTTTTAAGATAGGGAATTAATAAAATAAATAATTAAATCATTAACAATACCACTACAAGTATTCTAGAAATATTTTAAGTCTCATCAATTTTTTTACATTTATTTGAAATAGTAACATTGGGACACTTTTGCACCTAAGTGTATGTGGAATCAAATCATCATCATCAGCCTATGATCCACTGCTGGACGTAGGCCTCTCCTATTAACTATGCGTATAAACGCATTAGGGGGAAAATACACATAATCGCCACGCTGGGAAAGCGGATTGGCGGTCGCAGTAATGTGTCCACTATGATGACGCTGCCCATCATCAATCTTTTATAAAATAACGGTCAGTGACACTTCAATCCCTTAGTCGACTCTTACGACACCCGCTAGGAGTTGGGGTGGTGACAAATGTATTCTTACTGCCGTCACCACACGGCTGCTTAAGACCCGTTTGTGTTTAAAATAAAAGTTTAAATCAATCGTATGTACTGTTCTGTGGTAGTCTCTAGGTGTCAGTACGTGGTCAGATGGTGGTCAATCAAATCAAATAAATAATAGTACATTACTATAGAGGACGGGAAACGAAGGGTTACAGGCCAAGTAGATATATCTGGCCGAAGGAAATGAGGCCAGATAGGAATACGCGGCCTGTAACCCTGTTTCTCGTCGAGATTTGTATAGTGCTTTTCTCAAACTTGCCATGAAATAAAACGAACTGATTTCGCCGAACCATGCTATTTGATTTGTAAATAAACCAATAGTACAGTATCGTACAACATTAAAAAAAAACATTCGCGCCTAACTTTTTTTTTAATCTGTTTGAGGTATCCTTTTACCTGTTGGTATAGACAATAGTTCTTAGGTTATTTTTTTCTGTGGCTGAATGTCAAGACCTAGTGTCACAATTTGACGTTTCAAAACAAATGACAGTTTGTTTGCAGTCCTAGGTGTGAAATAAATACATGAAATCTCTTTACATATCATCTTAGCATATGACACCGGATACATAGTATTTCCGGGCTTAATTTAAAGTAAGTAACATTAACATTCTGTAGCAAGTTTGAGAAAATAAATATTACTTACCTGTCTCGGGCGACATGGCCGCAGCCCTGCGTCCGGCAGACGAACTTGAAGCGGTGCGACAGTCGGTGTGCCTGCAACCGACACTGAACCTTGAACCGCGAGCCGCAGATCTCGCACACTAGAGCTCCTGAACTCTGCAACATTTCATACAAATGACGATGAAAACGTAAACGCGATCGAGACGTCTTTTATAAGTTATTCTTATTACCTACACTCTCACAATGTCGTAACAGAAGTGCTTACCATAGAAAAAATCAACTGCGAAAGACTCTGGTTGTCACGGGATTCGAACCCGCTTCCTCTGGATTGCCGGTCCAACGTGCTTCCAATTACACCAGACGACCTACCGTCGATCACAGCGAATTTAGTCAATGTATATAAGGTATTGTGAAGCTAATCACTAGCGACATCTGTACGTAGTGTTTCGAAGGTACTACAACCTTAAGCCACTCAAAGACGTGTGTCTACCACAATCGTCCGCAAACTCGACAACTCTCCGTTGCGTTGAATTTGCTATAGAGGGCGCTGTAATCAATTCATGATTAGGAAACATCAATTTGTTTTTATAATTAAACAAATTGATGTTGGTGTTACTTTTTTACAATGCGGATAATCCCGCAATGTCGTAACCTACACTAGGCCGTCTGGTTCTCTTTTGGTCTCTGCCACTTAGCATCATTTTAGCTTGTCTGCAAGCGGTTTCCTTACACCAATTATCGACTTAGGTGGACAAATGATTTTTCACACCACCTATTCGAATACGGGTCTTTTCTTCCCTGCTGGGAGGGATCAAAGTGGCACTTTTCTGTTCAAGGACTTTCTATTGCCCGCCTAAAAATTACAATGAAATATGAAAATAAACAGAACTTTCATAATTGATAAAAATTTCTTCAGAATCGATTATTTGCATAAATATTAAATGTGTGATATATCTTTTATTTTTCTCATAGGTGGTGTGAAAAGCAGTATGTGTCACACGAAATCAAAATTATTTCGTCTTGGGCGTTAACGCTTGAATCCTGAATGGAGCGATGGATTCCACAATTGAATCCCGACCGTAGGGAGGGATTCTAAAGTGGAATCCTGAGCGTAATGAACGAAATATACGCCCACGCCGGAAATACGAGTATACCATTTTGATCCCTTGTGACACAATCTACTATTGAAGGCTCGGTCATCAATGTATATTTTAAACGGTGTGGGGAACATGCGCCAAAAACGTTACGAATACGATGCGTCACTGCGATTTCGTACCCACCAGGGACCAGAACCGGTATTTTCTCCATACAAAAAGAACGGTTCTTTTTTCGTTCTTTTTCGTTCTTCGGTATACAATTTCTATGTTAATGGAGAAAGGACCATGGGCAATTTTGTATGGAGCCTGGTCCTGAAACCAACAGAGCTGAAACTTGAGTCATTAAATAGGTCTTTAAATCTACTTTATTTCATTATATGGGCACAAAGCCGAATTCCATTGCAGAACTAAGATATTCATATTTAAATCAGGTAAGTTTTCTTCTAAAATATATCGCCGCTGTCGCAAAACCGAATGGCGTCCTTCTATTGCCATGTTTTTATGTTATGATGATAAGTAAAACGCGATATTCAACAAGAAATGACACCGAACGAACATAATTAATGGAAATGTCGATATTCCTACCTTAATTTTTTAAATTAGGTTTGCTCAATACCTACCCCCCAAAATCAAATAAACTCTGAATGAATTTATCGTAGCTTGTACTCACCACGACTAAAATACAAATATCTTAGTTCTGCAATGGAATTTGACTTTGTGCCCATATTATGAAATAAAGTAGATTTTAAGACCTGTTTATTCACATAGCTCTTAATGATGTTGGTTTCAGGCCCATTTTGACGCATGGTCCTTTTAATAGTACATTTCCTAACTAGTGCGGGAAAACTTTTTTCGGCGAGTGTGAAAGTTGGAGCCCGAGAGGCCGACAATCACCCGAGTTAAAAAAAAGTTTTTGCACGTGTAAGGGACGATTTTTTTAATAACTAGTGCGTCAAAAAGAGAAAATACCGCGCGCGAAGCGTGCGCAAAGTTCGTTTTTGCGCACTAGTTAGGAAAAATATGTTATTGTAATTTACAAAAAATATTGAGTAGTACACAAAGAGTATAAAACATTTTGGGACATTCCACGAGAATATCGCTTACGTGACGCTTATACTATCTATGGCAGCTACGTTAAATAAATGCTCAAAGTTAGAAAAAACTGTGTGAACGTGCAAGTTACCTAAACGGTACGATTCACGCACAAAACCGCGCGCTTTATATCCGACTCACAGGCTGATGTCTCGTTAGATGGTTGTTGTAGGCCGCGATAAAATCAAACAGTCACCCGCTAATACAAGTGTCCTACGAGACCACCCCCGACGCGGAGTATGGGCGACTCGAAGCGAAGCGAACGCGATCAGCAGTGTTATTCACTAAGGAAATCGCCTTGCTGTCAGCGCTGTGTCAGCGCTGCGGCAGCGTCGAGCCTAAAATGGTATTCACTAATGCACTTTAAACGACACTAGCGCTCGGCGACGAATGCGGCGTGAGCTGGAACTACACTGCGTCGAGAGTTACCGCCTACAGTTCGACGAAGCTGTTCTACGTTAGTGAATACCGTTTTTCGCAGCGCTGCGCTCGACGTCGAAGTGAAGGCTGTCTCGTCGTCGAGCTCGTTGACGAACGCGTCGAATGTGTGAATAAGAGAATAGCATAGCTGGAAAGATTTTATATCCGTGACTTACAGGCTCGTGCCTTAATAGATGGTTGTTGTACGCCGCCTCTGCGTCGTACCCTTTCCCACACTGCTCGCAGCGGAACCGGGACTCCACGAAGTTGCGGGACTTCTTGCGTGAAGCGATCTCTTCCATCTGCTCCTCCTACACGCAGGTGAGATGTCGAGGAATTTAATTTCCTACCCATTTCGTACCTTGTCACAGTGACAATCAATATGAAAGCTGCTAGGACTGTCATATTATAGCTACTATGACAAGGTACGAAATGGGTAGGAAATTAAATTCCTCGACCGTACTGTACAAGCTTTTTTGCCTAAAAGTTTAGTCTACACACACCGGCAATGAAAACGGGTCAGGTGGTTTTTTTCTTAGAAAATAAAAACATGGAGATTTCAAATATTTTTTAAAAATATTTATAGTGTAGGTTAAATCTACCTGTGTTGTGTTGTGTGTAGGCCTAGTGACAACCCTAGCCTAGAAGTGAATAATCAAGATCAAGTGCGGGTAGTTCGAAAAACCCGCGCAGCTCGAAGGTGTTGATACATTATCTCGCCAGTCTGCCTGCGACCACGGGTGTAACGTCATGCCCGAAACGTCAGGATATAATTAAACGTAAGTTTACGCGATTAAGACCCGTTTGTCTTTAAAATATGAGTGATAATCGCGAGAGTTTAAATCAATATATAGGTTAAATCTATTTTTAAATCAGGTTGTATTAGAATTTCCCTAAATTTATAAATAAACCCAAAAAAAATTCAAAATTGTCGTTAGGACGGTTTGTATAGACAAAAATGTAGACCGTTTAAGAAAACCACCTAAAATGTATGGTAAATCGAGTTTTTTAATCATGAGTTGCTATTTTTATATCTACGGAGTCATCTGACGATAAAGTTCCGTGTTTTTCAGATCGGGTGAAAACTTCAGGGAAATTCCAATACAATCTGATGTTAAAAACGGGTCCACTTTTATTATAAATATTTATTTTGTCAGCCTCCGTAGCCTGCCTACGAAGCTGGAGGTTCCAGGTTCGAATCCCGGCGAGGGCATTATTTGTGTATTTATTTATCACAAATATTTGTTCCTTGGTCATGGTTGTCTATGTATTTAAGTATCTATATGTATCTATCTATTATATATATCGTCACTTGGTACCCACATCACAAGCCTTAATTGAGCTTACTGTGGGACTAGGTCGATTTGTGTAAGATGTCCCAAGATATTTATTTATTTTAAATATTTGCAATCAGCATGTTTCCAGTATTTTCTATGAAAAAAATCATCTGACCGCAAGTGTATACACACAGGTGGGATGTGTTTCTGTACAAGCTTTTTTACGCAATAGTTTAGTCTAGTTCGTGAAGTATAATATCAGCCTCTGTAGCCTGGTTGGTAGTGACCTACGAAGCTGGAGGTTCCGGGTTCGAATCCCGGCGAGGGCATTCTTTATGATTTCTAGAATGTAACTATCCATTCTAGAAATCATAATGCATTGTGCATCAAGGCAGGTAAGTATGGAATTAGTAACGAGAGTGTTAGAAGCCCGACGCCGTAGGCGGAGGGCTTTTATGACTCAAGTTAGTAATGTTAGTATTCAGTTTACCGACCGTGATGCATACAATGTTTTTCATCACACTTGCCGACAAAAGAATAAGTTTTAAGACATAATATTATTAAATGACGTACTAAGATTTCTATTACTCCCTAGGGAATTTCACATACGCTATGCACGCAAGCAATGGCGCGCTTAGACAGCGAGTGTGATGAAAAAATTATGTGAACCATTTTCAGTTAAAATTATTGATATGTATAAGGCACTGGTCTCACGGCGAGCTATTAAGCTATGAACTATCGGCTATAAACACGAACAAAAGATACGCACTCCTGTGTAAATAAAAGAGACACGGCCGATACTCGCCCGGCGGTGATAGCTGATAGCTGGGCGAGTATCGCGTGTCTCTTTTATTTTCACGCGAAGGCGTATCTTTTGTTCGTGTTTATAGCCTATAGTTCATAGCTTAGTAGCTCGCAGTGAAACCAGTAGGCTTAGCACAGGGTTAGTGCGACAATATGTCGCCGCGAGATAGACTATCCATCCCTCTTTTCTTCATACAGATCTCGCGGCGACATACTGACATACCAATCATGTGCTAAGCATACTGTGCCTTAGTATTAACGTAAAAATATCGCGAACGTGTTTCACGGCATGTGTCAAAGATGTCAAATGTTATGGAAAGTCAGCCATATTTGTTTACATTTTTTTAGATTCTACTGAAGATTAATAATAAATAAACATCTTGGGACATCTTACACAAATCGACCTAGTCCCGGGTATTTCTATGCGATTCTGTCGCACAAATCAAGTCATTACCATTCCCAAATTATTGACGAACTGCGTATAAATAGTGGAGTCATTTTCGGTTATCTTGTAAAAGACGCATCTGCTATTCTGGCATAATAGTCTCGTTTGCTTTCATAAAACCGAAAATAAAGTGGTGATGGTAATGAACAATAAAAACGCGTAAAAAATCGCATAGAAACACCGTCCCACGGTAAGCTCAATTAAGGCTTGTGATGTGGGTACCAGGCGACGATATATACAGGGTGCCCAAACACCAAAAAAACTGTCACATATTGGACTAAGGTAAATAGGGTTCAAACTCTTCCAATTAGTCTCCTTTACCACCTCCAGAAATTCCTACATCGTTATCCCAAACACCCTGTATAATGGATATATACATATAGATTTTTTTAATTGGTAATAACTCAGAAACTAGGCGATATCCAGAAAAGTTTATTCGACATTTAGCCCACCTAATGAAGACCAAAAGTTGCCTATCCGGGGAAATAACTCGTGTATAAGCGAATTTTGGTATAGTTGTAGAGGTTCCGGGTTCGAATCCCGGCGAGGGCATTCTTTGTGTATTTATTTATCACAAATGTTTGTTCCTTGGTCATGGCTGTGTATGTATCCTAAGTATCTATACGTATCTATCTATTATATATATCGTCACCTGGTACCCACAACACAAGCCTTAATTGAGCTTACCGTGGGACTAGGTTGATTTGTGTAAGATGTCCCAAGATATTTATATTTATTTAATGGTGTTTTAAACCACGTACTAAAAGTACTGGTGGTTAGGGGTGGAGCTAACGGGGGGAGAGGGGTGTAAAGGTCCTTATTTTTAATTTTTCGTAAATAATTCGTAAACCGTGGCTTGTAGCAAAAAACGTTCTAGTACATAAGTAATCTACATAAAATTCTCTACAAAAAAGATGTACGCATGTTTCCTCTGGGATCAATGTGTCATGAGATAAGAAAGGAAGAAGATGAACACTATAGAAATAAACACATTTAAGTATGTATGGCACATACAGAATACTCGCGAGCATTCCAAAAGATTTTAATGCTCAATTCCTGACCATATTTAGAGTCTTTAATTTTAAATTTTATATAAAATTTCCTGGATTCGGCTTGGTTTCAGAGATAATCAACCTTTTCGAAATAAGTTTTTCGACGTAACTCGTCGTAAAACTTATTTTTGATTACAATGCTACCACAATGTGTTTTAATATTACCACACCTCTTGCCTGGCAGTCAAAATATGGGAATAAACTTGACGAAATAACCTGTCCCTAAAAAAATATTAAAATAAATAATTTTAACAAATTGTTGTTATGATAAAAAGTACTGGAAATGATAAAAAGTATGCAAAAAGTCTAAAAAAGAAAGATAAAAATATTTTTTTTGGTGGTATTTGACATTAGGTCTCATAATCATTTTTGTTTGTTTTGATGTCTAGAATGCATAGTTAAAATCTTTTGACGATGATTATGAGAATATTTTAGGTTTAGAAGATAATTAGGAATTTTATTTTTACAAATAAGCATACAGGGCGCGCCCGGGCGCGAGCATTCCAAAATATTTTAAGTATGCATCCTAGATATCAAAATAAACAAAAATGATTATGAGACCTAATGTCAAATACCACCAAAAAAAATTCTTCTTTTATTTTTTCCAGCTTCGCAGGCAGGGTCACTACCAACTAGGCTACGGAGGCTGACTGATTGGTATACAAATAGATTGAAATATTAAATACTGGTGTCTTACCTTGCTCAGAGTAATAATTTGTACGTCATATGCAGTTTCTATAGCGGAGGCAATCGCAGGGTCAGTCATGTCATTACTTGCACCTTTTTTCTTCCTCGTCCTCTGTACCTTTACCGGTTTACTGCTGCCCGTTTTTTCTTTCTGTTTGTCTTTTTTATTATTCTTTGCCAACATTATGTAATTTTCTTCACTACTCACATTCATTTCATCATTGTCATATTCAATTTCCATTTCCTTTTCGTCAACTGCAGTTGCAATTGTCTTGACCTTTCGTCTTCTTCGTTTAGTTATTTCTTTACTACTAAAATCATTTATTTCATCAATTTTTAGATGCATTGTTTTCTGGACTGTAGTCCCACTAGCATCAATGTTTTTCTTTCTTTTTCTATTACCTTCTCTACTGACATCATTTATTTCATCATTATCAATTCTTAAACCCAACTTTTTCTTGATCGTTTGTCTAGTATTTTTTTTCTTTGTTTTTCCAATATATTTAACATTTTCTACAGCAATATCTTTAAGCAAACAATCATCATCATCAATTTGTACTTCATCTTTATTATTTTCAGATTCGATTTTCAAATCTGTAGTCATAATATTATCTACACTAATGTCTATATTAGGCTCTGGTTTTATTTGTTCTTGTATATCTGGTAGCGTGCAGTCTACAGTTTCAATTCGAGTTATGATTAAATTGATCAACTGTTGCGGTGGATTGTTTATTTTATTTAAACAATTGGCATCCAACTGAAAGACATTTATAATGTTACCTCACAAATGCCAAAAATATTCATGCCCCTTACCTACGAACAAATAAAACATGGAAGCCGCACGCCATATTAAATTGCCTTTCAAAAACGGTCCTGAATTTTAGTTGACAAGTATCACCCCCTCTTCAATGCGTCACGGTAATGAATTTCAATGTCAACCTATAAAAACTTAAACCGCCATTTAAAAATAGTTGTGGTTGGTCCATCAAAGTTTTGATTGGCTATATTCTATAAGCATTTGTCAAAGATGTTGCGTCGACATATGCGCGGTGTTAAGAAAAGCGCTATGTCCTGCCCATCTTGGCACAATTGAACAATTGTGTTTGGGGGCATTTTTGAGCTGGCGTTAGACGTCCATGTTATGTATAGTCGCAGCCCCTTACTAACAGGGTTTCCTTTTTAATATGTGTTAAAATGGGATATTAATAGAAGTTGTCTAATATATCAAATTAGTAAAATGAAAAAAAAACTCGCTTCATACATAATAAATTAAATAGTAATCAAGTGTGAGAGAACCATTAACATAAAATTTAATCTCAGGTAGGGCTTGCAATATCGGACCATTTCCAGTTCCGGAACTGATTTCCGATATTACACTTCAATTCCGGAATTCCGATACTAGTTCCGGAATTAACGAAAATTTTGTAAATCTAGGTCATATTGAAATAAAACGTAAAATTGCTATGTGATTTGTATACAAGACACCCATGAGGAAAGGGAAACAATTTAACATCATATTCCTGAGGCTAAAAGAAGCAAGTTTTTTTGTGTGTTTCGAATGCTGCACTACATAAAAAATAATTTTATTGATGAAACTATCGCAAAATGCATTTTAAAGTTTTAGGTAATTATTGTACATTGAAATTACATCGGATCTGAAACGTGGTCGTTCACTATGGGACTCATTAGGAGGCTCAGAGTCACTCAACGAGCGATGGAGAGGGCAATGCTCGGGGTTTCTCTGCGAGATCGCATCAGGAATGACGAGATCCGCAGAAGAACGAAAGTGACTGACATAGCCCGAAGAATCGCCAGGTTGAAGTGGCAGTGGGCTGGCCATATTGCCCGGAGGACCGATGACCGGTGGGGTCGGCGTGTTCTCGAGTGTCGACCACGCACTGGACGGCGCAGCGTGGGAAGGCCCCCCACAAGATGGAGCGACGACCTGGTAAAGGTTGCGGGTGTCCAATGGATGCGGACAGCTCACGACCGATCTTTGTGGAACTCTCTGGGGGAGGCCTATGTCGCCGTCAAGTGGACGTCAATTGGCTGATGATGATGATGATGATGATTGTACATTGTGCATCAAGGGAGGTAAGCACGGAATTACTAACGAGAGTGTTAGAAGAAGAGAGTTGTTGAAGGCAACACAGCGATAAAATCGTTACCTAAAATGCGTAACGGTCTAAAACGGTTTAAAAAAAAGACGTTTCCTCTTAAAATAGACTTCATCCGGTAAACTTTATAGTAAATTTTAAACTTCAAATCTAGTCATAAATCCGCTGTTAATTATTTTTCTTTTACCTCATGGGCACATTGTATTGTCCATTAATAAATTAAGGTTAAGTTCTTATACAAAATGCTTAGTATTAGTACTTATAGGTATGGTAATTCAAATTAGAAACATTAGTAATTTTACATATGTTACAATCTTGGCAACAATCAGTTACGTACCTGTAAACTTTAATTACAGATACCAAAATTTTACTTTTTTGGAATGCTACTTGATATTAGACCAAGTGGAGACTTAAGTCAAAGTTTAAGATTCTTCGACATATGTAAATAGTAATGCGTATAATTATCGAAGGGCTCAAAGAAAAATAACGGTTAATAATTGCAACCCAATTGATCATTAAAATCTGGTACAGGATCGTTGTTTACCTTGGCCAGTTTTCGTGGTTTAGTAGTACCTAGTATTTAGTAAACACAGTTTATATTACAGAAAATAAAACATAACACAATTTGTGGTTAGAACTACTTATCGATATATATTGTGGTGGCTTTGTATCCTGTATTCTGTACCTGATTATCATAATCGTCTTGATATTTTATGTTTATCCATATAATAAAATCACTTTTTTTTAATTCCAGAATTCCGATATTAGCTGTGTCAATTCCGGAACTGTAAAAACAGCAAAATCGGTCCGAAATTCCGATATTTCGAAATTCCGGAATGCAAGCCCTAATCTCAGGTGACTTTTATCACGTCAAAATAACATTAAAATGCAATAAGGGTGCGGCTCCACTGAGGCGGAGAGGAGCGGAGATGTGAAAAATTGGCCAATAAGACCGCATGACAGTGTTTCGAATTTTGAATTTGAAGAATGTATTATATATTTATTTTCAAAACTACAATTTATGTACATAAGGGGTGTACCGATAAAAAAATGGCAAATTCAAATGAAAAAATCGGGGCAATATAGTTAGGTAGCTATAATTTCATGCTTTGTAAATTAACCAGGAAGTCTTAACTTAGCTGACTGTAGTA
Source organism: Thaumatotibia leucotreta (assembly GCA_025490895.1). NCBI lineage: Eukaryota > Metazoa > Arthropoda > Insecta > Lepidoptera > Tortricidae > Thaumatotibia > Thaumatotibia leucotreta. The sequence continues at coordinate 69,475 of JALPQI010030301.1, read as the reverse complement.
CTTTTGTGTCACTACTGCATTTCAGGTACTCACAGTACAGCTTCTTCGAAATCTCTTCCAAACATGTTTTTCTTTTTTTGTATGCAATTTTCTAAATTATGGGACTGTTGTCAATATATCTGGCTATTCTTCCCGTGTTCCTTAACTATGATGACGAGGAAGTTGGGAAGAGGCTGTTTTGTGAGTAGAGTCTTCTGTGATTTTCCCGCATTTAAAATTTAGGGTATTTTGTGAAAAGAGCTTTCTGTGTATCGGCCTTTATGAGCTTCATTCCATTTGGGATTAGCCCATATTACGAAAAGTGCTAATGAAGAACGGTGCATACTGGCAACAGGTTCATTTGAATTTCATTCGTTACGAGATTAGTTCTTTCCAACACTGGTAGTAATTGACAATTGGTGTATTTTGAGTTTAGTGTCGCGTGCACCGGATAGAGTCAAAATTATACAAATCCTCACTTGAGTTTTTTCAAAGATAGATAAATTACAAACAATTGTATCAAATGAAGGTAAATACACTAGTTTAGATGGTTTTTAAGCTGAGTTTGTCGAACAGGATCGATATTTTATTGATTTAGCCACAATAAAAATAATCTTTCCTTAAAATCACCAAATTATCTTTTTTTTTTCAATAAAGAATCGATTTATCCGAGTTTGCAGTTAACCAATATTGTTGTGGTAACAAGTATGTTAGCTGGATGTAACATGTATATGATTTTGCTTTAGTTTAAGGTCATTCTAAGTCAATTTTTGTTCTTAATCAGCAATAAAGATCTCTTTAAACACAATGTAATTCCCAGTCATTACCACTGGTGTCAGATGGGTGGGAATAACCATTACCTGTCCTCGCAGAAGCTCTGGCGTCATACACTGCTGCGCGCGAAGACACATGTCCCTGAACAACCAACACTTGCGCAGCATTGCACGGCAGTATACGCAAAGGTACGGCGGCAAATCGTCTTTCAGAATCTAGATTAAAGACTATAGTAAACTGGGATATAGGTATACGATTTTTCAGTCCGTGTGGTGACGGCAGTAAGAATACATTTTTCACCACCCCATCTCCTCCTGCGGGTGTCGTAAGAGTCGACTAAGGGATTGAAGTGTCACTGACCATTCTTTGATAGAAGATTGATGATGGGCGGCAGCGTTATCATAGTGGACACATTACTGCGATCGCCTACGTTAGTCCCTATCGACTATGCGTATAAACGCATTAGGAGGTACAGTTGTGTGCAAAATAATAGCAACAGTCAAAAAATAGCAGTCAATAAGAAAATTAAAACTTGGAGGAATTATTTTGGGACTTTTTTTTGTTATTCAAGTACATAACATAATATTCATTCAAAATGAACTGCAAACTTTACTGAAGTAATATTGAAAGTAAGACAAACGTGGCCATGAAAACCAGCTTTTTTACCCCCTAGCAGGAATGGTGTTCAAAACTGAAATACCTAATGGAAAATACACAATTGTGTGCAATTATTGTAGTTTCGTATCTTGTCTATTGTTGTCAACCAAAGCTTTACATATACACCCATCTCATCCAGAAATATATATTTTTTCCTGTATGACCATCTTCCTCGCAGAGTGTACAAATTTTCGCTTATTTCGATTTTTTGTTAAAGTTTCACCGATAACTTAGTTTGTTTCTTAATGTTTGCTATGACCCGGGCTTCAGTGAAGCAAACACACCAATTACTTCAATAAAAAATCGGAATAATCGAAAATTTGTACACTCTGCGAGGAAGATGGTCATACAGGAAAAAATATATATTTCTGGATTTGGTTGACAACAATAGACAAGATACGAAACTATAATAATTGCACACAATTGTGTATTTTCCATTAGGTGTTTCAGTTTTGAACACTATTCCTGCTAAGGGGTAAAAAGCTGGTTTTCATAACCACGTTTGTCTTACTTTCAATATTACTTCAGTAAAGTTTGCAGTTCGTTTTGAATGAATATTATGTTATGTACCTGAGTAACAAAAGAAAGTCCCAAAATAATTCGTCCAAGTTTTCATTTTCTTATTGATTGCTATTTTTTGACTGCTGCTATTATTTTGCACACAACTGTAAATGCCCATAATCGCCACACTGGGCAAGCAGATTGGCGATCGCAGTAATGTGTCCACTATGATGATGCTGCTGCCCATCAACAATCTTTTATTAAATAATGGTAAGTGACATTTCAATCCCTAAGTCGACTCTTACGACACCTGCAGGAGGAGTTGGGTTGGTGACAAATGTATTCTTACTGCCGTCACCACACGGTTACATACATCACATACACAGCAAGACCCATATATCCCAAATTTTTGTATGAAACATTCCTTTTTCGTTACCAAAAATATACAGAATCTGGTAACTTTCTGAGACATTCAGCATCATCGACTCTACCAGTCTACCAATTTTTATCAATACCCAATATATGTTGCAAATATACAGTCGGCTCTAATAACTAGTCATCGTTCTCAACGTGCGGTTTTGGTGGCAAAGTATGGTTGACAGAAAAATCAAATACACAAGTATTTTATCAATTATTAAAATTTCAGAAATTATAATAATTAATTACCTATACATATTTTAATCACTTATTCAAATTACACTGATCAAACGAGTAAAGACTAAAATATATTAAATATATTCGGCTGTTAAATGTTCACATCAAATTGAAAAATCCATTATATAACACTGATCTTAATCCACTTGAATATTCATTTTACTTAAAATAAAAACTATGCAAAATGTCATTTAAGGTACTATTTTGTGTCATAAATTAATGACATTAGATTTTTTCTTTTTTAAAGTAGGGTATACATATGTGTGTATGTACCCTAAGGAGAGTACTATTTTTACTGAGAGTATGAGTAATAGAAAAAAATCGCATTTTCACATTTGTTACTTTTTCTGTCAACCATAGCCATTGCCACGCAAAGTGCAAGTTGATAGCGATGACTACTAATAACCTCCTAAGGCCCAAGGTCCTTCATATAGTAATAATTAACTTGGTCATTCAGACCCAACTTCTTCAACGGCTGTATAGTCATACATACCATGGTCCTACCAGTAGGACTTATTACAAAAGCCGACATTATGCTTTCAGATTTCGCGCCTATCTAATCTGATGTATTTAATAAAAATATCAATTTTTAATTTTTTTATTAAATTTAATTTGTCCAAAAAGGAATAATAAACTGATAATAAATATGCCCCAAAGTTGTTGGTGGCATACAAGTAGAATAACATTTAAAAAATGTGATGTTAATGTTTGGGCCTGGACGAGTATAAAACAATAGTACTACTGGTAGGACCGTGGTTTGCAATGACTAGGAGCAAAATTTCGCCTTGGGCCTTTGACATACGTCCCGAAATGTATACATATTATTAGACGTGACTACAAACTTTTTGAGTATTGATCAGCTACGACTCCGATGTTTGTATAAAAATTACATAAGTAGTAAATACTTACAGGAGACCCGAAGAGGCATAGAAAGTCGTCTATAAGCTTAGAATCATGTATCCTCAACAGTCTTCTGTCGGTACATAGGCAGCCGCGGCAGCATCGGAACGAACCACCGTTTTGGAACTCGTTTAGAGTGATATCCATGTTTAGATGCTTTAAACAATAAGCTCAGACGTTTAGCCTTGGATACTTAAGTATACTGGTAATTTTAGGCTTTTGCTCTTTCTTTCTACAGCATTCTTATTTTGATTCTTTACAGAGAAGCTTTAATTTGTCGATGTTTAATTGTTTAAAATAAAATTTGCCGTCTGTCTTATGAAGTGTCACTAGTGTCACTGTCACTGTCACTACACTCCTGTCACTGTCAAGCACAGATAAAGCAAAATTATACTAACTGTTAGGCCGGCAACGCACTACACTTTCAAAAGATTGTCGAAACAAGCGTATTTTCTGCCAAGTTTGACCGCTGTGCTAGCAGACAGACAGACAGTCAATATCAAGTTAGAGTATTATATTCTTTGATATCAAGTCAATATCGTTCTCATCTGGCCGGACTCTGCTATTGCTTTTAATAATGTAAAAATTTGTTCACGGCGTTCAAAACTCCGATGTGACAGGCGCGAAAAAATATGGCGTCTCTAATGGAAACTATCAACCGATTTCTCCACAACAAAGAGTAAATAAAGTGCACATGGTTACTGCAAATTTAAGACTTATATGGTTTCATCATGGATGCCTTCGTCAGAACTGGACCATATTAAAATTTTTATTTTTATTTTTTTATTTTTGTTTATTTGGTACACCAAACAGACATCGTACAATAAGGATTTAACAAGTAAGCATCAAATGGCATATATGCTAGCACGAGATCCAAAGTAAGTGTACACAACATGAGTTACAAATAAGCGCAAAAATAACTAATTTCCATAAGGTTAGTAATACATAGTAGGTATGTGCGTACAGTCACCTCTAACAATATGTGTTCGTACAAATTCAGAAACGTCTGTGTAAGGTATTAGAACAAAACCCCTAACATACTTCTAGAGCCGACCGCACACATCACATTGTGTAACACAGTCAGGTTACTATTAAGACAAAAAGTATCAACATCTGGTAAAAAAAACATAATTGAATGAGACTAACGTTAAGCTACTAGAAATCAAAATTACAGGTGATATTCCATTCGACAAGTTTCAAGGGGGAAAGGGGATGTCGGCCAAGCATCTCTTAAACTTGGCAAAGTGCGGATTAAACAGGTCTAAACAAGCGTTGTTATTTTTATATTTATTATTACTATTATTACTATAGGCTATAAGGTCATTGTACTGGCGGCACATTCTAGTAATAGGATTAAAGAAGGAAGTATTATTTCTATAAACTCTAAGTGCGAAAAGCCTTGAGGCACGGCCCCTAAACCTAGGAGTGTTGAAAGTTATGGCAGATAAAAGGGCTGCAGAATCCAATCTAGAGTGTATAATTTTGTATAGGTATAAAAAGTCATACATTTTTCGCCTAGCTTCCAAGGTAGTGATATTAAATTTAGTTAACCGATTAGTATACGACTTATATGCACGACCAAGATTAAATTTAAATGCAAGAACCCTTAAGAATAGCTTCTGCACTGCCTGCACGGCCGAGATGTGTACGGAATAATGTGGCGACCAAACCGGGGATCCATACTCAAGAACACTTCTCACCAGGCTAAGGAACAACGTGATAAAACTATTAGGGTTTTTAAAGGTTTTAGTATTCCTGAAGATGAATCCCAACAACTGCCTGCCCCTACTCACGATGTAATCGTAGTGTGGCCTAAAGCTGAGCTGATCGTCAAATAAAATGCCAAGATCCTTCACGACAGCTTTTCTATCAAGACTCTGACCGGATAGTTCATAGTTATAAAGGAGTTTACTCTTCTTATTTGAAAATGAAATAACGTGGCATTTATCGATATTTAGATACATATGATTGCGAAGGCACCATTCAGATACTTGTATAAGATCATTCTGCAACAGTAAACAATCACTAGATGAGTTGATGGAGTTAAAGATTTTAAGATCGTCAGCATAGAGCAAGCTGGGACAAGACAGGTGATCCACAAGATCGTTTATAAAGAGCACAAATAACAACGGGCCAAGATGGGATCCCTGAGGGACACCCGAGGTAATAGGAAGTTCAGGAGAAGAGAAACCCTTGACCGCCACAAGCTGACTCCTATTTTGAAGGTAAGAGTGGACCCATCGAAGAAGACTGCCGTGGATGCGATAATACGCCTCGATTTTGTTACAGAGAATGTAATGGTCCACCTTGTCGAACGCCTTTGAGAAGTCAGTGTATAATGAGACCAATCGGTAAGCATCACATCACTTTTAAAATAAAAAAATAATATTTTAAAGACAAACGGGTCTAAATCGCGTAAACTTACGTTTAATTATATCCTGACATTTCGGGCATGACGTTACACCCGTGGTCGCAGGCAGACTGGCGAGAGAATGTATCAACACCTTCGAGCTGCGCGAGTTTTCGAACTACCCGCACTTGATCTTGATTATTAACTTCTAGGCTAGGGTTGTCACTAGGCCTACACACAACACTCACAACATTAACAATGGCTTTAAAATGGATGTTTCACCACGCTTACATTTGTAAATCACGGGATTCCACGCGGACGAGATTCCTTCCGCTCATTTTGATTAAAATTCCGATGTTACTTAATTTCAATAGCTTCACGTACTTTTTGGCTATGATGTATACGCTCGGTTGAGAGGACTTTCGGGTTATGGAGCTCAATCCAGTGGTTAGGTCCGGACTCCAACAAATATTCGGCCACAGCAGACTTATTCGTTCGACGCTTTTTAACAAAGTTTACGCGATTAAGACCCGTTTGTCTTTAAAATATGAGTGATATACTCGTAATAATCGTGACAGTTTCAATCAATATAAAAAATGAATCATCAAAATCGGTTTACCCAATCGAAAATTCAGAGGTACAGATATTCTATCTCACTACATAAGTCCGTTTGGTTATGAATGTTGTCAGGCGTGCATGTATATGTCGCAGGCGGATTGTATAATCCGCCGTATTACAATACGTCTAGCCGGATTACAAAACAGCCCTGTTTTGTAATACGGCGGATTGACGATTAGCCGGATTGTCATTCCGATACGTTCTTCAATATGGCGGCCCACGTTTAGCCGTATTGAAAAACTATTCCGATTGTAGGGTGACCATAGTTACAAAATAAAACAATGTGGAAATTGCATAATTTTTACTTATAAAGAAAAATCGAACAAAAATAATCTTCTTAATTGTTAAGTTGTTATGTTGGTTAACATTAGGTACTTATTTATTGTAGGTATCAGTTATTTTTAAATTACAATTCACAAGATACAGCCATCAAACAATCCACTACCACCACAGCACCACAATCATCAAAAAACATGTGTAAATGTAACATTTTTAATAAGAAAAATCTTACTACAATAACCTTTTTAATCATATTTATTAATATAGCATATTGCATTTTATCACGTCCACCGTGGCCACTTACCTTGTGAATTTCCATCAAAGTATCGAAATACTGCTCCGTGGGTATTACTCGAACAGTAAAGTATTAATAGACGTTCGAATATGGTCCACTCCGCACCGCGAATTTGGTCCGCTCCGTACTAGGGCTCACGGTACACGTGTAACCCGCCAATACCCGCCGGATACCCGTGTTCTTAAGCCCGACGGTACTAAGAACCCGAATTACACGAACCCGCCGGGTACCCGTGTCCGTGTCCAATACACGGATACCGTTTACACGAAACCGCGTGCTACCCGGGTACCCGGGTACTTAAGACCGAACCGAACGGGTTCGAAATAATTTGAGCAAATGCGAATAAGGTCTATTATTGAATGTAACCTGCAGCTTCGTTCGACACTACAAAACAAACGTGTTCAGGAATGGTCAGCCGATATAACTTTTTTTTGTTTTTATAAATTTCGACTCTATCTGTTACGCAATAAGGTCTATTTGACACAATTAGCCTTCCGCTTATCTATCCATTTGTACTATAGCTCTAAGTCTCACGACCCATCCTTCGGTACATAACTTTACCCTTAAAAAGCAGACTTTCTATGCAGACACGGCTTCTAGTCAAGGACGTCCCCGAACCCGCGGGTAATTAAAGTCCGTGTAAATCGGGTGAGAAACCCGTGTACGTGTAACACGAACACGGGTATGAGAAACGTTGACACGAAACCCGGACACGACCGCGAGCCCTACTCCGTACGTGCACTCGACACGCCATACCATCGTACCGTTCAAAAAAGGTCCAGTGCTTTTCGTGCTACTAGACAGTGATCATGTCGATATGCCTCCGATTTTATCCAAAAAAGCTGAAATCGCGTTAGTTTTGGCAACCATCGTCGCTACAACACCAATTAATAAACAGAAAAAAGAAAAGAATGGACAAAATGTTATTTAAAAGACAGAGTCATATAGTATATATTATGCGACGTATTAGAGACTTCGATGACTAAGATTTTCGTATATATCTTCGCATGAATTCTCATGCATTTGCTGAATTGCTTGGAAAATTTACAAATTGTTTGTTTACTTTTAATTACCTACAAGTAAAGCGCTCAACGGTGCGGTGGTGCCATCCACACGAGCGAACTTGGTGCGGACCGCACCAAATCCTGTGGGAAAACCATCGAACCGACCGCACCGTCAATAATAATAATAATGTCGGCGGACCGCTGAACACACCATCGAATTTGGTACGGAGCGGACCAAGTTCGCGGTGCGGAGTGGACCGAATTCGAACGTCTGTTAATACTTAGGGTCTTCTGGTTCACTTTTTTTAAAGATTAAATCAAATACACCGCGTATTTATTATACCAGTAATATTGGGTAGCATTCCGCCGAACACCGTCATTCATGGCTACTTTGGCGGATTTTATGTGACCTATAACCTCAAAAACTCTCTCTTTGGACCAAAGGGTTTTATTAACGTTCCGCTTTGAGAATTCTAGAAGTTGCTTAGTTTTTCATCAAAGTTTTTCTTAAAATCACTGGTTTCGCACATATTTAACACTTTTTCGTCGTTTATTCCACCATTGTTTATTCCAACTTGTAAATTCACAACAACACTCCCGCCAAACGACGCCATTTTTGTTGTTATGACAGGCAACGCCGCAAGTGTCAGAAATGGGAACCAAAAACTGACAAAGCGGCGGCTCATGACTCGCCGTATTACAATATGGCTAGCCGCATTGAATAACGTTTGGCGTCGAACACAATCCGCCTGAATTTCATTTAGCCGTATTCAATCCGGCTAGTCGTCAATCCGCCGTATTACAAAACAGGGCTGTTTTGTAATCCGGCTAGGCGTATTGTAATACGGCGGATTATACAATCCGCCTTCGACATATACAATGCTTTAGTGTGCGTAAGCGCGGAAGCGCTTAGCGCTCAGTCACGATCGCAACGCGGTCGAGGTCTGTTGTAGTGTTCTGAGTTTACGCCGGATTGTTTCACGAAGTAGTGTTAGCATGGAAACTAAACGTCGAAAAAATTTACTAAAAAAGTTTAATCACATGTAGGTACTTCTGCTACTATTATTATGATTATTTTTTGTATTATTTGCGCGTGGTGGATACATTGTCTCACTGAATTGGACTTTTAATATTCAGATAGTGTTTTTTTTTTCTTTGTGACATCTAAATTAAAATGCTTACCTACTTATATAAACACCTTTGGCTTTTATTTACTACCCGTAATAATACCTTCAAATTTTTACTAAACAGTCAAGGTATTTCAACGAAATGTTACTTTAAAAATATATACAGGGTTATTTTTTCATCAGTACAAATACTCTAGGGGGTGTATAAGTAAGTCATAATGAACAACTTTAATTTTACTATGGGGCCGAACCTGAAATCGCGAAAAAAAAATCAGCTGTTCCATAGAAATTGTCGACTCATGGTGTCATGGTCGTCTGAAATGTATGAAACAGCTGATTTTTTTTTCGCGATTTCAGGTTCGGCCCCATAGTAAAAGTTGTTCATTTTGACTTACTTATACACCCCCTAGAGTATTTGTACTGGTGAAAAAATAACCTTGTATATTAATTCGGTGCATGGCGTGAAGAACTTGATAACCCGAGATGAAAAGTAGAAGGAATTTGAACTTCTATCTTAAATAAATTGAATTTATTTTTGTTTACCAAAATATCTCTAATATAATAAGTTCGTTCTTCACGCCATGCACCGAATTGGTGTAATCAGGTTTCCGTGCTGAGGCTCCTCACGTTCGCGCACACAAGCACGCTTATCTGTACACTTTACACACACAACGAAAGCCAAACGGACTTCGTGAGATAGAATATCTGTAACAATATAAATACTACTTATTTAATATTTTCTTCGGTTACCGCGAGGATTACACATGAAATAAAAGGTTCACTATTGGGATGCATACTAACGAATGTAATAATATAGTTATATACGCATAATGTCTTCTAGCCGAAATATTGACAAGACGAATCATATTTATGCATATTTTTTTACGCATAATATTTAAAAGCATACACATTAAAGGCATCCCCGTCATAATAACTAATATCACACAGTAGGTATAAATACAAAATTGCATAATAATTAATACGCATCATTTCACGATGCATACAAATAGTTAATCCTAAAATTAGACTACCAACTGGCATGATTGACATGCTATTATTACAGTTAGCTGCCTTTCGTTTACGATTGACGATTAAGCGTTGGCGATTGGCAACTTGTCTAAGCATCCAGGCGTTCTACTGTATACGGAGAATGACAGTAGATTCACATTTAGTTTTATGAATAAAAGTGACGGTGAGTAATATAAAAATGTAAGCGATTAAGGAAAACCGATTGTTTCAACATGGCAAATCAAGTGTGTATAATCTATATATGGGAACAATAGTGAGGTCGACGGGGGTCTGCGACGCAGACCCCCTATTCTGCGTAGTTTAGGCGCTTCGCGCCTGGACAACACACTAACCTAACCTAATTTATCTATACTTTGATATTAGATAGTAACGCATTTTATTATTTTAGATTCAAGAGACCCGCAACAGAATAAAAGAACATTCTAAAATATGTAAAATACTCAATATGTAAAATGCATGTTAATTGATTTAAAATTGATGTTAAACAAAGAAAAGTGTTTTATTCAAATAGGGAACTAAAATTATGGTTTCCGAAATATATATGGCTAATAACCATTAGTCCAAACAGTAATATGCGTAGTATACATTAGGCAAATATAAATTAGTCCAAGTTAAATTAGTACAAAACTTTAATATGCGAACAAAGTAGTATGCCAAAGTAATTACTATGCGACAGTACATTTATGCTGATACAAATTATGCGAACAAAAGTATGCCAAAATAGAATAGCCTGAAAAAGATTATGCGACGAAGGTATACCGAAATAAAACTATGAAAACGGATAAACTCGCGTAAATTAAGTAGTGTTCAAAACGTCGGAATGAAGTTAAAATTACTTAATATACGCGAGTTTATCCGTTTTCATAGTTTTATTTATAAATATTTTTTCCTAACTAGTGCGGAAAAGTAAACTTTGCTCACGCTTCCCGTGTGTAAATTTCTATTTATAAGGCACTTGTTATGGAAAAGGTCGTTTGATACACGTGTAAAAACTTATTTTTAACTCGGGTGATTATCGCCCTCGTTTCACTCGGGCTCCAACTTTCACCCTCACCGAAAAAAAGTTTTCCCGCACTAGATAGGAAATGTACTAATTTTCGTCGAGGGTGAAAGTTGGAGCCCGAGTGAAACGAGGGCGATAATCACCCGAGTTAAAAATAAGTTTTTATACGTGTATCGAACGACCTTTTTCATAACAAGTGCATTATAAATAGAAATTTCCACAATCACCCGAGTTAAAAAAAAAGTTTTTGCACGTGTAAGGGACGATTTGTTTCATAACAAGTGCGTCAAAAAGAATAAATGCGAAGCGTGCGCAAAGTTCGTTTTTGCGCACTAGTTAGGACATAGTTATTTGTTATACAAGGGTGCAAAGTTGTATTTTACCCGCGAGTACCTATGAAACTGAAACACGAGCAAGCGAAAGGATTCTGTATTTGAACCACGAGCGAAGCGAATGGTTCTAAGATAGAATCCTGAGCGCAGTGAGTGTTTTAACATACGAGAAGTAAAATACATTTGCACCCGTGTGTCACACAAAACTTTTCCCCTCACTATAGCGAGGAAACTCAAAAAAGGTAATCATTCGTTCACATTAGTAATTATCATCAGGTCAGTGATACTAGTTTTCGAAATGCATTAGATTTTTCCGCAGTAAACTTAGCACGAAAAAGTAAACGCAGCAAGAGTTTAACACATTCCTATAGTTGCACACCAATGCCAATGCATTAAATCATTCCCATTCATTATTTTTACAAAATTATAAGTTAACATAACACTCTGAAAGTTGTTTATTTTACTATTTTTATGCGTTTCTGAGTCGGTGAATAAAGATTGATAAACCTATAGGTAATATTCATTGACAATGTTGACATTTGACATTTTTTTGTCATCTTATCATCATTCACTAATTCAAAGGTTACTTATGGAATTTTAGGATATATGTGTTAAAATCATCATATTATATAAAGTTTTGTATTTTCGCTAAATTCTCAAACAAATTATTTAATTATAATTAATGTGGTATTTGTGGAACGACGCATTCATGAGCATTTTACGTTTTGTTATCTGTTAAACGAATGCTACTTCGTGCTAGGCTCCAAGGTCATTAGGTACTTTGCGACACATGTGAATAAGATGCGTTTTCACCCGCTCGTATTAAAGGTTAAACTAGCGCTTTACAAGCTAGTGACGGGAAATAATTATTTATTATAAAAGGGGGCAAAGTTGTTGTTTAACTGTCGTGCCAATATTGAGACCTGAGGTAGCGAAAGATTCCAAAATTCAGCCACGAGCGTAGCGAGTGGTTCTAAAACTGGAATCTTGAGCATTGCGAAGGTATCAAGGCACGAGAGTTGAACAAAATTTGCCGCCAAGTGTAATACAACTTTTTTTCCCTCACTATCGCAAGGAAATATGATTACAATTCTAATACAAATGTAAATTAACTTAAAGAAATCATTTAAAACTCAATGTCGAAACGTATCGTAAAGTTACTCCTGGCACTTAAATATAGCCAATGGCTTACAAAGTCACCAATGTGAATTGACCAATTTAACATGTGAGCTCCGATTGCGCATGTTTACTACGGTCGTACAGATCCACTTATACTAGGCAGTGGGCCATAGGAATTAGAGCATGGTCAAATTACTTTATTCACAAGTTAGTAAAAAGCGTTTTTACCCGCTCGTATTGAAGGATAAACGAGTGCTTTACGAGTTAGTGAGGGGAATATATACTTTACGGGCTTACAATGCTCTGCGAATCCTATACAATAACGCTTTTAAGGTGCTGTTGAAGCATCGGCGTTATTACAGCGCATCGTCCATGTTCACCTACGCGCGCAGAGACTGAATGTTGCCGACTGGCGTAAAAAACGGCCTCGCTGCTACACCGGGTGCGCGGGAGTAGCAACAGCATCCTATAATGCCCGCCTTCTCATTAATGGTTAAGACATAAGTTGTATATTAGTAGTACCTAGTATTTAGTAAACACAGTTTATTTTACAGAAAATAAAACATAACAATTTGTGGTTAGAACTACTTATCGATATATATTGTGGTGGCTTTGTATCCTGTATTCTGTACTTGATTATCATAATCGTGTTGATATTTTATGTTTATCCATATAATAAAATCACTTTTTTTTTATTCCGGAATTCCGATATTAGCTGTGTTAATTCCGGAACTGTAAAAACAGCAAAATCGGTCCGAAATTTCGATATTTCGAAATTCCGGAATGCAAGCCCTAGTTGTATAGCGTTGAGTTAGTGGGGGAAGTCATGCGGCTATTGGTGCCGGATTCACCGGCCTCTACCGCTACTCGCCGCTGCGGCACGCACTGGCCATGCTGAACTCCATGCTCAGCGCGGCTCCTCATTGCGATTTGTTTGCTTCGGAGTTGGCAAGTTTGATTAACGAGTGCAAGAGAATGCTAGAGAAGAATGAATGTGTTAATAAGTCATCATCATCATCATTTCAGCTATTTATCGCCCACTGTTGAGCATAGGCCTCTCTTCTAGTACGCCACTCATCTCGGTCCTGAGCCAGTCTAACCCAGAAGTGTCCCGCAATCTTACGAATGTCGTCGACCCAACGAGCCAACGGACGCCCAAGAGCTCTTTCATCCGAAATAGGCCACCACTCCGTGAGAACTTTAGTCCACCTGCCATCACTCTGCCTGGCAACATGTCCTGCCCAGTTCCATTTGAGTTTAGTAACGGTATCTCCACATCTCGTACCTTGGTGTGACTTCTGATTTCGACGTTTCTAACTTGGTCTTGTAGTTTAATACCGAGCATGGCTCGCTCCATGGCTCTCTACCCTACTCGTATTTTATGCACAGCCTCCTTTGTCAGCGTCCATGTCTCGGCTCCATATGTCATGGTGGGCAGGACACATTGTTAATAAGTAGTATTGTTTAACTAATGTTCGTGATGCTATGCTGTAGGTAAGTTGCGAATGTATTTTTTATTAAATAAATAAATGGCTCCGTTTAACTTACACCGCTGGTGTGACTTACATCCGTCAACTGCATACTAGCACTTGGCCAGCGATGAACGTGAAACGGAGCCATTAATGATTCCGTTCGCTCGCAGTGGAAGGCGGGCATAAGCATGATAGCATATAAGCCAGATTGTCTTCTGATATGGAAAATGTCTCTGAGGATTATATCACTTTTATTTATTTATTATTGAATCCCTAACATTCGTTTTAACATGAGATATTAGCAAGTACAGTACATTGTGCATCAAGGGAGGTATGTACGGAATTATTAACGCGAGTGTTAGGCTTTTAATGACTCGAGTTAGTATTCCGCTTTACCGACCGTGAATATCGTGATGCATACAATGTTTTTCATCACACTTGCCGACAAAAAAATAAGTTTTCAGACAAAATATTATAAAATAACGTGCTGAAATTCTATTAGTCCTTAGGAAATTTCACTTTTCTATTACTCCCGCTATACACGCAAGCAATGGAGCGCTTAGACAGTCAGTGATGAAAATAATATTGTGGACATTATCCTGTCTTTACAAATAAATAATTCATTCATTCATTACAGATGCTTGAAGCTTCATGAATTACATTTCTACGAAGAGCTATCCAAGTTTTAGCCTTAGACACATCCATAAATACACGCGGGCGAAACACCACATCATTGCGAAATATGTAGCGCGACTTGTGTCCACGCCGCAGGTTATTTTGAGGCGAAAAACATCAACCATTCAGATAGTCGTAGAAAATATGAACCGGTAAATAGATTTATTTCTACCCTAAAATAATTCAGTACGTTGTCAAAATGTAAAAAAGCATAAAGGAACGAAAACAAATCGATGTAGAAAAACTTAAACCCGTGAAACATGTAGAGGCGTGAACTCAGTCATTGCTAATACAATACACTTCTGCAGCACTTACTGCAGGCAACGAGTCGCTACTTACCACTCTGCGGGAACGTTAGGGTAATGGATAAAGGCGTAGGTATACATTATTAATTTATTATAGTCTGTTCTTTCGCATATTTAAATAAATGTAATGAAATAATGTGTACAATTTCAGGTAGTTCTAACATTTATTGGATAACCAACCAAATACGAAACGACCTCGATCAGTCACGACGATCGACCTGCTATTAATCTAGGTAGAGGTACTCTATTTAATCGTGTTCAACTACCCTCAACTAGATTAAGAAGTTATTTGAGGGTAGATTTAATTTAAATTAATTCAAATACCCATGAGAACAGACAATAATGAAAAGATTCACTTATTTTTCATTTCTCATGTAATATTTCTAAATTTAATTTGAAAAGCAGTTAATTTGACTTATCGTCTATTTTATTCGTCAAAAATAAAGTTGATGTCTACCTACTATACGTACAATATCATCTACAAATTAACTAACAATTGGTACACTGTATCTGACAATCGATACAATGTCAAAGTTATAAAAGCTAAGCACTGATTCATTTAAAAGAATCACTAACACCGCTCCATAACTGAGGGTGCAGCAGCTGCGGTCGCGCCACTACGTGCACTTCAGCTCGTTCGTGGTGCGCGTGCCACGCCCGCTGCAGGACACCATCGCGAGTGCTGACTTCTGGCCGAAGGGTGTCGTGTTTTGGCAGTTCCGAGGCAATCTGCCGAATTCTACGCCGGATCAGACGACGCAACGGGGCCACGTCGTTACGTCGCCTAATTCAAACTAGTTTTAAGTTGTTTTTATGTTTGTATCTTTGTAGTTCACAGTGCCTTGGTGTTTAACTGTAATGCTGTGTAACTTATTTGAATAATAAATAAATAAAATAAATAAATAAATAACTGCGCGCCAGCGACGCCTCGCCCTCGCGTCCCGGCGAGACTTGCTCTACACGTCACGTGACACACATTACATCAACACTTCTTATCAGAATGTCGTTTCTTCATATGCCTTGGGAGGTTTGATTTAACATTGGTCTTGTATTCGCAGTACTTGCACTGAAAATGCTTCTCAACAGTGTGAGTCATCAGGTGACGCCGCAAGTTATTTTTCAGTTTAGATTTGTAGTCACAGTTAGCGCATTTAAAGATAGTTTCCCCGGTGTGTCCCTTCTCGTGAATCTGCAGGTTTTCTTTATCACGGCACTTGTAGTTACAGTAACTACACACAAAAAGCTTCTCATCATTGTGAGTCTTTAGGTGACGCCGTAATTTAAATTTCAATTTGCATCTGTAATCACAGTTGTTGCATTTGTAGCAGTTTTCCCCAGTGTGTATCATCTCGTGAGTTCGCAAGGTTCCTTTATGTCGGCACTTATAGTCACAGTACCTACATGTGAAAGGCTTCTCGCCAGTGTGAATCATCTCGTGAATCGGTAAGCGCCCTTTCTGACTACACTTGTAGTCACAGTAACGACACTTGAATGGTTTCTCGTCAGTGTGAGTAATCAAGTGACGCTGTAAATGGGACTTATGATAGCATCTGTAATGGCAATTGTCACATTTGAAGCGGTGTTCACCAGTGTGTGTCATTTCGTGATACCGTAAATTCGCTTTTTGACGGGTCCTGTATTCACAATGACTACACTGGAAAGGTTTTTCACCTAAGTGTATGAGTCGATGTCTTTGCAAATTCCTGCTGCTACTACTCTTATACTCACAATCGCTACATTTATAAAGGTTCTTGTTCCCATGTATCCTTTGTTTTCGTTTTGGATCAAAGTTCTTGAGGGCAGATTTTTGTGGATGTGCTATCGTGTGAACATGTAAATGGTTCTCTAGAACCGACTTCCTCGTGAAAGGTTTGCCGCAATGGTGACATCGGTAGAGCGTGGCGTATCGGGTCGGTGCGGGTGTATGGGCGGGCTCGCTCGTGGTGTGCAGCTTGTACGTGCGGCGCCCGACCCGGCAGGTGCGCCGCCCCGCGTCCACCAGCAGGCGCTCCAGCCTGACCGAGCACGAGCGCCCGAGACCCGACACTACACCCTGCGAGCAGATCGAGCGCGACGCTGCAACACGACAAACAATACTGCATATAATATCATCATAAACATTTGCGAATAGCTAGTTAAATTCTTCAAACTTTTGGAAGAGGTGCTTTAAATTGTTGTCGACGACTATTTATTTGTCGAATTAACCTTTTACCTACGGGGCCATAATATTTGCTATTAAATTGTTTGACTTGACACCATCACATAGTATGACTTTAATTTGACAGTGGTGGCAACTCTGGTTGACACCCGTAGGTAAAGGGTTAAATACCAAGTAAGTGAAGAATCTCTTTTCCTCCATAATGCCGAGGGAATAACAAAACAGTCGGTTCTGGCGCTTCGACGGCCGCTGCCTAACACTCCTCCTCGCTTCGCTCGTCGTCGTATGTAATTGGACTCTGAGAAATGTTTTTTAGGCAAGTTTAGACACATGGTTATGCTAAATGGTACGAAAGTTATATAAAATTCAACAAACTGGTTAAAAAATCTGCATTAACAATTATACATATTTTTTAACTAATGAGCTTCATATTTGTCTAATACAAGCAGCCGATCGGTTCAAATGTGTATTTTTTATTTAGTTCAAATCAAAAGTTGCCACATACAGGGTTACTTTTTCACCAGTACAAAAAATCAACATACGTAATAGTAGTCCAAGTTACAGAATACTAGCATTTTTTGTTACTACTCCTTTAGAACAAAAAAACTAAAATACCGATATTTGAACTTATCCGCAAACCTAATAAGAAAATTGGACGCATTACGGATTATCAATGTACATAACTAGCAAAACACACGAACTGGCAACTGTTTGTTTACAACGTCATCGCACGTGGCATGGCGGCTTAGAAAAGCGGCGGTGATAATCAACTTATGATTATGACTTGGCAAAAAAATCTTACTTGATCCCAAATCTTCCTTCATACTTGCACTAAGGACAGAAACTTTCTTCATTGAGGCGTATTCAAACACTTGAAATCAACTTTATGCACAATGATTGGAATAAAAAAAACATACCTAATTAATGGAGTCCATTTCTCATACTAATTAATTAATTCACATACTTGAGCAAGTGTTCAAAATGTTGGCCGTGGTTATCTAAACACACTCTTGCCCGTTTTTTAATGTTTCCTTCGATATTTCCCAACACAAGTCTGTAGTTCTCACTTTTAAGTTCATCAAATGCACTTATTATTAGATTTTTTAAGTCTTTTAAATTTTGGGCCTACCCTCACCCCACAAAAACAGTCACACGAGGTCAAATTTGTTGACCTGGCTGGCCATGGCTATAACACTGGCATTTTCCAGGCGGGGCACACTTTCTTCAGCGTATAGCCGCTGGGCTGCCACTGTATTTTCCCCAATGAGAAAATGACTACGGACCATTTCGTACGAGCAATTTCCGACTGAAGGTAGTACGATGCGGCGCGCGTGCATACACCTACGTCAACCGTGAGACTGACCCTGACCTAGTCACCGAGATTGAGGTAACTGCTATGTTGCCAACTCGAGCGCAGGTCGCTCACCCCTTTCCGCCGCCCTCTGCGTCCCGCACCCCGTTGACGTCTTATCATTAGTAAGCCCATTATTTTGCATTTGCATGAAGGATAAATTAATAATAAATGAAAAAAAATGACAATTTTATTTGATAAATGTAATCTTTTATCGATACCAAATATGTGGGAAAATTTATTGTACCAGTGAAAAAGTAACCCTGTATATCAAAAGGACACTGTTACACTGACGAAAAGTTTTTCGTGTAATAGTTGTTAGGCCTAATGAAAGATTTGACAAATGATCAGTATGCTAAGAGCATTGTGTCTAAGAAACAATAATCCATTTTATAATAATTCTGCCAAATGAAACGTTGTCCTACAAAAATTTGCTAATAGTTGGTAGTCAAAGTTAACCGTCAGCCAAATGTTGGTTGGCAAATTAAATTCGGGCAAAAAAAGTTCGAAGAAAAGGCAGAACCCCATGTCTATAAGACCAAAAGTGACAAACAATACTTTATTAGCGGCTTGTTAAGTTACGAATAAGGGGGTAACACTCTAATAAATAAACAATCCCGGTACGGAACCGACATGTACTAAACATGTACTAAAAAAATGAAATAGAAATAAATTACTTGATTACTTGATTACTTGAAATTGGTAGGAGGAGTTCCATGGTTGCGTTTTAACTGTTTTACTTTACTAGGAATAATGTACTGACGTTGCGCCACCAGCGGCACGACGGGGCGGTGCGGGCGCTCCGGCCCCAGCACGAGCTCGTCCTTCACCACGTGGTCGGTGTACAGGCCGGCCAACATGGCTGCCGCGCTCACTCCACACGGCTGTCGGCGCTCTCCACACTCCTCCTTCACACACGCCTCTCCATCCGACAATTCTTCCTCCTTTACAATAACTAAAACAACATTGTATAAATAAATATTAACCAGATGAAAATGTGTGAAGACTCTACAGTAGACTTGGTTTTGTACGACAGGAGACGTGTTTTCTATATGTACATTATGTACTCTGAGAATGCTGGCATGTGTGTCGGCACTCTTTTTATTTCTTTAGTTAGTAATACTTCACTTCCCCCCCGCCTTGACACTGGACTTAGGTATGCCTAGGTGCTGTTTTAAGTATAAAATACTATCATATTATAGGGCAATGCAGTCAACGAAGTCCTGGATCCGCGCCTGGTCGAATATGATTTCGTTCTTCCCGTTACGTGGGGTCCTAATGCTCTAACTCTGTTCTAAGACCTATCTAAGAGACTCAGAGACGCCATGGGAGACCTAGGTGCTGGCAGTTTCTTCACTCAGTGCATTAGCTTAGCGATCCAGCAAAGAAATACTGCCAGTGTCTTGGTGCCATGCTGAAGAGGCCTATTTTAGATTTTTAATAGTTTTTATTACTTTAAGTTAGTTTTTTTTATTATTTTTTTTTAGCAATATACATCGCATTCAAATGAAATAGAGATCACTAAATTAATGTGTCACTACATAGTATAAAATAAAGTTACTTTTTCTGTCCCTATGTCCCTTTGTACGCTTAAATCTTTAAAACTATGCAACATATTTTGATGAGATTTTTTTTAATAGGTAGAGTAATTCAAGAGGAAGGTTTTTATGTAGGTATAGTACCCTGCGGGTCGCTAGAAGGTACATAAACCTAATAATTATTCTAACACTAATTATTCCAGGAATAAACAAACCGAAATTGAACAGTGATAATGTAATTACCAGGATAATAATAATTAATTAATTAACTTATTGAGTTTGAATAATTGAAATTAACTATCCACTAATATATACCATTTCAGTCATATTGTTTTTGTAATGTATTTATTATTAATGGTTCCACTAATTATATTCTTAAAATGAATTTATCAAAAGCAGGTAACAAACTACTTAAAGTTAGTCAGGTATTATCCTGTATCCTGTAGACAACATTTATTCACTGAATAGTAGCACTTATCCAGCAAAAAAATCTTTAGCATTTTTAAATGTATAGAAGTACTTACCTTACATACTATCAACTTTTAATTCTATTGGTATTAGACCGAAGAGTTGGCGACTTCCTGGCACAACACATCAGTATTGTGATACAGCAGAGAAATGCCGCCAGCATCCTCGGTACAATGCCACAAGGGCCAATCTTAGATATAGGTTAGGTTAAGTAGATTAGTTAGATTTAATCTATGTAAATAAATTGTAGTTTTGAAAATAAATATATTTGGAGAATCAGTAGTGCTATATTGATTTAAACTTTCACGATTATCACTCATATTTTAAAGATAAACAGGATATAATTGAACGTAAGTTTACGCGATTAAGACCCGTTTGTCTTTAAAATATGAATCAGTATTGCTGTCTGCATTTCAAAATAGTGAGCCAAACAATGCTCTAATGGAATCCGGCAGAGGTTTTGTCACATGCCTTTGTAAACTAATTATATCCATTTGATTTCAATTCTTCAACATACATAAGTAGTCTATGATTGCATTTAAGTGAGCAAATAAAAAAACTGCAGATATTAGTGGTCTTATAATAAATTCTGATTGTGTTCTCAGACTTTAGACTTATGGTTACCGTTCACAGTAATGTTTGTAACTAGAAGGTAATACGGATTATATTACCATGGTCTACCGCAACGCACTCGGGGTCCGCCTTCACCAGCGACGGCGACGCACCGATTCTGCCACCCTCCATTCTTGCTCGGCACTTAATTCCAAAAACGTGGATAAGAGATTGAACAAATAAATGATATCGCTAACCGTTTAAACTATATGAAATTACAGTTACACACAACCGAACGTCCCGTTAAAAGGCAAATTAAATAATCAGTAAATTCAGTAATTACCACGACTAAGCTCTGAAATGGAATTCGAGATCAAAAATGTAAACAATCTATGACAATGACATGACATTAATAAAGTCAATGTTAAAGTGACATTCCAGGGGTATAAAACTTTTTATTTTTTAACACCTTTATAAATTAACGTCGCATTTTGAGATGGGTTATTTATTTTATTTTATTTATTTGCACACTTATAAACTATGCTAAACCTAAGACAATGCTTAATGTTTAGGTGTAGATACGCGAAAGTCAAAGTATGTCCGATACACAAGTATCACAATCATTAACATATTTTTAGACATGACTATAAAAAACATACGGCTCCTGTCCACGGTTCCCGATTACAAAAATAATACCTAGAAAATTTGCTAGAATGATGTAAATAATCAACATAATCAATGTTTGAAAACCAATGTCGTGTTAGTTTAAGGTGCGTGCAGACCAAAAGAGCATTCGCTCTTCTATCCCCCACTCTACGAAATCAACGAATCACGTTTCTCGTAACGATCGAATTTCGTAGAGTAGGGGGATAGAACAGCGAATGCTCTTTTGGTCTGCACGCACCTTAATCTTTACGATACATAGTCGGGGAACGAATTCCAGTCTTCATCTATAGTTACAATCGAATCCATTTCTATTAAAAAATTTAAACGATTGATTTGTAGGTAAAAATACTAAAATCTGCATTCACACTTTGTAATGCTAAATTTCAGGAGTTTTTATGAATTCATAAAAGAGTCATTTGGAGCACCTCTCTTGTTTTGATTTTTTTTCAGCACCTTGTCTGCGAACCAAATGTTTAAAACTTCTTATCATTGCCAGTAGTATAAATTAAACACCTTACATATTTTATTAAAACTAAAGAAACATATCATTAAAAAAAATATGTATGATATTAAAAATTTGTAAAATATTTCAAAACTATATGTACCGTCAGTGACTGTAAATGCGCATTTTTTACAAGTATTTGAATGATTTTAGATTACCCACCTCTCGCGATTATTTTTTTGTGGTGGTATCCCATTTGTTTACATTTTTGATCTCCAATTCGATTTCAGATCTTAGTACTTGAGTGTTCGGCCGCTACGCTATAAAGTTGAAGTCAATCCTGACAGACGTCAGACAGAGTGACAGCTGTCTTTTCTTACGTTACGTGTTCTCAGCGCCCTACCGCGAAAAACGAAATTCGTGAATTTCGAGGATTTGTCTCTCTCATTCTAATGACGCCTTCGTTTGAGTGACAGAGAAAAATTCTCGAAATTTACGAATTTCGCGGTAGTAGGCGTTGCGGTGCAGTTGCGTCTCGGTTGCGTGTTCCGGGGCTTTGAGATGAATGATGAATTCAACCACAGTCAGGTCACGGATATCACGTAATTTGTAGAAATAAGTGTTATTTTATAGTAATTGAAGATAAATGCTATCTTCAATTACTATAAAATAACATAGTTTTATAAGCGAATGATGTTCATAGCGTCTCACGAAAAAAAGTGTCCTTTTTTATTGGATTCAAGGCAGATGTACAACACAACCATTTTTAACGATAAAGCAAGCTATATTCTTGCCTACCGACGCATACCGCAAACGTCATCCGACGGCCGAGTGGGGTGGGGTATTCGAATTGGTGGGGGGGTAGTCGTGGTCTTTCTGTACGTAGTACTATTACTTATTCTGTGGTCAGGTTTAAAAAAATATCGAAAACGTTCTCAAAAGAAATTATCAGCTACTTGAACGAATACAGGTTCCAATAAATCAGCCAGCAAATGCAAATCACTTCCCAGTTGAATGGCTGTAGAGCCCTTCGAGCGATGTCATGTTGATCTGTTATCATATCTGTGGGCTCATGACTGTCATCTGTCAGTCATTCATGTGTCATGTAGTACGATCCTACGAAGGTTAAATAGCGTTTGCTTTATTATGTCGCTCTAACGCTTAAGTTCCAAATCTCTGGCTTTGTGTGGTTAATTTGACTCTAGTGTTCTCGTCGTTTTTGACGCTATTGAGAACTTATAATTAAATTGCCATCCAGCTGAGTATGGAAAGTCTCGACCGCGGCAGGTCGCCGCCGGCGCCGGGGGCGCGCGTGAAGGCGGAGCCCGAGTGCTTCACGTTGGATCCCGGTGAGCTTCCTTTAACATTACTCAAATGTATTGTTATCTTCATATAACCATCTCAATACAGGTACTATAAGCGATTCAAGAGATTTCATTCAGTGTTGTTCAGTTCCATGGAAAATATTATATGCCTAAAAAAATAAATTATTTGTTTATTTGCATTTGCATTCATGAACAATAACATAAGTATAAGTTACATGAACCCTGAGGGGTGTTGCAATTTACATTAATACTTATTCCTATTAATAATTTACATTTAAAATTACATTATTTCTACATAGCCATACTGTTATTGGTATGCCTACAACTGGTAACAACTCACAGTACTGGTTAATGAGAGCCTTTTTTTAAAGAAGAGTTTTATTTTGTGAGTATTTGAGGGTATTTTGGTAGGATAATGATTAATCTTCAAAAAAATCATTTAGAGAGTAGTATGCTTTATTTATGAGTTGTTGTTTATAAATATTAGTTTGTTTATAAATATTTTATTTCGGATCTGATGGTATTGGGTATATTGTTATAAAGGCCATAGTCGGATTTTCATAGTAAGTCAGCCTTTAAATCAACCAGACTCTTGTATTTTTTTGTGAGTACCTCTTATGGTGAAGAATATTTCTGCTGAGTATCAACGTCCTATCGGTGACAGTTTTTGACTTATGATTTTTTTTAGTTTTTTCTTTAATGCGTTGTATCTCAGGATGTATAAAAGCGAATTGCTTCAAATTTTGAAATAATGTTCTTTATTTAGATATGCATCGAATTTAAAAAAAATGAATATCGATTGTCGTATAAAAAAAAGAAAAAAAAGACCAAAAAATTTTTCATATTTTTTTTTGTGTACCTATGAAGTAGTGACACCTCTATTTTCTTTTTCTAATTATAGACCATACATTGGCCTACTAGTTGCCTAAGTATCAAAATTTTCCAAGCGGTACTTCTTACCAAAAATCGGCAATATGTGTGGTCAAGTTCTGCATTCAATCGGTGTTTTTCAATGTAGTATACAAACTCTTCATTTATATTTGAGTTTTCTTATCAGGTTATCTTATTTAAGAGTAAATGCTAATGACAACTTAATGTCATCATGATGCAAGCTGTTTATTTCATTATTAATCGGCCGTTTACCATTTCAACTAGCGTATCTCGATAATATTTAACTGCAATATATTATTTTTAATGAATATCTCATAAATAATATCGAATTACGCTAGTTGAAATAATAAACGGCCGATTAATAATGAAATAAACAGCTTGCATCATGATGACATTAAGTTGTCATTAGCATTTACTCTTAAATAAGATAACCTGATAAGAAAACTCAAATATAAATGAAGAGTTTGTATACTACATTGAAAAACACCGATTGAATGCAGAACTGGACCACACATATTGCCGATTTTTGGTAAGAAGTACCGCTTGGAAAATTTTGATACTTAGGCAACTAGTAGGCCAATGTATGGTCTATAATTAGAAAAAGAAAATAGAGGTGTCACTACTTCATAGGTACACAAAAAAAAATATGAAAAATTTTTTGGTCTTTTTTTTTCTTTTTTTTATACGACAATCGATATTCATTTTTTTAAATTCGATGCATATCTAAATAAAGAACATTATTTCAAAATTTGAAGCAATTCGCTTTTATACATCCTGAGATACAACACATTAAAGAAAAAACTAAAAAAATCATAAGTCAAAAACTGTCACCGATAGGACGTTGATACTCAGCAGAAATATTATTCACCATAAGAGGTACTCACAAAAAAATACTAGAGTCTGGTTGATTTAAAGGCTGACTTACTATGAAAATCCGACTATGGCCTTTGGTTGGATCTGTAATAAGGACTCTTTTTAAACATTTCTATTTTAGGTTCTGGGAGGGCTAAATCTTGGTTTTGGCAGGGATTTTTATTGAATTCAAATAGGTTAATATGCTTATGAACAAATTTGGCGGATTCTTTTTCTAATACATAAATTGAAGGAAAAGTTAAGACTTGCAGTAACTTGAAATGAGGTTTGCAGCTAGTTGTTTTTCTTAGGTTGTCTATGATGCGGATGCACTTTTTTTGCATTATAAATGCATCATGTGCATCAACACTGTGTCCCCAAAGTAAAACACCATAGGTTAACATGGGGTGAGCATAACCATAATACGCTGAGAGTGTGCAGAGCTCGCTGGTATTTATTTTTAGAATTCTTAATGCAAAAACAAGTGATGATAATTTGGTTTTAATTCATGCTACGTGTCTTTTCCAATCTAGGTGGTAGACTATGACAAAATATTTATTTTTATTGTGCTTGTTTGCATATGATAAAAATTTGCCTAGCATTATTTGTCCATTAATGCTAAGCAATTAAAATTTAAATAATTAATAAAGAAAAAATAAGAATTAGAAAGATTAGTTCAACATTACTCAAGTTTTGTGCTTAGGAACAGGTTAAGGGATTCAGCTTCATTGCTATAGACTTCAATATTCAGTATTTTTATTATTTGTAAACATAGTTACAGTGCTGGTCATATAAAATAAGGTGCTACTATGTTTTGCCAGTTGGCATACAATATTAATTAACTTAAGATTATTAAATATACACAACAAAAATAAGTAGTAGTAGTAGTAGTAAAACACTTTATTGTACAAATAAATATAGAAAAGTACACAAAACACAAGACAATTGTACAAAGGCGAGCTTATCCCTGCAAGGGATCTCTTCCAGCTAACCTTTGAGTAGTTGAGAGAATAAGAGCAGTGCTAGGCAGACGAACTGTACGAAATTGTAAGGATTACAGTGAAAATAACTAAATATTATTATCAATTTTATAATTATATATAAAAAAAAACTATTGTTTTTATCTAACTCTTATCTACTATACTTATTACTCTATTGTTACATAATAAAGATAGTATACCTACATACATATAATATATTTATAAATACAATACATACATATAATATATATATACATATACTAGACGTGTGCGCCGATGTCAAAATGGTCGGCGGCGGCGTTTGGTGAAAAGTCGGCGGCGGCGGCGTGATTTCGGCGTGAAATCGGCGTGAAGGTCACGTGAATATAAAAGCGGAATTCGATCGTATTCTTTATTATAATAATTGAGATAATTACAATTATAAATGTTCAATAAACACCACCAATGACCATCTTAACCACCATCTGATCAATAGATAACAGTTTTCTCTTCCCATCATGTTCTAAAGCTTGTCCACGAAATAAAGTAGCCATCATAAAATCAGTCTCCACTGTTACACAATAGTCCCATGTAGTTCTAATAGCAATGGGACCGTAAATTATTCTGTTTTATGTTTAACAATTCAATATCCAAAAGCTTGCGCTTAAAAGTCATCAAAATCAATATAACTTCAGATAATGCTTAATGCAAAAGTTCAGGCCCAAAAAAGTGCGATCTTCCGAGATGATTTCAACAATGTTAGACTTGAAATAGTTAATTCAAATTGTAGACACGAGATTCACACTTTATTATAGTATCGATATCGTAATTTAGTTAAGACCCATTGGGAAACTAAATGACCCAAAATGGTAAAATATGAAGAAACACTTCAGAAGTTTAAATAAAAGTCCAGCATTATGGAGAAATTCATAAAAATATCAATCACAGCGTCCGAGAAGAAAGGCAAAGAGCTCTTCTTTCTAATACTATCCATGCAAAGGTATGGTCTCATTAAAAAAAAGAATTATTCGGCAATGGTCTACTTTATTTCGTGGACAAGCACATGTCAGTTTTATGTTTTCGTTAACATAATATGTATGTATTTCCTACAATAACTGGGCTTGGCCTAACTCTATTCATCTTTGTTACATGATGATAATAATGATACGTATTATCTGCCGATGGACATTAGGTCCCCATATCCCCTATCATAGTAGGCCATAAGGATAAATATTGCGCAGCCCGCATCCAATGTATTCCACCTATCTTTGCCAGGTCATCGGTCTATCATATTGGGAGCTTTCCTGCGCTGCGTGTCGACAAGTTTACTACACAAGATCGGCACTACTATTGTGTACACATATTCGTCGACCTTGAGCTTCGATCTTGACTGGAATTTGTATCACAAAGTCTAGATATTTCATATGGTCTTCGTTGATCTGCGTTGTATCTTAAGCCCAACGCATTCAAGGGCTCTACAGACATCGATGAGTATAGTGATCAAGTTCTCCAAGGTTTCAGCCATAATTACTTTATAGTCGGCGAACCGAACGTAGGTGGTATAACTGAACTCACTATTGATGTTGATGACAAAGCCCTTTCCAGACCAAAATCTTAAAGACATCTCCCTCCTCCTTGCTTCGTTTTCCTCAGTGCTGAGGGTCATGACCTCCTCCGTGGATCACATGGTTTCTTATAGTTGTTTTCCAGGCCTTTCGATCTTTTGCGACTTCCAAAGCATCATGGATCTGAGCGGAAAGTGATTTGCCAACCTGGTCGGACCATCGCATTAGGCTGCGACCTCTTCACCTCTTTCATTCCAACGACCCAGTGATCATGAGCTTTTCTAGATTGTTTCCTGTTTTCCTGGCTATAATATCCGAAGAATTCAAAAACTCAGGCATGTGGTAGACAGTCTAACAGTTACTCCAATCTCAGTGAGTATTGATGCGTTAGTCCGATGTTCAGTCCAAGATATCCCCAACATTTCCCGCCAGGCCCACATTTCGAAGGCATCGATGTGTTTGTACAATTACACCAATTATCACCCGACTTAATTGTCCAGGTCTCGGATGCGTATAAAAAGATTGAAAAAACGAGAGCTCGCATTAACTGTATTTTGGTTTTACGCGTAATGTTTCGGTCTCGCCAAATCTTCTGCAGATATCTCCCAAAGCAACCAAAAACAGTTTTGACATACTGCAATGGTGTGGGTACTCCTCGCTGCAATGGTATGGGTTTCGAATACCGGTCTTGGAGACGAACTGGACGCGACAATATAAGTACCGGTAGTCTACTTGGCTTACTTGTTCTATTGTTTGATGATTCCTTGTTCTTTGGACATATAGCACACAAACATGGAAGACCTGCAAGAACTTATTGTATCAGGAAAGTTTGAAAGGAAAAGACCAAGCCCCATGCACTGGACAGACCGGATCCGCACCACACTCAACATTCAGGTTGCTGAAGTGGTCCACGCTGCCGAAGATCGGGGCCGTTGGCGGGGCGGAAGATCGTAAAAGAGAAATTGATGGCTTGATAATCACGACCCCCGGCATTGTGGTATCGGCGCAAGGAGGAAAAGTCTACTTGGTACCGCTGAAAATAGTGTGTAGTATTTGCTTATGAAATATCCATACACGTCTCGATTGATTCAAATGCTTCATAGGCCACGAACGTTAACCAGAGGGGCAAGTTAAACCTCTCGGTCTTCTGTATAACCTGACGTTGCTTGTGCAAAAATCGAAACCGGTTTGTTCGGGAGGCTGGATGACGTCGAGCCTATCCATCAATCAATCATTATCCACGTGTAACGAGGGATGACACTCGATGGGCTGATATTTTATTACCTGTATAAGAGCATTATGTAAATATATAAAGCAAATACGAAGCTTAATATTTAGTATTTAACCCATAAGAAATAAGTCTGTTATTCAGTCAAGGCCACGCCGATTTCACGCCGACCATTAGTCGGCGGCGGCGGCGTGGCGAAAAAGGTCGGCGGCGGCGTGACGCCGGCGCGGCGCACACGTCTAACATATACTATATATACACATATATATACATACAGAGATTCGATAAAATACCACGTATATCATTTGGATTCATCTGAAAGCCACAACTTATTTAAATTAGCTTTCAGCGATGCCACTGACTGACACTGTCGGAAGGAGGGTGGCAACGAATTCCATAGCTTTACCGAGTATACAGCAAAAGACTTATTGTAAGAGCTGTACCGATGAGGTGGGATGGATAAAGTCATGTTAGCACTAGAACGCAGTCGATGGCCGCTGCCTTCAGCCAAGAACCTAAAACACTCCGAAAGGTAGGGTGGGGAGGACGGAAGAAACAACACATTATAGAGGAAACAGAGAATATGCACGTCTCTTCGGCGACGGATGGGCAGCCACTGAAGTTGGGAGCGGAAAACAGAAATGTGGTCGAACTTACGAAGGCCAAAGATGTACCTTATATACACATTCTGCAGCCGCTCAAGCTTGGTAAGCAATTCCTCAGTGAGATCTAGGAAGGCAACATCTCCGTAATCTATAAGCGGGAGCAGAAGAGACCGAGCAAGGGTTATCTTTGTGTGAAACGGAAGGAAACTTTGCAGACGCCGAAGCGAGTGCAAGGAAGAAAAGAGCTTTTTACTGATCTCAGTAACATGGGCTGTCCAACAAAGAGTTTGATCCATGACAATGCCTAAGTTTTTGACAGTAGATGTGAAAGGAATATGTGTTCCGTCAAAATATACTTTAGGCATTGTCTGATTATAAAGCAGCAGCAGAGATAAATTACATATCAATATTTAGTTAACTGGGGTCACCCTCGGCCACTGTCGGCGGGAATGGTTCTATGTGACGGCACCTCAGCAGCAGCTAGTTAACTATGGTTAGGTATTACCTGAGTTTTTACTTCATGTTTAATGATTAATTATATTTTTTATTATTTTTGTTTATCAGCTGAGAGAGCTCCTAAAGTGAGGAAGGCCTAGGCATATTCATGTTCATTTATTTCATAATAATTGTATTATTTCATGTCAACATTATACAAAATAACATTCTAAAATTAAAATAATTTTATAATTATAAATTAACCTTTAAAAATTCTTTGAAGCTGTAGAATGGCTTGAGAAGCCAACTTTTAATTTATGTTTAAAGCTATTAAGAGAAGGCGCTTAGGTGACGAGAGTGTGGCAACTTATTATATACTGTTGGGCAGACGACGTGGGTAGTGTTTTCTGATTTTGCAAGTCGGCGTTTTATCGGGAGAAGTCTGTTTGGATGGCTAAGCAAGCGGGCTGAGTCTGCACGTTTTTTATATTGATCTAGGTTTTTGGATGCATACATAGCTATTTGAAAAACCATTACCGAGGGCATTGTCAGAATGCCCAGTTGCTTGAAGCAACTCTAACATTCAATGCGTAGTTATAAAATTGTTGCACTGGTTTGAAAGTAATGGCATGCAGTTGAATGTCGCTAAAACAAACCTTATGCATTTTTCTCTCACTAGCAGAGCACAACTGCATTTGGATATCAATGTCAATGACAACCAAATTGAGCCCGTGTGTAATGCCCGTTATGTGGGTTTCACCTTTGATACCAGTCTTCAATGGGGTGCGCACATTGACATGTTATGTGCCAAGCTAGACTCTGCCTACTACGCATTATCTCGCTTAAAGCGTACCCTGTCACGAAAGAACCTAATGACTGCATATTATGCCTACTTCCATAATCACCTGACTAGCGGAATAGACCTGTGGGGCATGGCTGCTGACAGAGATCGACCATTCATAATTCAGAAGAAAGCCATCAGACTCTTGAGTGGTGTCCTTCCGGATGAGCCTGCCAAACAGCTTTTGGTTGATCTTGGTATACTCACAGTGCCTTCTCTCTATGTCTTCGAGGTCGGTAAGTACGTGAGGAGAAATCTTCATGAGTTCACGGTGGCTAAACACAGATCCGAAAGGAGAAAACCAGGGTTAGCTGTCCCTGTGCACAGACTACAAAAATCTGCCAAGTCTCTTGGAGTAATGGGCGCTAAAATATACAATAATATACCTGACTCAATAAAAGCGACTGACACACAGAGTGCGTTTATATGCAAATTTAAAACTTATTGCACAGAAAAAGCGTACTACTCGGTAAACGAGTTCTTGGATGAATGATAATGTCCAAATCAAATATGAATGTAACTAATTATATGTAGAATCTTAATTAAATTAAATTTATGTAATGAATCGGTTAATTAATTATAAATTATAAATCAGAATTTGAATAATATTGTATAAATAATGTATCCAAGAAATTGTGATAGAATTGTTGACATTTTTGTTTTTTATTTATTTTTGTTTTATTATCTTTGAAATGAATTTGAATGTATTGTAATTGTAAAATAATTTATTGTAACATTTCTGACAGTGTATGATTAATACCAATAAAGATCTATCTATCTATCTATCAAGGCCTCGCGGAAGCGTCCTGAGGCAGCTGCATCACTGCTCGTACAGGTCTTTTTTTGGAGTCGGAAGGCGCGCTGCGCGCCCCCACGTGTCTGTACCGTACTGCAGCAGTGAGTGGATGGTTACAAAATAGCACGTGCGCACTACGTGTCGCGGCACGACTCGTGCTAGGCGCCGGAGTGCGAGGCATGCGCCCACACAGCTTATCTACATGGAGCGCCCAAGATACTTAGCTGTCAATCTCGAATCCCGCAAATGTGACGGTTTCGATATGTTCCATGATTACGCCACCCGCCTGGACCTTTAATTGTCTCGGCGTGCGACTTCCTAAATGGAAGTGTATAATCAGTTTATGTTAAATTTAACGCGAGACCATTAATACTAAACCACCGAGACGACTGGTCATTCAGTAACAAGGAGAACAGTATATTCGAGATTGCCGAACCCCGGGCCACTCCCCTGGGTGTTTGAAGCGAATCGGACTTGCATAACCCATATTTGTCCATGTTTTAAGTAAAGTGTTATTTACATGTGCTTTTTAAACTGATGTATGGTAATGTATAGGTAAAGTAAACACATTTTATAAGCATCGTTCGTTGGACCTGTTAATGCTTTCTTTATTTTAATGTACCTGTCATACAAAATATCTTATAAGATTGTCTTGTTCCTACTGATTGTGCTGAAATGCTTGTATATAACTGCGGTAGAGTTGATCCACTATCTATTGTTCTAGTACACATAAAGGAGGAAGAATCTGAAGATGAAGCGTCGTGTGTGAAGGAGGAGTGTGGAGAGCGCCGACAGCCGTGTGGAGTGAGCGCGGCAGCCATGCTGGCCGGCCTGTACACCGACCACGTGGTGAAGGACGAGCTCGTGCTGGGGCCGGAGCGCCCGCACCGCCCCGTCGTGCCGCTGGTGGCGCAAGGTATGTTCTGTGTACTTGGAGAGGACGCATCATGGTCTCACAGTGTAGTCATTGCTGTTATGATAATAAATTAATAATAATTGGTTTCATTACAAGGGAGATAATATATGTTTGTGTTCAGGCTCGGCGCTCGCTGCGGCGCAACACAACGCTGAACAAGTAATGTCCGACAGAGTGGACTACGATAAAGATCCCATTTGTGATCTTTGTGGCAGGAGGTTCGATCGGAAGTCTGACTTATTGAAACACGTCGCGATCCACATCCACATGCCTACAAGCGCGGAGCAGGGAGAGCGCCGGCCCGGCGGTAACAATGGTGAGTTGTGGATTCTGTCAGTGCTGTTGTGCCAGCAGTGGGTCACGTGGACACAGTGAATCAGTGCATTTAGCAGCAATATAATTCGGCGTTAGTCAACACACAGTCATGACCTGATGTGCCATAGTCAGTGTGTTACGTTGCTGAAGCGATTTTTTTTTCTTACGTACTAGATGGGGTATTACTCCATTACACCAAAAATTGTTTCCCAAAATATCACTTCCCAAGAATCATATCACAATAATTTCATTTCCCAAATTACTTGAATAGTGTGAAATGAAAAAATACAACTGACTTTTACATTTAAATATATGATGAAAATCATACCAATTCTAAAATGTAGTATTTTAGGATTCCTATCCTATTTCTATGATGCCAAACTAATTTATCTAAATAATATTTGGTCATTAAAATTATTTGGGAAATAATTTCTTGCCATAAAAAGTTTTGTGAAGTTAATGTTGCAATATGTAAGTCTTTTTGGCACTCGAGTTTATGGGAATATTAATTTGCAAAAAATAGTTTGGGAAACAACTTATGGCCAAACATTAGGAAACCCCCCTCCCATGTTGCAGTACCTCAGTCTGTTCGTCGTTGCAACTGCCTGGGGGTTGTCTGATCAGAAGCCCTTTTGGAACTGATTTCGTTGCCAGTACTAACACTACTACTGTTTAGGTGTTACTAGATATTCCAATCTGTAGACTAAAGTAGCGAATATTAATTGTTTTGTTGCAGCTAGAGGCTCGGGTGTAGTGTCGGGTCTCGGGCGCTCGTGCTCGGTCAGGCTGGAGCGCCTGCTGGTGGACGCGGGGCGGCGCACCTGCCGGGTCGGGCGCCGCACGTACAAGCTGCACACCACGAGCGAGCCCGCCCATACACCCGCACCGACCCGATACGCCACGCTCTACCGATGTCACCATTGCGACAAACGTTTCACGAACAAGTCGGCTCTAGAGAAACACGTACACACTCACCTGACGGCAAGTTCACACACTTCAGCCCGCGAGGACATTAGTGTAAAACCTAAACGAGGATTACACGGGAACGCTGATGATAAACCATTTCAGTGTAGCCACTGTGAGTACAGGTGCCGACGGAAAGATAACTTACAGGCTCACATACTGAGGATACATACTGATGAAAAGAAATATGAGTGTAACGACTGCGACTACAAATGCAAGGAAAAAGTTGCGTTACGGAGACATGTGATAATACACACTTGTGAAAAGAACTTCAAATGCAACTTCTGTGATTACAAATGCAGATGGAAAGGTCACTTAGGGGATCACGAGATGATACACACTGGTGTAAAGAATTTTGAATGCAACTTCTGTGATTATAAATGCAGACTGAAAGGTAACTTACGGAGACACGAGATGATACACACTGGTGAAAAGAACTTCAAATGCAACTTCTGTGATTATAAATGCAGACTGAAAGGTGACTTAGGGAAACACGAGATGATACACACAGGTGAAAAGAATTATAAATGCTACTTCTGTGATTATAAATGCAGAGAGAAAATTAACTTACGGAGACACGAGATGATACACACTGGTGAAAAGAATTATAAATGCAACTTCTGTGATTACAAATGCAGACGGAAAGGTGACTTACAGAGTCACGAGATGATACACACTGGTGAAAAAAATTTTAAATGCAACTTCTGTGAGTACAAATGCAGACGGAAAGGTGACTTACGGAGACACAAGATGATACACACTGGTGAAAAGAATTATAAATGCAACTTCTGTGATTATCAATTCAGACAGAAAAGTCACTTACAGAGTCACGAGATGATACACACTGGTGAAAAGAAGTTTAAATGCAACTTCTGCGATTACAAATGCAGATGGAAAGGTAACTTACGAGTGCACGAGATGATACACACTGGTGAAAAGAAATAATTGATTTCTTATAGCTATTTTGTAAAATGAATATTGTGATGGAGGTTAGATGGCGCTGTCATCTAAGTAACAACATCTCTAAAATTATTAATAAATAGTTAACACATTCGACACCGCGTACCCGACACTCGGGCACTCGTAAACTGTACTCAGATGCCGGCATACCCGGTAGGCGGGCAAGCATTGCTTCAGGGCTGCTACTATCAGAAAAGTTAGTAAGTCTAATACTTTCTTTTGGGAAATTGAAATCTATTTTCAAGACCGATAATAACTTTATTTTCGCACCATCGTGCACGTGGACTAGCTCAAAAACGCGGACGCGCGTACCGATTGTCTCGGTGTAATATTACGCAATAGAACTGCCTCCCTGATGCGTCGCGTGCGTGACAGTCCCAACAGCCTTCTGCGTTTACTGGTCGAGTCCCCTGCTGGCGCTCTTGGAAACATAGGGACATTGTGGATGGGCATTTTCACGAGAAGAGATCCAAAAAAATTTTTTTTTAAGGTAGGTAAATTTAATGTTTTTCCTACTCAGAATAACGAGTTCTTTCAATCTAGGAGAAAAAAAGTACAAGAAAAAAATGGTCCTACATTTTTCATGCATTTTACATGCTCTCCACTTTGTAACCGCTGTACAAAGTGTTTGAAAAACGGTTACGTAATAGAAACAAAAAGTTGGGACACTTTTTTTCTTCTAGTAGGATCGAAAGAGCTCGTGATTCTGAGCAGGAAAAACATAAAATTTACCTGTTTCAGAAAAATAAGTTTTTGTATCTCTTCTCGCGAAAATGCCCGGATATGACTGCCATAGGTTTATAATATAGTATAGGTTAGTCTGATATAGATTTAAGAGAATGTAAACTAACACCTATGGACCTGTTCCGAAATAAAATGATATTATTATTAGTCCCTTTTCATTATTATTTGTCTTTACCTTATCCAAGGGGGTGTCACTCCGCGATTCCGTCGCGCGCTACAAGTACAAGCCGAGCGCCGCGTCTCCGCGGTCTATTCACTATTCAGTGGTTGGCGCGCGCTGTCTCGGAACGCAGACGCACGTTGTTTTACAACGCTAGCCCGTCACGTATCGCGATATGTCGCTTGCAAAATATTCGGATTATTTTATACATGTGCATCTTGATTGAAAATGCCGAAAAGATACTGCATAGCAGCAGATTGCAAAAATAATAATGTTAATTTTCATGACCCGTTTTTCATACATACATACATTATAGGAGAAAATGCCGTGTTACGTCTGCCTTGTGAGATCACGGCATGCGGCTTATAATGCGGATAATAACGAAATTTCCGCGAGGCAATACGGCCCATTCCAGCTGCTCGCGTCGCCTCGCTCGCAGTTTTTTTTGTAATAATACTTGTTTAGGCACATAAAAAGCCGGCATTTGTGAACATCAAAGCAGAGAAGCTTCTGTACTTACCTAAGTAGATCACCCGTGTTTGTAACTGCTTCGAGTGGTTGCCCATTAATCACATATGAATTTTGCAGAACATTACGTTCTCTTGTAAATATAATGTAAATATTGACATGTTATGTTTAGAATATTATAAATAAACGATTATGACTATTAACGTGTTTACACTTGAAAGGGGCCAAGAATAACTTGTTAGTTTTGACCTCGTAACTTTTAGTCGATCTAGATTATTCTAGAACATTTTGTATAAGGGGTGTATCGATAAAAAACTGGCAAATTCAAATGAAAAAAATCGGATCGATATAGTTAGATTGCTATAATTTCATGCTTTGAACATAAACCAGGAAGTATGTATGTATGTAAATTCTTTATTGTACACAAAACACAGGCAAAAATACACATTTAATACAAGTCAAATACAAGTCTTAACTTAGCTGACTGTAGTACTTTTGTGTCACTACTGCATTTCAGGGACTCAAATTACAGCTTCTTCGAAACCTCTTCCAAACTATCTTTTCCTAACATTTTTTTCTTTTTTTGTATGCAGTTTTCTAAATTATGGGACTGTCGTCAATATATCTGGCTATTCTTCCCGTGTTCCTTAAGATATCCTTGACTTATGCATAATATCCTTGATACTTTTTGGCACAGATTTCGCTTCATAAAACTATGCCATAGAGACTTAAGATTTGTATAGGATTAAAAAATTGATTAAAGACCCATAAAAAATTCACATAATAATGTGACATAGTTCCCTTCACATAGTATTACTGCGCCCAACGCAGGGGTACATTGAAAAAAAAAACATGGGGATTAACCAGAAATATTGGTCACTTCTGCAGAACACGAAAACGTGCAGTGGAGAATAAAAAAAAAGAGCTTGGAAAAATAGATTTCGAAGGGGTTCTGGAGAACTTGTATTGTGAATACTGAAATTGCAGTAGCAACAAAAAAAGACCAAAGTTAGCTAGTTTAAGACCTCCTAGTTAATTACAAAAGCCAGAAATTACAGCTTTTTAACTATATCGACCCGATTTATTCATTTGAATTTGCCAGTTTTTTATCGGTACACCCCTTAAGTTGAATGTCCGAGTGTACCTACGTTTTTGTAAATTCGTAAGTCGTCAGCGTAAGTATAGTAAAAAAAATCAATTTTAGAAGCATTCATTCATGAAATAAACAGGAATGAGCCCAGTATGGAGCCATGTGGCACTCCGCAAATTGAATGAAATAATAAATGACTGATGGAACTAAATATTAATGTTATTCAACGCGATTATATAAACTTTTAGACTGCATAAATGTCTTAAGTAAGAACATTACTTTTTAATTCCGGCGGGCCGCATTCACAGTGAAAATTAGAGACTAATAATAACAACTAGCGGTTGTGTTAGTTATGTAACATAAAATAGCAAATAAAAAGAACCATTGTTTCTCCACTGGATGCGAACAATTAAGGTCGAATGATAACAAAAATTACCTACCCCGTTTGTTCCAGGGATTATTAAGTCGATAATCGAAGACATCATTCGATAATAAAAGGACTAGGTACGCGTCAAAATGGACCAAAATCCAACACAGCAGGGAGAACCTAAGTGTCATTAGAAAGGTCTGCTTATGTACTTTATTTCATTCTACAGGTGCAAAGTTGAATTCCATTGGATAATTTTATATAAGTTCTACTGTGGGTACTCTCCAAAGAAAGCACCGTCGTCCAGACACCATTCATCGTCGTATGTACTCTGACTAAAATACAAATATCTGAGTTTTGCAATGGAATTAAGAATAGCGCCCATAGAATGAAATGAAATTTTAAATACCTACTTAATGACACAACTTTCAACTTTTTTGGTACATATTTGGTCCACTTTTCCTACAACGCTGCCCGTGGTCTTTGTTTCAATTCCATGCGGCCGCGCCAACTCTCGACGGGACCGTGAGTTTCGTGTTCTTAAACCGCCAGGTCAGGGTTACAGAGCTACGGGCGGTATGTATACCATACCGTCCGCCAGCAGAATCCGAAAACAATGTAAGCAAATATATAAACAGGGTGATCAACCCAAATGGGTCAGTATGGAGGTTTTGGAAACCATAACAGATAGCGAAATCTTGTCTTAGGAACCACGAGATCGATTTTAGTAAAAAGAAAAACCGCATTCATATGCTTACAAAAATACGTGTACTCGGCCCAGGAATCGACCCGGACTGATTGATTGATCACCCTGTATAATATATACTTTCAGTTTCAATAGAATTTGTTGTCTTTCACACGTATTGTGAAACACGATCGTAGATATATTTAACGTTTTTACTTATAATAAATATCAATAATAATTGTAACTAAAAATGTTTGTTAACTTAAGGTTTGAAGTTGGTGATAAGACCTAAATTGTATTTTGGAGGTGCGTGATTAAGAAATAATCCAAAATTTGGGTTAGTTTACCTTTTTTCAGATTCTATGGGCGGTTGGTAGGTATAATACGTATTTATACAAGGTGCTCGCGAGGAACCCGCAAGATTTTAATGCTGAATTCCTGAGCATATTTAGAGTATTTAATGTTTTATAAAATTTCCTGGATTCGGCTTGGTT
This sequence comes from Thaumatotibia leucotreta, assembly GCA_025490895.1. Taxonomy (NCBI): domain Eukaryota; kingdom Metazoa; phylum Arthropoda; class Insecta; order Lepidoptera; family Tortricidae; genus Thaumatotibia; species Thaumatotibia leucotreta. The sequence goes on along the minus strand of JALPQI010030301.1, from coordinate 30,568 downwards.
CCGGAGAACCGTTTTTCGGAAAAAGTTTTTCGACGTAACTCGTCAGAAAATTTCTTTTTGATTACAATGCTACCACGATGTGTTTTAATATTACCACAACTTTTGCCTGACAATCAAAAAATAAGAATAGACTTGACGAAAAAACCTGTCCCTAAAAAACTTTGTGGTATTTGACATTAAGTGTCATAATATTTTTTGTTTATTTTGATGTATAGAATGCATAGTTAAAATCTTGCGGTTTCCTCACGAGCACCCTGTATAGGGAGCACTCATATGCCTAGTTAAAAAATAAGTCAGTATAACTATGAAGGGATTACGAATGGTCAGAAAATACCACGTGGCGGAGAAATTGTAAGTTACAGGTGTAGTGAGAAATTACTTGCCTTCCGAAACGTTCGTAAACACATGCTGTTTCAGGCAGTGTCACCGAGTCTGACTGAAGTAGCATGACAGCTATTACTGGCAGTCTCAGTGAGATAGACTGAAACAGCATGACGTTGACGAACGTTTCCGAAGGCAAGTCATTTCTCACTACATCTGTACCCCTTCCACGAACTGATCATCCCTGTTACCTGCTCCTATGATAAACTAATCAGTCCCAAAATGTCTGAAAGACAAATTAACTTAAAACCAAAACGTCACTTTCTCCAAATGCCTAAAATGGAGTAGGTATCTATGAAAACTGTAGTAAATTTAGTTTTTCATAAATAGTTAGCATTATTTAACTAATTTAATGCTAACATTGATCATAAAACAGAGTAGTGCAAGGATTAGAACGTTGAGAGTTTTTTTAGATTTTGTCAGCCTCCGTAGCCTAGTTGGTAGTGACCCTGCCTACGAAGCTGGAGGTTCCGGGTTCTAATCCCGGCGAGGGCATTCTTTGTGTATTTATTTATCACAAATGTTTGTTCCTTGGTCATGGCTGTTTATGTATTTAAGTATTTATATGTATCTATCTATTATATATATCGTCGCCTGGTACCCACATCACAAGCCTTAATTGAGCTTACCGTGGGACTAGGCCGATTTGTGTAAGATGTCCCAAGATATTTAAAAAAAAAAACAAAATTATAATACTTACTGTAAATAACAGTTTAGGTATTCTGAGAATGTGTCATTTTGTAGTTTAATTATTACCTAGCACATTTTGGGATATTAGATGTAATATAATATGCCAATGTCATTTTGGCATTTAGATGTATGTACTGAAAATAAGTATTTTTGGAATATAAGACATTTTACTACTAATCTGTTTTAACATGGCGGCATTCCAAGAACATGGTATTATGAGTATGACATTTGGTTGTAGCGAACCGGAATTATTTTTCGTGTGTCAATAAAAATATTTAAGTATTAAGTTAATTTAGTACATCATAAAAATGTTCCAAAATGGTAGAAAAATTCATGAAATTTGACTAAGTAATACTCAAAGAATATAATTCTTTTTTTTCGGTTACCGCGAGGATTACACATGAAATAAAACTATGAAAACGGATAAACTCGTATATATTAATTAAATAATAAAATTAATCCCGACGTTTCGAACACTTTACATTCGTGGCCTGCGGGCGACTGACAATGGAGGAAATTTGATAGATCTACCTCCATCAAAATAAGAAAATAAGTACAAAACTATCCATAAAGAAAATGAAACTAAAACACAGGCAACATTTTAAGGGTGGGTGTATATACTAAACAAATTAAGTCAACTAGTTATTCATTATAAGTATTTTCAGAATGAAGACAAGAGACAAAATAAATAATCTACGCCGGTTCTATCCCTACACCTCTTTCCTGAAAAGTATTCCCTTCCTTTGTACGAGTATGATTGTATTGTTAAGAAGGTATCCCAATATTGGTACCGGCAAGATACTCAGAGGGAGAACTCATTTCAATAAACATTTGTAGTACATCTTAAGATTCACATGCATTAAACCGAAACACACATTTTTGAATCACAAGGAAATTCAAAATAATTATAATAAAAATGCCAGAACTAAACCGCCAAACACATCAAACACATCAGCCTCACGGTTTATGTCTAGACTGTTCCTTTATCAGATGAACTACTGGATCCCAAGCTGGTGGTACCTAGAGATAAGCTTCTTTCTATCCTATTAAAGTTTGAATATTTCATTATCTCAATGGCCTCACGCAACATTCTAGGAATGTGTCTCTTCTCCTTAGCGAGAACCAAAGGCTTGTCAAACTTAATAGAATGATTTGGTCCATCCATGACATGCTCCCAAACCGCAGACTGTCGTCGACGGTGCTTGACATCGGCTATGTGCTCCTTCACCCTAGTAGTAATATTCCTCTTTGTCTGCCCAACATATGAAAGCCCACACTCACAGTCCAGCTTATACACTCCTGCATTCAGTAAATGAGTGTTATACTCAACAGGCCTCAGAAACTGCGACATCTTAGAAGCATGTTTCAAGATGCGGCTGATCCTGTCCGTAACCCCTCCAATAAATGGCAGAATGGCTGGCCTGCGCTCAACAGTGGGAATCTTCATACGAGTCGTCTGATTGTTTTATTAATAACTTTAACATACAAGACGATGTTACTTATATGACAGCGCAATCTAGCCTCCATCACAATATTCATTTTTTAAATACCTATAAGAATCAATTAATTCTTTTCACCAGTGTGTATCATCTCGTGCCTCCGTAATTGATCTTTCCTTCTGCATTTGTAATCACAGAAGTTGCATTTAAAATTATTTTCACCAGTGTGTATCATCTCGTGTCTCCGTAAGTGAGCTTTCCGTCTGCATTTGTAATCACAGAAGTTGCATCTAAAATTCTTTTCACCAGTGTGTATCATCTCGTGTGTCCGTAAGTCACGTTTCAGTCTGCATTTATAATCACAGAAGTTGCATTTAAAATTCTTTTCACCAGTGTGTATCATCTCATGTTTCCGTAAGTCACCTTTCAGTCTACATTTATAATCACAGAAGTTGCATTTAAAATTCTTTTCACCAGTGTGTATCATCTCGTGTTTCCGTAAGTCACCTTTCAGTCTACATTTATAATCACAGAAGTTGCATTTGAAATTCTTTTCACCAGTGTGTATCATTTCGTGACTACGTAAGGTACTTTTCTGTCTGGATTTATAATCACAGAAGTTGCATTTATAATTATTTTCACCAGTGTGTATCATCTCGTGATCCCGTAAGTGACCTTTACGTCTGCATTTGTAATCACAGGAGTTGCATTTAAAATTCTTTTCACCAGTGTGTATCATCTCGTGTCTCCGTAAGTTACCTTTCTGTATGCATTTATAATCACAGAAGTTGCATTTATAATTCTTTTCACCATTGTGTATCATCTCGTGTTTCCGTAAGTCACCTTTCCGTCCGCATTTATAATCACAGAAGTAGCATTTTAAATTATTTTCACCAGTGTGTATCATCTCGTGTTTCCGAAAGTTATTTTTCCGTCGGCACCTGTACTCACAGTGACTACGCTGAAATGGGTTACCATCGCGGGCTGAAGTCTGTGAAGTTGTTGTCAGGTGAGTGTGTACGTGTTTCTCTAGAGCCGACTTGTCCGTGAAACGTTTGTCGCAATGGTGACATCGGTAGAGCGTGGCGTATCGGGTCGGTGCGGGTGTATGGGCGGGCTCGCTCGTGGTGTGCAGCTTGTACGTGCGGCGCCCGACCCGGCAGGTGCGCCGCCCCGCGTCCACCAGCAGGCGCTCCAGCCTGACCGAGCACGAGCGCCCGAGACCCGACACTACACCCGAGCCTCTAGCTGCAACAAAACAATTAATACTCGCTACTTTAGTCTACAGATTGGAATATCCAGTAACACCTATACAGTAGTAGTGTTAGTACTGGCAACGAAATCAGTTCCAAAAGGGCTTCTGATCAGACAACCCCCAGGCAGTTGCAACGACGAACAGGCTGAGGTACTGCAACATGGGTTTACTAATGTTTGGCCAAAAGTTGTTTCCCAAAATAACACATCCCAAACAATTTTTTGCAAATGAATATTCCCAAAAACACGAGTGTCAAAAAGACACATACATATTGCAACATTAAGTTCACAAAACTTTTTATGGCCACAAATTATTTCCCATATAATTTGAATGCCTAATGGCATTAAGTCCGCCTTTTGTACTTTATTTATTGTGCAATAAAGATTAAATAAATAAATGGTCAAATTTAATTTGACCAAATATTATTTAGACAAATATATAGTTTGGCATCATAGCAATAGGATAGGAATCCTAAAATACTACATTTTATTATGTAAATGTTAATTGGTATGCTTTTCATCATATACTTAAATGTAAAAGTCAATTGTATTTTTTCATTTCACACTATCCATACATTCGCTTAACAAATATTTGCCTTATAAAAACTTGACAAAATTAAATCATGCCAAGTGGTAATTTGGACAACTGAATAAATTGCGAAATGTAATTTGGGAAATGAAATTATTGTGATATGATACTTGGGAAGTGAAATTTTGAGAAAAACAATTTTTGGTGTAATGGAGTGATACCCGATCTAGTACCTAAGAACACACACTGACACACACTGACTATGGCACATCAGGTCATGACATGACTGTGTGTTGACTTGACGCTAACGCCGAATTATATTGCTGCTAAATGCACTGATTCACTGTGTCCACGTGACCCACTGCTGGCACAACAGCACTGACAGAATCCACAACTCACCATTGTTACCGCCGGGCCGGCGCTCTCCCTGCTCCGCGCTTGTAGGCATGTGGATGTGGATCGCGACGTGTTTCAATAAATCAGACTTCCGATCGAACTTCCTGCCACAAAGATGACAAATGGGATCTTTATCGTAGTCCACTCTGTCGGACATTACTTGTTCAGCGTTGTGTTGCGCCGCAGCGAGCGCCGAGCCTGAACACAAACACATCTCACTTGCAATGAAACCAATTATTATTAATTTGCTATCATAACAGCATTGACTACTCTGTGAAACCATGTTGCGTCCTCTCCAAGTACACAGAACATACCTTGCGCCACCAGCGGCACGACGGGGCGGTGCGGGCGCTCCGGCCCCAGCACGAGCTCGTCCTTCACCACGTGGTCGGTGTACAGGCCGGCCAGCATGGCTGCCGCGCTCACTCCACACGGCTGTCGGCGCTCTCCACACTCCTCCTTCACACACGCCTCTTCATCCGACAATTCTTCCTCCTTTACAATAACTAAAACAACAGTATATTCATATTAACCAGATGGAGATGTGTGAAGACTCTACAGGAGTCTTAGTTTCGTCTTAGCAACTTCTCTTCTATACTGCGAGAATGCTAACAGATTTTCTGATAATATTTTGACTTTTTCAAAGAGGTAGGAGGATAATAAAACACATCGTGTAAATACCTATCTTAATAACCAGTGTAAAAACTTTAGATTCATGGTCATGGGGCCCCTGTGCGTGCTAAGTATTTACAAACACAGACATGTTGACTTCCTCGCTCAACATATATGCATAAATAAATAAATATCTTGGGACATTAACAGTTCGTCTCTGGTAGTGTTCCACCCAGTGCTAATACTATGCTTATCGAAAATATCTAACAGAACTCCTATGCCAGGGACACGCATGTGGGACCGAAAAGATTTTTTTTTTTTTTTCTCGTCCCCCCTCTGGCTTTACTCCTTGCTTGTTTCCACAGCAAGGTGAATTTGCCAATGTCAAAGTGATTGTTATTTTCCTTTTCCGACGGACTTTCACACGTGAGGAGAACGAGTTTTTTTTTTTTTTTTTTTTGGTGAGAGGATAGTATTGGGATACCTAAAAACACACAATTTTATTTTAACTTCACAGACGAACACATGACACTTACAAAAGTTAAGCAAAAAAGCGGGAGCGGATGACAGCTTGTTAGTCGTGCCAACATGAAGGAAGGAATACGAAGATAAAGTTAGCATAAATAAATAGTTACATAGGTGATATAGATTAGAGTTTTATGTTATGGGCTTGAATAAATTTAATGAGAATTCTAGTCAGAGGGGGGTCCATAAAGCAGAGAAGCGAGCTGAAGCAAGTAGGTCGTGGGATATAGTCAGGCAATGCATCATACAGTGAAGAATTGTACTTTAGGCATGTAAAGAAGATATGGTCTAAATTACCTTCGTCGAGGCCACATTCACACAATGAGCTATCCCGGACCTTAATCTTTGCCAGAAATACCGGTGAACAAACATGGCCTAAACGCAAACGGCAGATGGTTGATGTGACCCACTTCGGAGACTTGCGGAATTTATAAAACCAAGGTTTGTGAGGGATCTGGGGTTGTATACTACCATAGTGCCGCCCAACTCGAATCCTGGAGGAGTCCCAGTACTCCTGCCATGCATAGAACAGGTCAGTTTGCGCGCGTGTTAGTATATCTGAGCTGTATATAACATTATGGATAACTAAGCCTGATGTGATAGCCTGTTTTGCCCAAGTATCAGCCATCTCATTACCAATGATGCCACAGTGGCTTGGCACCCAACCTAGGATCACAAGAATGTCCCTAGCTTCCATTTGGCGCAGGAGTGTTTTAATTTGTAGTATTAGCGGAAATTTACCTTTCATTCTGAACTGGTTACCCGCGATGGCTTGTAAGCAACTTTTACTATCAGAAAAGATGATGACTTTTTTAATATTGTGAGAGTCTGCATACTTAATTGCTTCCAGGATTGCCACTGCTTCTCCAGTAAAAATTGAGGACGACGGAGGACATTTGATTGTCAGGGCTATTTTGTATTTTGGAATCCAGACTGCTGCTCCCACACAAGTTGCGGGGTCTACTTTTGAAGCGTCAGTAAACATTGGTAGGTAATCTGGCCATTTATTTAATAATTTATCAAATTTATTATTTGCACCTGGATCATTTTTGAAAATGCCAAAGTCTAATAATACTTTAGGGGAGTGAATTATGGTTTCAAAAGCTATTTCAAATAAGGGGTTAGTTCCTGAACTATATGTGATTGAATTGTTGTTGTTTAATTTTGATAGGGTTGTTATAATTCTTGGGGGAGTTTTATGTGTCCAATATCGGTTTTCAGTGACCTCAGATTCAATGGACCGTAACCGTGGAAGGAGCCTGTGATTGGACATTGAAACAGCTTTAGTCAAGAACCTGTCAGCAAGATATTGTCTACGCAGGTGGAGAGGGGCCTCCACACACTCAACCTGCATGGCATTTTTGGGGGAAGACTTCATGGCTCCTAATATAATGCGCAAACATTTAGCCTGTATAAGGTCTAATTTGCGTAAGTATTCCTTGTTGCATGGTTCCATTATAAAAGACCCATAATCCATATGACTGCGGATGGTGGCATTATATAGTAACTTTTGACAGTAAGGGTGAGAACCCCACCACACACCTGATAATGCTCGAAGCATATTAATGCTCTTTTCACATTTTCCTATGATGTATTTATGATGTAAAGTGCCAGACATATTACAGTCCAGAATGACACCCAGAAATTTCACCAAAAGACCGAAAAGATTGTGCTCCTATACCTATATTTGACACAGCACTTGTGTCAAAAACGTTTGTATCTCTATGCCAATGACATAGGAGCTAGATCTTGATTTGTGCAAGTGGCATAAAAATTAGTTTCATCTTGTATGTGTGTCACTGGCATAAGAGTCAGATTTTGTTGATCACAGATCTGTGTCACTGGTGTCTAAAGTGTTAGTGGAAAAACTTTTTAACCATAATTGACAACATTTCATTTTTTTATGTGGGCTATTTTATGTCACGATTCGATAGAAAATCAAATTCTAAGGTATACGTGTTCTTTTACTTTTCGTAAAAAGCAAATTTTCATTCAAAATTATCAAATCTAAAATTAATGAATGATCAAAAGGTCGTAAAAGACATTATGACGTCACTAGTCCGAATTCTCCTTTGCCTTTAATGCTTTAAAAAATTGATGTGTGGCACTTGCCATGACGTTTGCTTAATCATTTCAAACAATTGTGTCAACTGTAATTTTTTAGAAATTACGGCTGCTTGATTCACATTTCAACGAATTATAGAATAATGGCGTTGAAAGAGACTAAACACTGTTTTATAAAAACATCACAAACATAAATAACACATACCGTTATCCGATACATTTTATTTCTTACTCCTTGTTCTGGGGTGATACGGCATTGCACATAGCATTTATCGTCTTGCCGCCGAACTTCTACATAACCGACTGCACTTGAAACATATGAATTTCGAGACGACTAGGCGGCTTTTGCACCTCGTATACCAGCTAAGTTATATTTGTCGTTAGCTTGAGTAAATTCTAGCATCATAGAAGTATCAACCCATGGCCAGTTTGTGGTACACGCTTGCACGAATCCAACTGAGGTCTTCATTTTAAAAGTCCAAATGCAACGTTTTCCTAGAAAGAAGCAGCGATGTCCGTATTCAATGCGATGGTACCGTGTAAAGAAGCAGCGATGTCCGTATTTAATGCGATGGTATGGTGTAAAGAAGTAGCAGTGTCCGTATTTAAAGCCAAGTCGTTAAATATTTCAAGTTAAATAGAAAAACAAAGATCCCGCGATTTAACGTTAATACAAACAGCAACTGACAGTCTGACAGCGACATATCGGTCTTTTTTTGACAGTATGTGACAACCGGACAGAATTAAATTTATAGATAAAAAATATTTTCTCTGGTTTGTTGTCTCTGTCCGGACTATCTACGTCACATTTCCGGTTTACAGTTTTTCGCGATTATCTCGGCAAATACTGCATAAAAAAATTAAATTATTGCCTTATTGGATACAGGAAACATAATTACCCAAATGGTTTTCGATTTAGCCCAGGTTACAAATTATGAAATGTTGTCAATTGCACAATATGAGTTAGTTAGGTAAATATAAAATATTCCCTGTTAATAATAAAATAGCTCTGGGCAAAATCCAGCTGAAGGTCACTGGTGTCAAAAGAATCAGAAGATAGTAGGTACACAAACACTCTGGTGCAGGGGCCCGCTAACTCCCATGCAGCTCTATCAAGGCATGGTCGCAGTCTTCTCGGTTCCAAATACCCTACCTACGAAGCTGGAGGTTCCGGGTTCGAATCCCGGCGAGGGCATTCTTTGTGTATTTATTTATCACAAATGTTTGTTCCTTGGTCATGCCTGTCTATGTATATAAGTATCTATATGTATCTATCTATTATATATATCGTCGCCTGGTACCCACATCACAAGCCTTAATTGAGCTTACCGCGGGACTAGGTTGATTTGTGTAAGATGTCCCAAGATATTTATTTATTTAAATACATTACTATTAAGCTATGTAAACTGCCTAATAAGAGTGGTGGTTCTATGACATCCTTGAAGGTAGAATCAGTTAGAGAATATGGTCTGTAACATGCTTTAACAAACTGATTATATTAATTTGGTTAACTTCAAAATGTATAACTATAACACTATAATTGAATTTTAGTGTGAAAATAGAAACTGCCTCCTATCTGATCTTAAAATAAATCCAGATTGGGGTTCTGAGAATTTACTTTAGAGTATGACTAAGGGTCATAGTAGATACTTTTACATGGAAATTTTGTTCATTAATTCTCTAAAGACCATAGAATAAAACAGCAGTGCAGATCCTTTTAGCCATAGCCCCTTTTCTAACATAATCTGTGTTACAATAATTATTGTAATATTAGAAAAGTAATGTGGATTATAGATTATGTTAGAGGAAGGTTACCATGGTCTACCGCAACGCTCTCGGGATCCGCCTTCACGGGCGCCGGCGACGAAGCGCCGCGGTCGCGACCCTCCATTCTTGCTCGGCTATCAATTCAGTACGGCTGTATATTGAGTTGCTTTCCAAGAATTTGGATAAGCAACAAACGATATGAAATTACAGTTACCTAAGACCGAACGCGCACAATAAATACATTAAATACAATTTGACAGACCATGACATTGACATGAGGACATGACAGACCCATGACCACAGAATCACCATAGATCATGTAAAACACACACAGTCCGAGGGGCCGCGCCGAGTGTGCCACTAAGAGGGATGGATATATAGTGAGCGTTGTTGCCATGCGAGAAAAATTACCCCATCATTTACCCTATTATATGAAACAATATTAAAATTTAATATCAAATATGTTTATTTAAGTGGAGTTTTAGTTTCTTAGTGTACCTTATTTAATTTAATTTACGAAATAGTATTTTAAACTGTCATAGATACGTGGCGTTTTTCAAGCAAAATATACATCTTTGCCGAATATCAATTAAATTGCATTTTAACGTATACCAACCGACAGTAGAATCCAAAAAAAGAATGTAAGCAAATATGGCTGACATTTCATAGCATCTGACGTGTTTGAAACTTATCGTGAAATACGTTCGCAGATATAATTTTAGGTTACCACTATAAATATCAATATTTTTTACTAAAAATGTATGTGAACTCTTTCAAGTTCGGAATAAAACTACGATTGTGTTTTAAAAGTGTTTTATTATGGAATAATGCAAGTTATTAGGATTGTTTACATTTTTTTGGATTCTACTGACGAATGGTGTAAACGGTTTGCGGACAGCTCATATTGACTAGCAAAGTTGCATTATTTACTTAAAAATAATACATTTTTTTTACTTTTAGGTATACACTATCTTCTACCATCCCCGACTCTCAATTTCAACTCATCAATAATGATATATTTAGTAACTTATCGACATTAAATTAAAATATATATATATATCATCATCGATTTCATTAGAAGAATGAAAAATTACATGTACCTACTTACCACAAACAACATAGTACATAAACCCTCGATTACCCAAACTAGTTTGGGCAAACTTATTCGGATAATTTAAATAGGATAAGGTAAAATAAAACGACAACGTATATACAAATAACATTTAATTTACTCGTAAATAATTAGAATTCTATGGAAAGAAAACATTTGCAAGTGCACCATCGGGTCAAACCACCATTTATACATTATAATAACTAGTTTTTTGCTCTCTGCGCGAGGCCCAAGGGCCTCGCGGGCCTCTCTTTTTGTCGACTGGATGAGTGGAGGACTCGAGATTTATTTTTTATTTTCTTTAATTTTTTTATTTTTATTTTTGAATTAATTTTTACTTTTGTCGCAGTAATAGGGCTTGTGAACTGGACTCCTGCAGCTCGGCCTTCGGCCTCGCGAGCTGTCACGCCTCGGAGGGACGCTTCGGGCCTTCGGCCCTACGCGGAGCTCGGCCTTCGGCCTTCGCAGGTTATCGAGACGAATCGTCGGGCCTACGGCCCTCCGATTCGTTTTCATGTTACACTTTTTCATTGAGTAGCATGGATGCCTTGGACTCCTGCAGCTCGGCCTTCGGCCTCGCGAGCTGTCACGCCTCTGAGGGACGCTTCGGGCCTTCGGCCCTACGCGGAGCTCGGCCTTCGGCCTTCGCGGCTACGAAGCTTTTATATAGTTACTCAGATTTTATTATACGTAGAAAAGCTTTATTTTCTCGCAGCTCGGCCTCCGGCCTCGCAGGCTACCGCGCCTCTATGGGACGCTCCGGGCCTTCGGCCCTACGCGGAGCTCGGCCTACGGCCTTCGCTGGGGTTCGAAGCGAACCGTCGGGCCTGCGGCCCTCCGGTTCGCTTATTAAGACAGTTAGAAAGGGCAGTCGGCCCTCGGGCTCGCGCGGAGAGCACCTCGGTCGTGACGCTCCGGGCCTTCGGCCCTACGCGGAGCTCGGCCTTCGGCCTTCGCGGGCTTGACGCCTCGCCATCGGGCCTTCGGCCCTCAGGCTCGGCTTATTAAGATACTGGGGTTTTTGAACGCTTGGTAGCTCGATTTGCTCGGAGCTCGGCCTTCGGCCTCGCTTTAAATTACTTGGGGGTGACACGCTTGGGCACTCGGGTCGAAGCTCCGGGCCTTCGGCCCTCCGCGAGGTCGGCCTTCGGCCTCCCACCCTGAAGCTCGCCCTTCGGGCTTGCTTAACATAGATTTATATTGGTTCTGGTAATGTTCCGGCCCTCCTGCAGAGAGGGCTTCGGCCTCGCCCAAAATTACTGGGGTTCGGGACCCCCTTGGGCCCCGGGAGTGAAGCTCCGGGCCTTCGGCCCTCCGCGAGGTCGGCCTTCGGCCTCCCGGCCTGAAGCTCGCCCTTCGGGCTCGCTTAACTTACTTGGGATTTTTACTTTTTGTTCGGGGTCGCCGCCATCTTGGATTTTTTTCCAAATTTTTTTTCAGATTATCACTGCTGGGCCCAAATAATGCCCGCATGCCAAATTTCAGCGCGATCGGACCATTATTTCGAAAAATCCATACAAAATTTTTTTTGTGCAAAAAATCTAAAAAAATTTTTTTCGGAATTTGGAGAGCCCAAAAGTCACGCACAGCGATTTCCAGCTCGATCAGATGAAAAAAAATTTTTCGAAAAAAAAAAAAAATTTTTTTTGCAAAAATTTTTTGCCCACCTTACTGCTCTCGGGGTCCTCTATGACATTTGGTCGAGCACCCCCCACCTATCTCCCCCCGTTTAAGAGTTCCCATACAAACTTTGACGGGCCCTACGGCGGCCATCTTGGATCCGAGAATCACAAAAACACTTTTTCTTTAATCGAGGACCCTCAGAGATTTTACCACAAAAAAATCCGGCTCGAAGGACCATTTTGAAAATTTGGTGCAAAATTTTTTTTTTTTTTTTGCAAAAATTTTTGCGGCTTCAAAAACTGTCAGCAGTTCCCTATGACATTTGGTCGAGCACCCCCCACCTAGGTCTCACCGTTTAGCCAGGCCGTCGAACATTTTTTGACCAGGAAGCAAATCCTCAAATGTCAGATTTTTCCCTAGGTCACAAGAGCGCCCTCTATGCAACCGTATATAACACTAACCCCCACCAAAACTCCTTCTGGGAGAACAATCATGTCATTCAGAAATCAGTCGGGATGCAGCTATATATATTATTAACTAGTTATTTTTTTGTGCGCGAGGCCCGAGGGCCTCGCGGCGGCTCTTACATTGTGAGGTAAGAGGCCTAAAAAAATATTTTTTGGGTACAGTTTAAAAAAGTTTTGCCTAGGGGTCGGATTCTGCGATGGGAAGGGAGGAGAGCGTTGGTGTGCCTTTTTATTGTGTACATGACAGCTATTTAACATAATATTCATATGCCCAAATTTAAGCTGTCACAGTTCTAACCTAACCTAATTGTCTGACAGCAGTTTCATTTTGTGGGAGGTCACAGTTCTAACCTAACCTAACCTATTGTCTGATAGCAGTTTCATGTTGTGGAGTTCGCAGTTCTAACTTAACCTAACCTTTTGTCTGACAGCAGTTTCATGTTGTGGAGGGTCGCAGTTCTAACTTAACCTTACCTTTTGTCTGACAGCAGTTTCATGTTGTGGAGGGTCGCAGTTCTAACCTAACCTATTGTCTGACAGCAGTTTAATTTTGTGGGGGGTCCCAGTTCTAACCTTATCTAACCTATTGTCTGACAGCAATTTCATGTTGTGGAGGGTCACAGTTCTAACCTAACCTAACCTATTGTCTGACAGCAGTTGCATGTTGTAGAGGGTCGCAGTTCTAACCTAACCTAACCTATTGTCTGACAGCAGTTTCATGTTGTGGAGGGTCACAGTTCTAACCTAACCTATCCTATTGTCTGACAGCAGTTTCGTTTTATTGGGGGGTCACAGTTCTAACCTAACCTAACCTACTGTCTGACAGCAGATTCATGTTGTGGAGGGTCACAGTTCTAACCTTTTCTACTTCCTGATGACAGTTTAATGTTCTAAGGGGTCACAGTTCTAACTTAACCTAACCTACTTTCTGATAGCGGTTTCATTTAACATGAGGTCACAGTTCTTACCTAACCTATCCTGCTTACTGGTTGAAGTTTAATTGTCTAAGCGGTCACAGTTCTAACCTAACCTAATCTACTTTCTGATATCGGTTTCATTCAACAGGAGGTCACAGTTCTTATCTAACCTGACCTACTTCCTGGTCGCAGTTTAATTGTCTAAGAGGTCACAGTTCTTACCTAACCTAACCTACTTCCTGGTCGCAGTTTAATTTTCTAAGCGGTCACAGTTTTAACCTAACCTAACATATTTACTGACAGCAGTTTCATTTTGTGAAGGGTCACAGTTCCAACCTAACCTAACCTACTTTATGATAGCAGTTTCCTGGTAACATTATAGAACTTGACTGTTCTGGTATGTGATATATGGAATGTTATAAATACGGATTTCGATGACTCTGAGAAATAAAATTATGGAAATTGAATTTAAGGGAAATAGAGTTTCTGGTAAATGATTAATATAGTCATTATCCGCCTATGATAGTCCATTGCTGGACGTAGGCCTCTCCTATTAACTATGCGTATAAACGAATTAGGAGGTAAATGTCCATAATCGCCACGCTGGGCAAGCGGATTGGCGATCGCAGTAATGTGTCCACTATGATGACGCTGCTGCCCATCATTAATATTTATCAAATAGTGGTCAGTGACACTTCAATCCCTTAGTCGACTCTTACGACACCCGCAGGAGGATTTGGGGTGGTGACAAATGTATTCTTACTGCCGTCACCACACGGCACAATTAATAAAGTACCTAAACAAAGATGTTATGATAACATGGTTGTCGAATAGGATGGCAATTAAAATTATAGCAAATGAAATTCTCGCAAATTGGGGTATCACGTGCCTGTGCCTGTGAGTATAGTCATATGGGCTAAACTTACGCAGTGGGGAAGTGTACGCAATCCCATACATTTCAGTCCAAAATATATGTGGTTGCGTACACTTATCCACTTCGTATGCTTACCCCACATAACTCTATATATGGAAACTGCCCACTGCAAATTGGAAAAACCCATTATTTCTTAAGAATCAGCGTATAGTAAGTAGCAAATGACTGTACAATCGGCAAAAAAAACGTTGTTATTTACTGATAATACAGTAATTAACTACTAAGTATACGCTGGTTCAAATTTTCTATGGGCAGACAATTTTTCGCTACTTTTTTTTTATTTTGTTTGCTGTTTTCGTGTAACAACAGTTGTGAGTTTTCATGAGAAAAATTGGACGTATTGACAGGATAATTCCAACTCACATAAGTAATCAAAACTTTCTGTCAACTGCAAAAGTAGGTAATCAATTTTTATGTCAAACTTATATAGGTTGGAAGGTAATAGTGTAACTATGTCCATTTAGTACCACATGGCAAAAACTATTACGTGCCTTGAAAAAAATTAAAACTATGAAAACGGATAAACTCGCGTATATTAACTAATTTTAACTTCATTCCGACGTTTCGAACACTTTACAGGGTTCGTGGTCTGCGGATGACAAAAATGATGATGTAAAGTGTTCGAAACGTCGTAATGAAGTTAAAATTAGTTAATATACGCGAGTTTATCCGTTTTCATAGTTTTATTTCATGAGTAATCCTCGCAGTAACCGAAGATAATATTGTGCCTTCAAAAGTTAAATTTAATGTGTCTTTGTAAAATTTTATGGTTAATTAATTGTTTTAGTCTATCCGTCTGTCACAGTCGATTTACTCGGAATCTATAAATGTTACAGTAATGAAATATGGTAAGGATATGTGTTAACTGAACCACTACAAAATTGTGATACTATATTGTAAAAAAATTGGGGTTGGGGCCCTCCATACATGTAGCGAAGGGATAGATTTTTTTTAGATGTATGTAAACGTGGCTTAAATAAAATGTGACTTATAAAGGTTCATAAGTCACATTTTATTTAAGCGAACCGTTTTAGCACTCAAAATCTGAAAAGTGTGACCCCCCTCCTCTATTTTTTATACTACGCGGTATAAAATAAAAAAAATATGCGTAATATAAAGTCTTTCCACGATTTTTGGTTTGATTAAATTATCTCTTATACTTTTTGAGGTAGGTTGATTTAACTGTTTTTTTTTAATGATAATGGTGATGCTACGGAATACTTTGCGCGCGAGTCCGACTCGCACTTCGCAGGTTTTTTTTTAAATAATTGAAGCACTATTTCCACCAAACGGCCAGGATCGGAAAGAATACGAACGTATGTGGCGACATCCGATCGTGTCTGGCGACTTGTCTCGGCCCCGATCATATTATGTCACTGATAACAGAAAAACTTCATGAAAGGCACGTAGTTTATGCAAGCAATCACCTCTGCCTACAAAGACAATTGTGTCATTTAAAATTTTAGCCCAGGGAATGCCTGTCAAAATATTATTACACAACATTAGAGACGTTAATGGAAAAATACTCTTGGGTTCCTACCAGATACCAGATTCTTATGAGAATATTCTGATGAACTTAAAAGTGCAACAGCGAATCACATATTATGTATAGTTCGTGAAATATAAATTGGTAACTTTCTACCTACATTATAGTAAAAATAAACATTCAATTTATATTTCTCGAACTATAAGTATATCTACAATTTGTTTAAGCCTTCATCAGCCTTAGCTTGTTAGATCATGGTACTGCATTCTATGTGGTGTTACAGACATACTTTAAATATAAATTTTATACATAGAATTAAAACAATGTAAGTAACAAAAATAAAAATAAAAACATAAACTATACTATGCTAAACTAAACCTACCTTAAGAACTACGGGGACCTAAACTATATATACAAATGTCTCCCACATCGCTGCCACTGGGCAAAGTGCCCATTAGGCTGGCTGCGTTGTCTCGCTGAATGGCAATGCCAATTCGTTTTGTTTGTTTTTGATTTAAATATAAATTATTTGTTGTATTTTATTTATATTTTTTATTTCATGAAAAACATAGAAGACAATAGGTAAATACACGAAGATGCTTACAAAAAGTAAGTACTTACTTGAGGTCACCGAGATCCGAACCTTGCGGGAGAATTCCCATAATGCTGGCTGCGTCCCCCCTTTGGATTAAAACCCTAATCCTATGTGAGCAGTTAACCCATTCAAGACAGAAATAAAGTTCGTTTAATTTATATAAGTTGTTATATTTTTTCAAACTTGCAATGAAATGTTTACATGATGAACCTCAAATCAATCAAGGAAGTACGTAGTTTCGGGTTCTACGAGCGAACAATGATTTAAAGGATTTCCATACAAAATGTCAGGCCTTAGCCTGCAAAGCACCTTTCTTTTGTTTTTAGGCGTCAAAGTATAACAGATTTGAATACATGAAACTAATTAACCTAATCCTATGTGAGCAGTAAAACCATTCCAGACAGATACTCATAAAGTTTGTTTATTTTAAATAATTATATTACCTAAAAATCAGGAGGTTCATACATTATGCTCATAATATTAGAGCACATATTCATCAATAAATTAGGAACAGTAGTTAAAAGAAAAATAATTAATATGATTGCTATAATTATCTTTATTATTTTTCTTTTAATTACTGTTTCTAAATTATTGATAAATAGGTGCTACAATATTGCAATTATACATTATAAATTTATAATTATACATTATAGTATAGCATCTATTCATCAATAAATTAGGAACAGTAGGTAGTTCATAAAAAAGAATAAACATAATTATATTATAGCAATGATACATTATAACATTTTATTTCCGAGCAATCTCATATTTCTGGCCGAGGTATGTACTCGTATAGTACTTTTCTCAAACATGCCTAACAGCCGGCCTAGGCTTTCAAGATTTATATTAAATTCCATTAACAAACTTCCTTAGTCATACTTCGCAGCGCAGCCTATTATAAGGAACATAACAACAATATTTCATTGTATGTTTGAGAAAATTCAATAGTTCGATAGATAGGTATAGGCATTTAACAATAAATATTTTTATATGTAATATGTGTAATAAGTACGTACTTAGTAGTAATTCAATTATAGTTGGAAATTTCTAAGAATTAACTTTTTTGACAGTTATAGATTAAACCTTATTAATATGAGGGTAAGGCTAACCGTTTTTCCGATAGTCTTAACGTCATATATAATTCTAATGTGTCATTAGTTAATTCTTAGAAATTTCCAACTATAAGTAGCTTATAAAATGCGTGTGGCCGGTATCAAATTAACCCTTATAGGGCACCGGTCTCAAAAACGACCACCCCATAGCATTATCTTTATGTATATTTTTCTTGTACAGAATTTTTTGTACTGTGTAATGGCGTTGAGGCTTGAACCGACGATTTTTTCGAGTCGTTCCCGTTAAAGGGTTAGGTTAAAAGGGTATTAATATATAAATAAGCGCTTAAGGGTATTTTTGCCTGTAACTTGGCTCATGTTGGTGGGCTAAGATGATCCTGTATTTTATATTAATGAACATTTTCTAATCAATCACACAATCATCTCTCTCTCTCTCTCGCTCTCTCTCTCTTCAAAGTTTTGCCTAGAACTCGGATTATTAAGGCCTAAGATTCGGAGCGGACAACCGCTTGCGGCCTTTGCAGACAAAATTCGAGCCGAATAATTGGCCATCCGGTTCGCTTATATTAAAGCAGTTAATTGAGACAGTAGTCTATCCCGTCTATCTAACAGATTTATATTGGATCTGGCAATGTTCTGGACCTCCCGCGGCTCTGTTTTGTAAGCCCCTGACTGTATAGCTATCTTGGGTGGCACCCGGTTGTCACCCCAAAGAAAGTAAAAAGCAAAGACAATAAAATTTGTATGATCCAGGACATGGATAAATTATTATTTATTATATTGAAAAAATAACAAAACGCAATAATTAATAAGAGAGAAAAAGAGTTGTTATACAATTAAAATTACTTCTTTCTTACTTTGGCAGCTGCAAACTCAGCAATAACTTCAAAAATTCATATATTGTTCGATGGCTAATATACCAAGCCGCGATTGGGCCATGGTTGCGTGGATATAGATTTTTTATTAATTTTAATTTACCGAGACTCGCACAGAGCACCCTCACTAAGCACTAAGCATGGGAGCGCTAGGCTCTGGCAGCTCGGCCTACGGCCTCGCTATGCGACGCTTTGGGCATTCGGTTCTACAGGGAGCTCGGCTTTCGGCCTTAGCTGGGCGCCTCTGAGGAAATTCCATACAATTTTTTTTTGTCCAAAAAATTCAAAAAAATATTTTTTGAATAGCTATTGAAAATCTCTATAAGATTTGTTAAAGCACCCCCCACCTATCTCTCTCCGTTGAAAAGTTACCATACTAACTTTTTTCTCAGAGGCAAATTCCATACAAATTTTTTTTTGTCCAAAAAATCCAAAAAAATATTTTTTGAAAAGCTATTGAGATATTCTATGAGACTTGTGAAAGCACCCCCCACCTATCTCTCTCCATTCAAAAGTTCCCATACAAATTTTGAATAACCATATGGCGGCCATCTTGAATTTTAGAAAGTCCAAAACACTTTTTGTCCAATTAATAGGCCAATCTTATCCTACCGTGAAAATTTCAGAACCCTAAGAGCCCAACAACAGTTTCAAAATGAGCAAAAAAAATTGGTCCGATCCATGAATTTTCGTTTTTGTCCCGGGGCGCCGCCATCTTGAATTTTTTTCCAAATTTTTTTTTCGAACATTACTTTTGGGCCTCCTAAGTACGTCTATGCAAAATTTTAGCGCGCTCGGGTCATTATTTCAAAAAATCCATACAAATTTTTTTTTGTGCAAAAAATTAAAAAAAAATTTTTTTAGAATCTGGAGAGCCCAAAAGTTACGCACAGCGATTTCCAAATTGATCGGATAAAAAAATTTTTTTGAAAAAAAGTAAAAAAAATTTTTTTGCAAAAATTTTTTTGTCCACATGATGGCTCTTGGGGTACTGTACGACATTTGTTCGAGCACCCCCCACCTATCTCTCTCCGTTCAAAAGTTCCCATACAAAGTTTGAACACCCATACGGCGGCCATCTTGAATTCTAGAAAGTCTAAAATACGTCCTGTCTAATCCAGAGCCCAACTAAATCATACTGTTAAAATTTCAAATCCCTAAACGCTCATCAACAGTTTCAAAATGGGCAAAAAAAATTGGCCCGATCCATGAATTTTGTTTTTGCCCCGGGGCGCCGCCATCTTGAATTTTTTCCCAAAAATTTTTTTAGAATATTACTCTCGGGCCCCCAAAGTGTGCCTATGCAAAATTTTAGCGCGCTCAGATCATTATTTCGAAAAATCCATACAAATTTTTTTTTGCGCAAAAAATCCAAAAAAAATTTTTTTCTAATCTACGGGGCTCGACTATTAAGCACAGCGATTTCTGGTCCGCTAGTATCATTTTGAAATTTTTGAAAAAAAAAAAAAAGTTTTTTGCCAATTTTTTTTTCTCACCGGATAGCTCTCGGGGTCCTCTATGACATTTGGTCGAGCACTCCCCACCTATCTCCCCCCGTTTAAAAGTTGCCATACAAAATTTGACGGACCCTACGGCGGCCATCTTGGATTTTAAAATTACAAAAAAAATATTTTTCTACTCCAAGACCTCCAGAGGTCCTGCCACAAAAAAATCAGGCTCGAAGAACCAACTTCAAAATCGGGTGCAATTTTTTTTTTACTTTTTTCCAAAAATTTTTGCGGCTTCAAAAACTGCCAGCAGTTCCCTATGACATTTGGTCGACCACCCCCCAACCAGGTCCTACCGTTTGGCCGGGCCGTCGATCGAAAAGACGGTCTTTCGAGGTAGACCCGGTTTCGGATTTTTCCTCCCTGTTTGGGACCAGACCCTACACGATGGTATACGACAATAGACCGTAGGTTCCACCCAGTGAGCCACAGAACCATGTCAACAACAATCAGTCGGGTTGCGGCTATATATAATACTAACTAGTTTTTTGCTCTGTGCGCGAGGCCCAAGGGCCTCGCGGGCCTCTCTTTTTGTCGACTGGAGGACTGGGGTATTGGAGATTTATTTTTTATTTTCTTTTATTTTTTTATTATAGTTTTTGTATCATGTTTTACTGTTATCGCAGTTGTTGGGCTTTTGAGCTGGACTCCTGCAGCTCGGCCTTCGGCCTCGCGAGCTGTCAGGCCTCTGAGGGACGCTTCGGGCCTTCGGCCCTACGCGGAGCTCGGCCTTCGGCCTTCGCAGATTGTCGAAACGAATCGTCGGGCCTGCGGCCCTCCGATTCGTTTTCATGTTACACTTTTTCATTGAGTAGCATGGATGCCTTGGACTCCTGCAGCTCGGCCTTCGGCCTCGCGAGCTGTCACGCCTCTGAGGGACGCTTCGGGCCTTCGGCCCTACGCGGAGCTCGGCCTTCGGCCTTCGCAGATTGTCGAAACGAATCGTCGGGCCTGCGGCCCTCCGATTCGTTTTCATGTTAAGGTAAAGGTACACTATGCCGGGATAGTACATTATGCCGTGATATTTAGATTTTTGTCGTAAAATAAGGAAACTATCATTATACTCATGATTTAAATAAATACTTCATAAATTATAGCTCATAAACAACCGATAAACACAATTATAAGACATACTTAATCAATTCTAAAGCAGTGAGGCTCTTCCGAATCCGTTAGTCCTAACTAAACAGTAGTTCCATAGGATCGTGTAGTCGGTGAGCGTAAGGAGGCAGTGGGAACTTCGTAAGGTTTCTCTGACATGTTGATAAGTTTATTTGGACTAAATTTGTAAAACTATTGCCTTGTAGTTATTACCCAAAGTTTTCAATTATCTTTCATGTCAATATAAAGCATATTTTAATGAAAATAGTCTATTTGATGATTCCCGTAATTATGTTCACAAATCAGATGCAATGAACGTAATTGCGGGAGTATCACGGAATAACGGAAAATCAGACATCAATGTTTTCTTCAATCACTTATAACTGGGGCTATATTTTTTCATAAATTTGATGTAAATGGGTATATTCATGACTAAAGATGACAGTGACGTAATTCCGGTATATAATTATTTTTCAATTTCAGTGTTATTTTCAAGCCCAAAGTCAGTGCTCGTTACGTCATAAGTACGAAGTAATGGAGTATAGTATCAACAATAAATGTCTTATATTTGTAAAAACAATGCAGAAAAGATAAACCTGTCCGTGTTATTCTCACAATTATTATACTACCTTCCAGTCTAAGAAGAGGTTTTTTCGATTTTTCTAATTTAAGACATTTTTTCCGACTCCCGTAATAATGTACAAGAATTTTCTTCTTATGTCTGTTATTCCGGTATATGAGGAATAGTAAAAAAAATAAACAAATATTAATAAAAAACATTACAGGAAAAGGGGGCTAATGGATTATTAGGGTTTGTTAATTGAATAGAAGCCCTTACAGTAACAACATGACGGTTCGTAAGTCCGTTCGTTCAGTTCCCATCAGTCTGCCTGTCTATCGGTCTACGCTATAGCTCAGTTAGTAACATTCATATTTGGATTAGGGGTATTAATCTCGCGCAAAAAAATAAAACGTAAATAAACCCTAAAAAATGCAATATACATACATATCCTATATGGTAGGTATATACTTATGCTATGCATGCATATATTTTATGTAGAAAATTGCTTTATCCAAACGTGTAGGTACCCAAATAGTTTCATAAGACGTTAATTTTTTTAAATTTAATTTATGTTCTTTCAATTATAAATTTGGATAAATGTTTTCAATAAATAAATAGCAGGAAAAAGTCTTACAAAATCCAAGTCTTTCATTAAACATTTTTAATTTTGATATTTATAATCATAAAGAGTCAAATTTACTAATCTTACAAAATTACGATATTTTTTCTTATTATGACACGATTGTAATAATTTTTAATTCTATTATTTTAATAGAATACTTGAATAATGCGACCTTACGAGATATCACGCAATTATGTGCAACGGCTCACGGAATTGAAGCATGCGCCAAATATTATCACGCAATTACGGACAAACGAAGGGTTTAGCAAATTTGCGATTATTTCCATAATTAAAAAGCTATGGAGCAAAATAATGTCTCATATCCATCTCATAAGACACGTCTACAAAATAAAAATGATTACACACCTAGAATTTTCGTATTTTTAAAATAACCCACAATCAAAGTCAAAAGTGCCTTAGTATACCGCAATATGGTACATTTACCTTACACTTTTTCATTGAGTAGCATGGATGCGTTGGACTCCTGCAGCTCGGCCTTCGGCCTCGCGAGCTGGCGCGCCTGTGTTGGACGCTTCGGGCCTTCGGCCCTACGCGGAGCTCGGCCTTTGGCCTTCGCAGATTGTCGAAACGAATCGTCGGGCCTGCGGCCCTCCGATTCGTTTTCATGTTACACTTTTTCATTGAGTAGCATGGGGGTTTTGGACTCAAGCAGCTCGGCCTTCGGCCTCGCGAGCTGGCGCGCCTGTGTTGGACGCTTCGGGCCTTCGGCCCTACGCGGAGCTCGGCCTTCGGCCTTCGCAGGTTGTCGAACGAATCGTCGGGCCTGCGGCCCTCCGATTCGTTTTCATGTTACACTTTTTCATTGAGTAGCATGGATGCGTTGGACTCCTGCAGCTCGGCCTTCGGCCTCGCGAGCTGGCGCGCCTGTGTTGGACGCTTCGGGCCTTCGGCCCTACGCGGAGCTCGGCCTTCGGCCTTCGCGGCCTTGACGCCTCGCCATCGGGCCTTCGGCCCTCAGGCTCGGCTTATTAAGTTACAGGGGTTGTTGAACGCTTGGTAGCTCGATTTGCTCGGAGCTCGGCCTTCGGCCTCGCTTTAAATTACTTGGAGGTGTCGCGCTTGGGCCCTCGGGGAGAAGCTCCGGGCCTTCGGCCCTCCGCGAGGTCGGCCTGCGGCCTCCCACCCTGAAGCTCGCCCTTCGGGCTCGCTTAACATAGATTTATATTGTTTCTGGTAATGTTCCGGCCCTCCTGCAGCGAGGCCTTCGGCCTCGCCCAAAATTACTGGGGTTGGGGACCCTCTTGGGCCCCGGGAGTGAAGCTCCGGGCCTTCGGCCCTCCGCGGGGTCGGCCTTCGGCCTCCCGGCCTGAAGCTCGCCCTTCGGGCTCGCTTAACTTACTTGGGATTTTGACTTTTTGTATGGGGGTCGCCGCCATCTTGAATTTTTTTCCGAATTTTTTTTCAGATTATTACTCCTGGGCCCAAATAATGCCCGCATGCCAAATTTCAGCGCGATCGGACCATTATTTCGAAAAATCCATACAAAATTTTTTTTGTGCAAAAAATCTGAAAAAATTTTTTTCGGAATCTGGAGAGCCCAAAAGTCACGCACAGCGATTTCCAGCTCGATCGGATGAAAAAAATTTTTTCGAAAAAAAAAAAAATTTTTTTTTGCAAAAATTTTTTGCCCACCTGACAGCTCTTGGGGTCCTCTATGACATTTGGTCGAGCACCCCCACCTATCTCCCCCCGTTTAAGAGTTCCCATACAAACTTTGACGGGCCCTACGGCGGCCATCTTGGATCCGAGAATCACAAAAACACTTTTTCTTTAATCTAGGACCCTCAGAGATTCTACCACAAAAAAATCCGGCTCGAAGGACCATTTTGAAAATTTGGTGCAAAATTTTTTTTTTTTTTTCGCAAAAATTTTTGCGGCTTTAAAAACTGTCAGCAGTTCCCTATGACATTTGGTCGAGCACTTCCCACCTAGGTCTCACCGTTTGGCCGGGCCGTCGAACATTTTTTGACCAGGAAGCAAATCCTCAAATGTCAGATTTTTCCTGAGGTCACCAGAGCGCCCTCTATATGTTGGTATATGAAACTACATCCCACCATACCTCCTTCCCGGAGATTAACTATACACATGAAATCAGTCGGGATGCAGCTATATATAATATTAACTAGTTATTTTTTTGTGCGCGAGGCCCGAGGGCCTCGCGGCGGCTCTTACATTGTGAGGTAAGAGGCCTAAAAAAAATATTTTTTGGGTACAGTTTAAAAAGTTTTGCCTAGGGGTCGGATTCTGCGATGGGAAGGGAGGAGAGCGTTGGTGTGCCTTTTTATTGTGTACATGACAGCTATTTAACATAATATTCATATGCCCAAATTTAAGTTGTCACAGTTCTAACCCAACCTAATTGTCTGACAGCAGTTTTATTTTGTGGGAGGTCACAGTTCTAACCTAACCTAACCTATTGTCTGATAGCAGTTTCATGTTGTGGAGTTCGCAGTTCTAACTTAACCTAACCTTTTGTCTGACAGCAGTTTCATGTTGTGGAGGGTCGCAGTTCCTAACTTAACCTAACCTTTTGTCTGACAGCAGTTTCATGTTGCGGAGGGTCGCAGTTCTAACCTAACCTATTGTCTGACAGCAGTTTAATTTTGTTGGGGGTCACAGTTCTAACCTTATCTAACCTATTGTCTGACAGCAGTTTCATGTTGTGGAGGGTCGCAGTTCTAACCTAACCTAACCTATTGTCTGACAGCAGTTTCATGTTGTGGAGGGTCACAGTTCTAACCTAACCTAACCTATTGTCTGACAGCACTTTCGTTTTATTGGGGGGTCACAGTTCTAATCTAACCTAACCTATTGTCTGACAGCAGTTTTATGTTGTGGAGGGTCACAGTTCTAACCTTTTCTACTTCCTGATGACAGTTTAATGTTCTAAGGGGTCACAGTTCTAACTTAACCTAACCTTCTTTCTGATAGCGGTTTCATTTAACAGGAGGTTACAGTTCTTACCTAACCTATCCTGCTTACTGGTTGAAGTTTAATTGTCTAAGCGGTCACAGTTCTAACCTAATCTACTTTCTGATATCGGTTTCATTTAACAGGAGGTCACAGTTCTTATCTAACCTGACCTACTTCCTGGTCGCAGTTTAATTGTCTAAGAGGTCACAGTTCTTACCTAACCTAACCTACTTCCTGGTCGCAGGATGTAGGTTAGGTTAGGTGTATATTGGTTAGATTGCAACATGAGTATAATGAATTAATTGATGTAAAAAAAATGTCTGTCCCAAATTTGATGGAATGTTGCGGAATTGAATTAGTACAACATAATATTATTATAATTTGTGTGTATAGACCCCCACAATCAAATATTAATATTTTTTTCGAACATTTAGAAACATTACTTAAAAAAAAATGTAGCTCCACAAATAAAAGAGTAATATTGTGTGGCGATTTTAATGTTAATATTCTATGTCAAAATAATAACACTCTGCATTTTGAAAACTTGTTGTTAAATTTTAATATTCAATTAGAAATAAGGAAACCAACCAGAATTTGTAGTAACACATGTCTAGATAATTTTGCACACAATATTAAAGGTTGTAAGGCGGAGGTTGTAGACTTTGGTTTGTCGGATCATACTGCTCAATTATTGAAATGCCCAGTAAAGAAAACATGCTCCATTGGCTCGTGGCGTGTACTTAAACGCAATTACAGTACGGAAAATATAAAACTTTTCAAAAAATGTCTGAGTAGTTTGTCATTTTCTGATGTGATGGAGATGAATGATTCTAACATGGCATTTGATGCGTTTTTTGATATATTTTCCTGTTTCTATGATCTTTGTTTCCCTACATTGACAATTAAACTTAAAACTTCACGGAAACCTAAGTGGATATCACATGGCATCAAAGTATGCAGTAAAAAAAGAAGGTTGATGTTATGGAAGTGTCGTTTATGTCCTACAGTATCTAACAAAGACAAATTTAAAACATATAACTCTAGATTTAGGAAGATTTTGAATCTTACACAACGTTCACAAAATGACCACTTCATTAGATCTGCATGTAATAAATCTAAAGCCACATGGCAAGTAATAAATAAATCCAGGCAACAGTTCCCTAAGGAGCCGATTTCGAAAATTGTCACAGATGATGCTACTATTGTTACAGATCCCACAGATATAGCAAATTCGTTCAACAATTTTTTTACTGATTTCTCTGATCAAATGCCATCTCAAGGCACTCGACGAAAATATGATATGAATGTAAACTGTATGAATTCTATGTATTTGAGGCCAACCATTCCCTATGATATCTTCAAGGTGATTAAATCTTTGAAAAACACTAACAGTGTTGGGCACGACGACATATGTACTAAAGTCGTAAAAGAAGTGGCGCAAATAATCGCTATCCCGCTTAGCTATATCATTAATTTAAGCATTACAACTGGAGTATACCCCGATCACTTAAAACCAGTTATAGTAAAACCCTTACATAAAAAAGGTGACAAAACTAACATAAAAAATTACAGACCGATAGCTCTAGCATCTGTTTTTTCTAAAATATTCGAAAAAGTTATGTATCAGGGTCTGTATACCTATTTAGAGAAATATAACCTACTTTCAGCAGAGCAAAAAGGCTTCCGAAAAAAAAAACTATAAATATGGCTATATTTGATCTTGTACAACCTATTATAGACAGTATGGACCGGCGTAACTATGTCTGCGCAGTTTTCATGGACATGACCAAGGCATTTGATTATGTAAACCACACGATTCTCTTAAAGAAACTAGATGCATATGGAATACGGGGCAATGTGTTGGACCTATTTAAATCATATTTAAGTAATAGATATCAATATACAGAGCTCTCACAAATTTGTCTACTCACTAAACAGCAAAAAACCTTTCGATCCAGTAAAAGACTAACAACATACGGCGTACCGCAAGGGAGTGTTTTGGGCCCTTTGCTTTTCTTGATTTATATCAATGATCTTCCTCGATACATAAAATACCCGATGGTTCTTTTCGCAGACGACAGTACCGTCATTATTGAATGCAAAGACATTGAACGATATGAGTCTGAAATTAATAATACAATTGATAATATAATTAAATGGCTTAATATAAATAATTTACAAATAAACTTAAATAAGACTAAAGTAATACATTTCTGGCAGCGTAAAATACCTTTAAAAATTTGCTGCCACTACGAAGGTAAAACGATAGACTCTGCTACTGTAACGAAATTTTTAGGGGTACAGATAGATGAACATTTATCTTGGAAGGCTCATACGGAAGACTTGTCCAAAAAACTTAACCAGTGTGCCTATGCTTTACATAGACTAACTAAACAAGCAAGTCTACACACGGTTCTAATGGCCTATCATGGTTTTGTTGCATCAAGATTGCGGTATGGCATAATTTTTTGGGGCCACTCAACCAATAAAGAAATTATTTTTAAGGCACAAAAGCGGTGCATCAGAGCAATGTGTGGACTTAAACCGACTGATAGTTGTGAACCATATTTCAGGGATTTGAATATTTTAACGATGCCCTCTCTGTTCATTTTTGAAATAATCCTGTTTGTCAAAGTCAATGAGAGTTTGTTTAAGAGGCATGGAGATGTATCTCGCAGAAACTTGAGAGACAAGCATAGATACAACCTCTGCCAAATACCAGCAAAAACTGCTCTAATGAGAAAGAGTGTGTATTATTTGTGTAGATTAATTTATAACCATGTACCGATACATTTGAAGCGTCAGTGCTTATCGGAGTTAAAAAGTAATTTAATGAAATTATTAATTGAAAAATGTTATTATTCAATTGCAGATTATATGAATGATGTTTTAGATTGACATGTACACAAAATTATTATTATCCTTTTTCTTGACATTCTTGATATTAAATTAATTATATTTTCTTTTATTTTGAAGAGAAAAGAATAAGATTTGTATATAGGAAAGCAATCCTTTCTTTGTTATGCGAGCATGATAGAATATAAGCAATTCTTCAATAATTAAGCTCATTGTTTTTTGTACGCCATTTTGGCAAAATATAGCGAACTTATACTTATAATAATGACCAACTGTTACCATACATGTACCTATATTTACAAATAAACACTTACTTACTTACTTACTTACTTGCAGTTTAATTTTCTAAGCGGTCACAGTTTTAACCTAACCTAACATATTTACTGACAGCAGTTTCATTTTGTGAAGGGTCACAGTTCCAACCTAACCTAACCTACTTTCTGATAGCAGTTTCCTGGTAACGGTAAAAAAGGTAAGGGAAATAAAGTTTCTGGTAAATGATTAATATAGTCATCATCCGCCTATGATAGTCCATTGCTGGAAGTAGGCCTCTCCTATTAACTATGCGTATAAACGAATTAGGAGGTAAATGTCCATAATCGCCACGCTGGGCAAGCGGATTGGCGATCGCAGTAATGTGTCCACTATGATGACGCTGCTGCCCATCATCAATATTTATCAAATAGTGGTCAGTGACACTTCAATCCCTTAGTCGACTCTTACGACACCCGCAGGAGGATTTGGGGTGGTGACAAATGTATTCTTACTGCCGTCACCACACGGCACAATTAATATAGTACCTAAACAAAGATGTTATGATAATATGGTTGTCGAATAGGATGGCAATTAAAATTATAGCAAATGAAATTCTCGCAAATGGGGGTATCACGTGCCTGTGCCTGTGAGTATACATGCGAAACTGCCCACTGCAAATTGGAAAACCCCATTATTTCTTAAGAATCAGCGTATAGTAAGTAGCAAATGACTGTACAATCGGCAAAAAAAACATTGTTATTTACTGATAATACAGTAATTAACTACTAAGTATACGCTGGTTCAAATTTTCTATGGGCAGACAATTTTTCGCTACTTTTTTTTTATTTTGTTTGCCTTTTTCGTGTAACAACAGTTGTGAGTTTTCAGGAGAAAAATTGGACGTATTGACAGGATAATTCCAACTCACATAAGTAATCAAAACTTTCTGTCAACTGCAAAAGTAGGTAATCAATTTTTATGTCAAACTTATGTAGGTTGGAAGGTAATAGTGTAACTATGTCCATTTAGTACCACATGGCAAAAACTATTACGTGCCTTGAAAAAAATTAAAACTATGTAAACGGATAAACTCGCGTATATTAACTAATTTTAACTTCATTCCGACGTTTCGAACACTTTACAGGGTTCGTGGTCTGCGGATGACAAAAATGATGATGTAAAGTGTTCGAAACGTCGGAATGAAGTTAAAATTAGTTAATATACGCGATTTTATCCGTTTTCATAGTTTTATTTCATGAGTAATCCTCGCAGTAACCGAAGAAAATATTGTGCCTTCAAAAGTTAAATTTAATGTGTCTTTGTAAAATTTGATGGTTAATTAATTGTTTTAGTCTATCCGTCTGTCACAGCCGATTTACTCGGAATCTATAAATGTTACAGTAATGAAATGAAATGTTACAAAAATGGTAAGGATATGTGTTAACTGAACCGCTACAAAATTGTGATACTATATTGTAAAAAAAATTGGGGTTGGGGCCCTCCATACATGTAGCGAAGGGATAGATTTTTTTTAGATGTATGTAAATGTGGCTTAAATAAAATGTGACTTATAAAGGTTCATAAGTCACATTTTATTTAAGCGAACCGTTTTAGCACTCAAAATCTGAAAAGTGTGACCCCCCCTCCTCTATTTTTTATACTACGCGGTATAAAATAAAAAAATATGCATTATATAAAGTCTTTCCACGATTTTTGGTTTGATTAAATTATCTCTTATACTTTTTGAGGTAGGTTGATTTAACTGTTTTTTTAATGATAATGGTGATGCTACGGAACACTTTGCGCGCGAGTCCGACTCGCACTTCGCAGGTTTTTTTTTTTAATAATTGAAGCACTATTTCCACCAAACGGCCAGGATCGGAAAGAATACGAACGTATGTGGTGACATCCGATCGTGTCTGGCGACTTGTCTCGGCCCCGATCATATTATGTCACTGATAACAGAAAAGCTTCATGAAAGGCACGTAGTTT
>JALPQI010030299.1:0-29021 GCA_025490895.1 Thaumatotibia leucotreta | reverse complement strand
TAACTGGAATTCTAGATGTCCTATTTTCTTAGGGTTTCTTTGCTAATATAGTCACTACAGTACCTTCGCAGTTTTTAAATGCTTACAACATAGCGAAAAGAGATCCCATAAACGGTTTATGAAACCAGCTGTTGTTTATTAACGAAAAAAAAATACACAATTATAATAAAAACAAAACCAAAATCACAAAATACCAAAATACCTACCAATCTAAACTTATAACTAAAGAACCTTAAAACTAAAACAATTTAAACATCAATCAGTCAAATAACCCACCCCGCAACATTCCCGGTGCAAAGGTGCCTAACAAACTAGCAGCATTTCCGCGCTGCACTGCAATAGCAAGCCTCTGCACCAGGAACGATCCGGAGCGGGAATCATGGCCTCGTTCTTGGAGGCGACGCCCCAACTCCCCAAAGAAAGCTTTGGCTTCCGCGCACCAACAGCCCGTGAAATGAAATATTTTTTTAACATATACCTTCTACAGGTAATAATGATATAAAATATATTACCAATTCTTGTTTCGTAGTCTAAAACGCGTATGCGACGCGTGGTCGGTCCGCGAGCGCGGGCGGGTGGCGTCCGCCGCCGCGGCTGTCGGAGCGGGCGGCGGAGCGGCGGGCGCGGCCAGGTCACGTGGTGCACTGCGCCACCGCGCCGCCTTACCGCTGCTCGCGGCATACGCTGCCGCTCATGCGGAGAAGATCCGCCAGCGGGACGCTTTACATGGTATGTAGCTTGACTTATTAGCCGTGTGGTGACGGCAGTCATGACTTATTAGCCGTGTGGTGACGGCAGTCAGAATACATTTGTCACCACCCCAACTCCTCCTGCGGGTGTCGTAAGAGTCGACTAAGGGATTGAAGTGTCACTGACCACTATTTGATAAAAGATTGATGATGGGCAGCAGCGTCATCATAGTGGACACATTACTGCGATCGCCAGTCCGGTTGCCCAGCGTGGCGATTATGGGCATTTGCCTCCTAATGCGTCTATACGCATAGTTAATAGGAGAGGCCTACGTCCAGCAGTGGACTAACATAGACTGATGATGGACGGAGCCACGTCATTACGTCGCCTAAATTGTACTAGTTTTAATGTTTTGTACTTCGCAGTGCATATGTTTTTTTACTATTATCCTGTAACACTATGATAATAATAATACTCTTTAAATAAATATATCGCATTCTGAATCCTATGATCGGTATAGGACCCATTATGGTAGAGATTTGAAAATTATAATGATATCATAACTAGTAACAAAACAGGAACCTACTTTTAAGTAAATGTTTACTTGTGATAGACGGCTCTGCTCTTCAATATTTTGCAGAAACCTATAAACTTAGAATTTATAATAGTCAAGATATGAAATAATTTCTGATAAAAATATTTATTTTTATTTCAGCAACATTTGTGGCGGGCAACAACTCGGATGAACTACACAATAGGTAAATGATTATCATAATTAGGATTCTAAGTAACATTTTTACTAAACCAATAATTATAATATGATTTTTGGATGCATACTTTAAATATGAAAATTGTTACCTTATACACCTCATCAGCCCGAACGGAGGTTCACTTAAAAAATATTTTACTTTCGCGGCAATTTCCGAATATATTGACTTAATAAATTTCTTGCAATTTACAGCATTAGTATGCGGGTGCGCCAAAGTTCACATAAAATTGCGACTTCGATTATTGGAAGTCCGAAAATGTTTGTTATAAAATTTTACATCATAATGATCATTACTTATGACTTGTCTTTGCGCATAAGTATCGTAACACCGAATTATTTATGTTAATAATGTCTATCATAATAAATATCTGTAATACTAATGTTAATGTTCATATTTTTGTTTTAAGTAACGATTTTAAATAATAAAATTTTATATCATATTTAATTTTAAACATAACGACTCTCAGTAAAAAATATATATTTTTTTTATTTTAAACTTTACCTGGTTTTGTTTATAAAGTTTGGGGTATAGTAAAGGGGGCGCGGGACTTAGAAAAATTTTGACGGGGGTGGTGTCATTATGCCACGTATAGAGGACGCTAAAATAAGCATGTTTTGTATGGACAACTTTTCTTAAAACTTGATAATTACCAAGATATTGGCTCCTCAATAAAATTTGGTTTTGGTCAAAATTACTAATTAATGGGGACTAAATCTGCAGTGAGCGAGCGAAGCGAGCGAACAAAACCTTCCAGAGCAGATCCGACTCGGATAGGTTAGGTTAGAAGACTAAGGCGGGAGCTTTGCTCCCGCCTTAGTCTTCGAGGTTATTTTTTTTTTGCAACCCAGAAAAAAAAATCCCCAAAATCAAAAATGGCTGAAATATTCGACATCAAATAAAAAAAATTACACAACATTCATCGTAATCTTGACCAAAATCTGCAGTGAGCGAGCGAAGCGAGCGAACAAAACCTTCCGGGGCAGATCCGACTCGGATAGGTTAGGTTAGAAGACTAAGGCGGGAGCTTTGCTCCCGCCTTAGTCTTCGAGGTTATTTTTTTTTTTTTGCAACCCAGAAAATTTTTCCCCAAAAACAAAAATGGACGAGATATTCGACCACAAATTAAAAAAATAAATTTTCCACAACATTCATCGTAATTTTATTTACCAAAACCAAATTGTATTTAGGAGCCAATATCTTGGTAATGTTATGTTTTCAAATACGTATACAATATAAGTTTATGATTAATAAGTTTATTATAAAAACCATTATGAGTCATGATGAATAGTTAGAAATGACATTATGTCGTTTAAAAATCTGTCTACAGATAATTATGAGCAATGATGTTGGTAATACAAATTTATACACAACAAATTTGTAGGCAAAAAAATTATGACAAATGATTATTATGATAAAAAAACGTTAGTATGAAAAATAATATGACAAGTAAAATTATGTGAGCCAATATGGACCCTTAGTATGCATATTTGTTTGTTACCTGCGTTCGTACCTGAAAACTTTCACAACTTAATAACCATAATTTCACTTCCAGGTTAGAACAAGCCTCCGAAGCAATCCGTTCAGAGCTCTCCGACTGGATCCCAAAAACCCACTCCGAGATCAAAGCCCTTCTCCTCGAACTAGCAGACCGGCAGGTAACCCTCCACTCCCAAACCCTCCAAGGCTGGGAGAACGCTCTCAAGCTCTCAACGGAGACCAATCTGGAGCAACTCTTCAAAACAGTCTCCAAGACAGCGGTCCAAAACCTCAGCCCGTCCAAGTGTAGATCTGTCACACCGACAACTGAAAGAGATTTTGATGATATTGATATTGAAAACTTGAGCGATGATGATGATAAGGAACCTGTTGTTGAAACGGAGCAAAGCTCGAAATCTGACGATAGGAGTGATCCCCTTCAGGAGTTTTCTGAAGTTAATCTGTCGTCGTGATATGATTTTCTGTTTTTGAATGTCGTGAAAGATATGTATTAGGTTTTAGTGTGACAATAAATTGATTGGCGCCATTGAGATGGCAACATTATATAGACTATCTACGCTCTATACCAATTGTCAGTAGAATCCAAAAAAAATAAACAAACATAAAAACACACTTTTAAAACACAAGCTTGGTTTTATCACCATCTTAAAACCTTAAACATTGAGTTCACATTCTACTCCCGTACTTTTATTTGTCATTTAAATGGTCGTGATCACACCTTTAAGCCCCTACCTTAGAGATGTCAAGATAAGTCTCCATTGTCTATTCCCTATAAACGCATTCGGGTTTACACGCAGTCCGTTTTTTGCATTTTAAGACACCTCGTGTATACAAGACTTAATGAAATACATGGATGCCAACCTAATTTTAAATGTATTTGAGTTCACATACATTTCGAGTTAAAATTATCGATATCTATTAGTATTAACGTAAAAATATATCTACGGACGTTTTCACGATATGTGTCAAAGACGTCAAATGCTATTGACAGTCAGCCATATATGTTTACTTTTTTTGGATTCTGATGAATGGTATAAGTAGATTTGGGTAAGATTGTCCAATGATATTTATTTTATTTAATAGGGGTCTGCTCAAATGTTTATGAGCACCTTTTCCGCTCTGTATGCTTAGCACATGATTGGCGCGACAGTATCTCGCCGCGAGATAGTCTATCCGTCCCTCTTTTGTTAATATAGCTAGTGAAGGAAGGGGGAGATCTATCTCGTGGCGATATACTGTCGCACCAATCATGTGCTAAGCCTGCTGATGGCGACTACAATACTATGGGCTATAGTTGCCGATTTCTAAGGATGAACTTTTGACAGTTATAGATTAATCCTTTTTAATATCAGGGAAAGACTCACCATTTTTCCGATAGCCTTAACGTCATATATATAAGGCTCATTTCTAAACTGTCAAATATTCATTCTTTAGAAATCGGCATTTGACAGTTTTACCATTATTAGGCGGGTCCATACTGAAGCAACCGCTACAAGAAATTGCCGCGCGAAGCAACTCCAGTGTGCACCCGCTTACTATAGAGTAGCGATGTAACGAATATCGGTTTTGGAATATTCGCGAATGCGAATATTTGCGATTCATATTCGCGAATGCGAATATTGGGTATTATACAACATACATATACACAAACATTAGATAATGCTGGTAGAAAATGCCCAAAGGCACTCTTTTGTATGTGCAATATTGTGCAGTAAAGTTGAAAATGATAATAAATTTTACATTTTATTCATCATTCAGTTAAAATGTATCATTTTTAGGGTCGCATGTTTTTGTACCTAGACATCTAAGTATTAAGGTCAACTTAGAATGTACTTCCTGCCTTAAGTGATTGAAATAATTAGATAAAAATATTCGCAATATTCGCGTACATTTTTTGCTAATGCAAATATTTTAAAACATGCGACTATTCGCGAATGCGAGTATTCGTTACATCGCTACTATAGAGCAATCACTATACCCATGTATGCAAGTCACAAATAGCCTAATAGTAATGTTACTTATGTTCAGACATCGGATTCCGTGGGGCGAAACTTCTTGACAGCTAGGGACTTCCTATATCGATAAACTCGTTTATCGATACTTGTTCTTTAGACTAGTGTCCGCCCCCAACAATGTGCGTGTTATTTGTATAACTATTGATCACTTTCTGAAATTTTGTTATGCTCCTATAACCTCTACAGAAATTGAAGTCTTCTAGACACCGAATGGATTTTTCAGCCAAGACCGAAACACTTAACTCCCGAAAATATGGAAAAAATTCTGGTGGTTTACTTTAACAATAATAATCAATCAATCAATCAATAATTTATTTGCTTGAATACAATCACAGGGATGTTACAGGGAAATTGTTGTGTGTGGTACAAGTATTCAGCCTACAAATGGGCATGCAAACATTAAGTATCTAATTTTAGCTTATAAATGAATATGTAACATTTTGAAATAAATTCTTAAAACAATGACTAGATTACCTATACATATTACTATGACTAGATCAACATGCGGCATGCAGCAGTTATTTATGTAATGTCAAAATAATATATATTTTTTTATAATTTAACATAATATAGGTAAAATAAATTCATTCATTCCAGTCTTTAATATAAATGAGGCTTATAATCTAAATATTCTTTCACAGAGTAAAAAGCATTTTGTATTAAAAAGTCTAATAATAATGTCTTAAATTTAGGAATGTCGGATCGTCTTATTGTATCAGGTAACTTATTATATAGTTTGGGTGCCATTCCAAATACACTTTTTGCACATAATGCTGTCTTTGTTCGTTTACCTGAAATTTTGTCTTGGTGTCGTGCACTATTCATAACAGAAAATTGGCTTATATTTAACTTTACATACATAGCTATTTCATAAATATATAAACAGGGTAAAGTTAATATCTTATATTCTATAAATAATTGTTTGACTGTATCGTATTTGTGCAGCCCACAGGCTGAACGTAAACAGTTTTTTTGTGCTTTAAAGGCTAACTCACGATCGGTAGAGTTACCCCAAAACATAATTCCATAACGTAGTGAAGCTGTTACAAATGCGTGATATGCCGTAAGTACGGCTGCTCGACTTACAACTTTATTTAACTGATAGAGAGCATATGAAAATCTGCTTAATTTATTACATACAGTGTCAATTTGGTTTTTCCATGACAACTTATTATCTAAACTTAACCCTAAAAATTTTGTGGTATCAGTATCTTCAATTACATAATTATTATACATCACAGTTATATTAGTCATCCTATTAATTCTTTGGTAAAAATTCATAATTTTTGTCTTCTCCAAGTTTATATGAAGATTATTTAGACTAAGCCAATCTATTATTTACTCTAATGCCTTGTTTATTTTTACTTGACATATTGGTGCATCTTCTCCAGTAATTATTACAGTGCTGTCGTCGGCAAAGAGAACCATCGGATACTCGACAGCCTGTGGCAGATCATTTATATAAATGAGAAACAATAATGGGCCTAATACGCTCCCTTGCGGTACACCGCGACTAATATCTCTAAAGTTGGATGATAGAGTAACTTCACGTTTCATTTTAAGGCTTGTATACTCTATTTGAACTGCTTGTTTTCTTTTACATAAATATGACTTTATCAAATCGTAAATGTTACCACGTATTCCGTAGCTGTATAATTTCTGCATTAATATGGTATGATCAACTAAGTCAAAAGCTTTAGTTAAGTCCATGTAGAGTGCGCAAACTGGTTGTTTTTTATCCATATTTGTCATTATGACTTTTAACAAATCAAAAATAGCCATATTTATTGATTTATTCTTGCGAAATCCTTTTTGTTCCTGCGCAAATAGATTGTTTAATTCAAAATATTGATTTATTCGGCTACAAATTACCTTTTCTATGATTTTTGAGAAAACAGAAAGGAGTGCAATGGGTCTATAGTGGTCCATATTATCCGTGTCCCCTTTTTTAAAAAGAGGTCGCACAATACCTAATTTCAGCTTGTCTGGAAATATACCCTGCTCTATACACAAATTAATTATGTAGCTGATGGGATTCGATATTGTATGTGCAACATTTTTAATAACTTTTGTGCTTATTCCATCATAGCCAGTGCTTTTACTGTTCTTTAAAGAAAATATTATATTTATTACTTCAGTTGGGCTGGTTGGGTACATAAATAAGGAACTAGAAGAATTATATGTCAATGAATTATGTCTAGGTAAATTATTAATAGCTAAAGTATTACAATTTGTAGAGTCAGTAATTAAATTGGCACGGTCTATAAAATGATCATTGAATAATTGTGCAATTAATTGTGGATATGTTACCATCATTCCATTGTGTTTTATGTGCGAGATATTCTCTTTAGGAAGCACAAGTTTCGCTCTATTGACAATATTCCAAGTTGCTTTTGACTTATTTGAAGCATTTTTTATGTAGTAATCGTTTTGGGATTTTTGAGTAAGAGATATAATATTTCTCAAGCGCCTGGAATACTGTTTAAACAGTTTTCTGTTATGTTGATTTGGACTCAACCTATATTTCCAAAGCAAGGATCTCTTTTTAACACAGCATTTTTTTATTCCTGATGAAATCCATTTCGGTTTTTTTTGTTGATGTCATATTTATTCTAATAAAAGGAAAACATAAGTTGTAGAATAATTGGAACAGTTCCATGAAATTATTATAAGCGTCGTTAGCATTATTTCCCATATAAACACAATTAAAACTCAAATTCCGTAAACATTCATTAAATTTTGCTATATTTTCCAAACATGTGTCTCTCCTTTTGATATGCCAGTGAGAGAGAAGACAAATCTTTTTAATAGGGCATTTCATAATTTGTGCAGTGTGGTCTGATAGTGCAAAGTCTATAACTTCGGTTTTACCGCCCCGGATATTATATATTATGTTATCAATACATGTATTGCTATGTAACCGCGTGGGCTCTGTAATACCAAATCTGAGATTATAACCAGCCAGTAAATTTTGAAATTCAATTGAATAAGATGTCCGTTTTAAAATGTCGATATTATAGTCTCCGCAAATAATAATTTTTCTATCTTTAGTACATACTTGATCTAAAATTAATGCTAATCTCCCAAAAAATGCGGTCATGGATGTAGAGTCGTTTTTAGGAACTCTATAAATACAAATAATTACAATTTTTAGGTCAGTCAATTCTATAGCCGAACATTCAAATAAATTTGGAACAGACATATTTACAATTTCACTCAAAGTCTTATATTTATGAACATTTTTAGTTAAAATGCATGATCCACCATTTCTATTTATTCTAGAGAAGTAACTTGCCAATTTATAGTTAGGTATTGTGAGTTGGGCCTCGTCACCTGATTTCATATTGTGCTCTGTAATACAAATTACATCCACAGGTTTTCTGGAATTGTTAAGCTCATGTAAATGCACAGTTAGCAAATCTGCCTTGTTGATCAGACCATTAATGTTTTGGTGCAGTATAAATATATTGTTAAGCACGAAAAAGCTCATCGCTATTAGAGTATTCAATGCTACTATTTTGAGCTTGTGATTGCGGTTCTAGTGGTGACGACAATGACTTATCCTTATTTTTAATATAAATTTCAACTTCTGACATAAAATTCTTGAGACTCAGAAATGCGGCTCTAATGCCAAACATTGTTAGTTTACCAGAGTAGAATGAAAACATATTTAAAGTTAAGTCACGGTTAGTATCGAATATGTAAGCGTAATTGTTACTTTGCATATCCATGTACAACAATTTTCCAAACATTTCGACTTTGTAATTGTATATAAGTGCCCCACAAATGTATGTTGGTAAACAAATTATTTTTCCCCTCACTAGCTCGTAAACTGCTCGTTTATCCTTTAATACGAACGTGTAAAAACGCATATTATTCACTTGTGTGGCAAAGTAATGATCTTTGTTTTGGAATAACAAAACGTAAAATGCTCATGGAAATTGTTCCATATTAATGATAATTAAATAATTTGTTTGAGAATTTAGTGTAAAATACAAACCTTTATATAATATGATGATTTTAACATATAAATCCTAAAATTCCATAAGTAACAATTGTTTTAGTGAATGATGATAAGATGACTAGATGCAATCACAAAACGCAGAAAATGTCAACGTCAACATTGTCAAAGAATATTATAGGTTATAATCTTTATTTACCGACTCGAACACGCATAAAAATAGTAAACTAAACAACTTTCAGGGTGTTCTGTTATAATTTTGTAAAAATAATGAATGAGAATGATTTAATAATGCATTGGCGTTGGTGTGCAACTACAGGAATGTGTTAAAATCGTGCTGCGTTTACTTTTTCGTGGTAAGTTTACTGCGACAAAATCTTGCATTAAATACAT
Organism: Thaumatotibia leucotreta; assembly: GCA_025490895.1. NCBI lineage: Eukaryota > Metazoa > Arthropoda > Insecta > Lepidoptera > Tortricidae > Thaumatotibia > Thaumatotibia leucotreta. Next base: position 19,695 of record JALPQI010030299.1, on the reverse strand, counting down.
GCATTTGGAAAATTATTATCACTAACCCGATGATGATTGTAATGTGAACAAATAATTACCTTTTTTGAGTTTCCTCGCTATAGTGAGGGGAAAAGTTTTGTGTTACACACGGGTGCAAATGTATTTTACTTCTCGTATGTTAAAACACTCGCTGCTCAGGATTCTATTTTAGAACCACTCGCTTCGCTCGTGGTTCAACTATAGAATCCTTTCGCTTGCTCGTGTTTCAATTTCATACTCGCGGGTAAAATACAACTTTGCACCCTTGTATAACAAATAACTATTATTTGTGTGAGTAACTTTTAAAAGCGACTCACGTAAACAGTTTACTAATTGAATACTATTGTCATCATTTAAGTCCTCTTCCCCAATAATAATAATACAATAGTCGTTCATTGTGAAAGTCTCCAATTTGGTTTCCAGGTTATTCAATAATTCCTTTATACTGCTGTCAGGTTTGTTATAGTGACAGTACTTGACATTACTTTCGAAGGTGTGTTCCATAGCTTTCAGAATACCACTATTTTTTTTGTTACTTAAAACACACAGTTGAACTGGTGATTTATCCATGGTAGACTTTGTGATTTCGACGGCTCGTTGAGAAGAGGAGGCGATGCTGGGATGTGACCGCGTCGGTAGTTCCTGCCTGCACTCCTGCCTATCGTCGCTTAACGGGTCGATGGGGTCAATTGGGGATGTCAAGCTTGAATTGTCCCTTTCGTTTGGGTGAGACTGATTTAAATCTAACTTTAAGCGATTTAAGCTTTTATTTGGTAATTTATTTTTAATTTTTTTAGACGTGGAAGAGCATATATGTGCGAGCTTTTTAATTGTCTGCTCATTTTCTTGTATCACTTTTTTTAAAGTACCATTTTCTAAAATAAGATTTTGTATTTAGATCAGACAGTCATGAAAAAAAATTGTGACGAATTAATTTTTAAAAACGTTTTCAAAAAATAAGAATAAAATTTAGCTGATATTTTATTGTATAGGTAATACTCTTGTAATAAAAAAATATTTTATTAGCAAACCTTTGTGTGTTCTCTAGTATTTAGAACAAGGTATCGATAAATGAGTATATCGATATAGGAAGTCCCTAGCTGTCAAGATGTTTCGCCCCACGGAATCCGATGTCTGCTTATGTATATGTACTAATAATTAAATGACTCATCAGAGTATCTAAGTTTTAGTTCTAACTTCTAACTATGAGTTTTTTCACTTTTGGGCCACCCAATGAGGATTTTCTCGAAAACGTATGCCACTAAGTTGGCGCCGTAAGATCCCGCTAAGAAACACAATTATCTAACCCCAAAGAAAAACTAACTAGAAAGTATTTTTATTTGGCGCTGTGAGAATTTAGACAAGTTTCTGGACCTGACGCCTCAGTGCTGCCGCCCTAGTGAACGTCATTTCAGAAAACCCTCACTAGGGTGAAATTATAAAACCTTAATTTTTGTCAGGTTTGTAACGACAATTAAACACTAAATTTTAGTAAATACTCGGTTTTGGTGTTAATTTTATAAATTATCTATAGGCGATATTATAATATAAAAACGCCGATCAAGCTTAAATCTTAACACGTTCAATGCGGTAGAGCCGGTAGAGGGTTATTCGACCCCTTACACAGTATGGTTAATTACGAGTTATGTTAATTGTCGTTACGAACCTGACTACAATGAAGGTTTTTTAATGTCTCGCTAATTTAGTGTCCCTAAAAGTGAAAATGCCTCTATGCGAGACTGACATTAAGTCTTTTTTGTAGATATCGTAAAAAATGGTAATTTGTTAGTCTACTTTTAATAATTATTTCAGTAGATATTGACGGCGCTTACTTACCAAAAAATCAATATTTATAGGTTTTTGATCCAGTACTATGCATAATAGTATTCTTTAAATAATCTTATAATATTAATTGAGCATAAGACGCGAGTTGGTGCAATCGCCGTCAAGCCACTGTGCTGAAAGTAGTGAAATAATTATATTACTTTCGTGAGACATAATAACTATAAATATAATTAAACGGTTAAACTCGAGTGTATTTAGTCACTACGCGCGACATGTTTCAGAGATCGTAGGTTTTCATTATTAAGTATTTTGTAATTGCTGTTGATGTCCTTAATAGCTAAATAAATAAATAAATAAGCACTGAGCCGGCGTTCACGCCTAGCGACTCACGATCGCAGCGCGTACTGTTGCTAGCCGCGCAGCTCGCTGGGCTCGTTGAGATAAAACGCGGGTAGTTAAGAAATACACGTGACTGTTTAAACTTTAATTATATTTATAGTCAAATAATTATTTCAGTATTTACGCTTACTTACCAAAAATGCAATTTTTATAGGCTTTTTGCCCATGACTACGCATAATAGTATTCTGTATATCGTATTAATTATTATTAGTATTTTCTTACATAGAAATCATGTATGTAGTTCCCTAATTCCCAGAATTTATTATATTATCAATATATCAGGTATAGTGATAAACCATTTACAAAACTGCCAGCATCTATATGTCCGAGATCATATCATCCGTCAACCTTCAATTCAAGGGTGAATAGGCACCTTCTCTTCTGGGCGACCTCACTCCATCGTAGCCGGGACTAAGGCCATTTAAAAAAAAATGCTGATTACTTTACAACAAATACAGAAGAAGACAATTTTTTTTTAAAGACAGGTCTACACTAAACGCGCTCACTAAAGCTGTCGTTGTGTCGCATGTTGTATACGTATTTAGGCCTATGTGCGTTTCCCTCGGGCCAGGCGTGCTACTAAACTTCGGGGATTTATCTCTGTTACTTCAACGAAGGCGTCATTAGAGTGACAGAAAAATCCCTGTTTGCAGCTATGCTATTCTCTTATTGACACATTCGACGCTGCGTTCGTCAACGAGCTCGATGTCGAGACAGCCTTGTATCAAATCCTAGCTGTTTGATGTGATATTAGGAATCGAGGTTGTGAGCGAGGTTGTGGGCGAGTTCGTCGCTGTTTTTCGTTAGAGAATACGAAGTTCGTACATTAAACGTCAAACTCTCGACGCAATGTAGTTCCAGCTCACGCCGCATTCTTCGCCGAACACTAGTGTCGTTTAAAGTGCATTAGTGAATACCATTTTTAGGCTCGACGCTGCCGCAGCGCTGACACAGCGCTAACAGCAAGGCGGTTTCCTTAGTGAATAACACTGCAGATTTTGTAGTTTGCAATAGGGACGCAGAGCGGCCAGGGAGATATATAAACATGAATCTCAAATCTATTGTACGCATTTCGCAAATATTGATGTTAACGACCACATATCAGGTGAAATGGGCACATTATAAATGGTTTATCCCTAGAAACCGAAAACCCCACTACACTAGACATTAATCTTTGTAACTTTCTAATAGCAATTTGTAATCAAAGAACATAAATTATATAAATAGCTATAAGTAGTGATTTTTATAAGAGTTCTAAATTGAGGAGCTTTTTAATTTATCGATTTCTCGAAACTATGTTATCGGGTTTTGAAAATATGGTCTTGTATGAAATGGTATGCTTTATGACCAGTCCTGGCTTAGACCAGGCCCCTATACCACAAAACTTTACAAGCGTAGGTACAATTCTACAAAATTGACAACTTTTTGTATGGGATTTTTTACAATTTTGTAGAATTGTACGCTTGTAAAGTTTTGTGGTATGGGCCACAGGGTCGCGTTTTATAAAGTTAAAATTTACAATTTTGCCGTTTGCCTCTCTTTCTAGCCAATAAGTGCGTGCGTTGATAGGCAAACAGCATTAAAATGTAACTTTATAAAACGCGACCCTGATTGTATCTTAGACAATTTGAAGAAATCTAATATAAACTTGTGCATTTAATCTCAACGCCAGTTTTATAAGTTTTCCACCCTTTTACCGTGACAATGATAATAAACACAGATATAATCTGCCCCAGGCGCAAATTTAAAAATTGTAGGGGGCGAGTTTAAATTTTTTTTTTCCTAACTAGTGCGGAAAAGTAAACTTTGCGCACGCTTCGCGTTCTGCGTCATTTTCTCTTTTTAAGGCACTTGTTATGAAAAAAAATCGTTCGATACACGTGTAAAAATTTCTTTTTAACTCGGATGATTGTCGCCCTCGTTTCACTCGGGCTCCAACTTTCACCCTCGTGGAAAAAAAGTTTTTTGCACTTGTATCGAAATGTACCTACTATTGTTAACTCTAAAGCTATCTAAGATTTCTCGCTTTAACGTTTGTCACACAAAGAAAAATCTCGTCGTAGCTGAAACTCTTCAATAGTTTTCTTATTTTATTGGAAAACTTGTTTCTGCTGACATAGTAAATAAAAGTCCATTTGGATGTAAATAATTGCAATAACTATTTGTATATCAGTACTAGCGTACCTAGGTATTTATTGAAATTTATTCAGTAAAGATTTTATAGTGATTTTGTTTTTTATTTGAATCTTCCTTTTGTCTGTAATCAAAATAATGCAGGAAAAATCATTGGGCTCTGCGGTCCTAGCACATATTTCCTATCAGTTCATACCACAGAATTAGATTTGGATAGAAGAAACAAGTTCATTCATTTGTATGGCGGCCGAGCGTGTCAGATTTTGTACTGAAGTTGTTACTTGCCTATGATTTTAAATATGTCTCAGGCCCTTGAGTATTCATATTTTATTGTGTCGTTGCAATTAATTTTACTTAAGGAGGCATTATTAATGTTTTTGTGCACTTCAACTTACAAAATTTGACGCCCGAAAGCTGCAAGTTGCGATTAAAGACGGACAACTCAGTGGATTTCACTGAGTTCATTTGACACGCTAAGTAGATACATTTGCTTGATCTATGGTATATATGACATCTGTCGTTCACACATTTTCTCGCAGTAGCGACTCTGAAAGATTTGCTATTATGTATGGCTGGATTACCTATATGAGACCCGTTTCTCAAAAACTTGTAACTTATATTATAATACAAGTGGAAGTCTGTTTTTGACACTATTAATTAGATAAGGACTTCCGCTTGTATTACAAGTTACAAGCTTTCGAGAAATAGGCTCGGTCCCGTCCATAATTGCTTTTAACCGACATTCATTAACAAAAGTGTAATAAGCCGAACTCTACAAAAAAAAATTGGATAAGGTAAAGGTACACTATGCCGGGATAGTACATTATGCCGTGATATTTAGATTTTTGTCGTAAAATAAGGAAACTATCATTAAACTCATGATTTAAATAAATACTTCATAAATTATAGCTCATAAACAACCAATAAACACAATTATAAGACATACTTAATCAAGTCAAAAGCAGTGAGGCTCTTCCAAATCCGTTAGTCCTAACCAAACAGTAGTTCCATAGGATCGTGTAGTCGGCGAGCGTAAGGAGGCAGTGGGAACTTCGTAAGGTTTCTCTGACATATTGATAAGTTTATTTGGACTAAATTTGTAAAACTATTGCCTTGTAGTTATTAACCAAAGTTTTCAATTATCTTTCATGTCAATATAAAGCATATTTTAATGAAAATAGTCTATTTGATGATTCCCGTAATTATGTTCACAAATCAGATGCAATGAACGTAATTGCGGGAGTATCACGGAATAACGGAAAATCAGACATCAATGTTTTCTTCAATCATTTATAACTGGGGCTACATTTTTTCATAAAGGACTATGGGCAGATTTGTATGGAGAGTGGACCAAAAACCAACAGAGCTGAAAGTGGTGTCATTAAATAGGTATTTACATTTATTTCATTTCATTCTATGGAGACTTTGTTCAATTCCATTGCAAAACGGAGATATTTGTATTTTAGTCAGAGTAAATACTATGGTGATGTCTGTCTGGACGACGGTGATTTACTTAGAGAGTACCCGCAGAACGCCTTACTCATACAAAATCATCCAATGGAATTCAACTTTGCACCTATAGAATGAAATAAAGCACATAAGCAGACCTTTTTAATGACACTACTCCCAGCTCTATTGGGTTTTGGTCCATTTTGACGCATAGTCCTTTGATGTAAATGGGTATATTCATGACTAAAGATGACAGTGACGTAATTCCGGTATATAATTATTATTCAATTTCAGTGTTATTTTCAAGCCCAAAGCTAGTGCTCGTTACGTCATAAGTACGAAGTAATGAAGTATAGTATCAACAATAAATGTCTTATATTTGTAAAAACAATGCACAAAAGATATATATGTCCATGCTATTCTCACAATTATTATACTACCTTCCAGTCTAAGAAGAGGTTTTATCGATTTTTCTAATTTAAGATATTTTTTCCGACTCCCGTAATAGTGTACAAGAATTTTCTTCTTATGTCTGTTATTCCGGTATATGAAGAATAGTAAAAAAAGTATACAAATATTAATAAAAAACATTACAGGAAAAGGGGGCTATTGGATATTAGGGGTTTGTTAATTGAATAGAAGCCCTTACAGTAACAACATGACGGTTCGTAAGTCCGTCCGTTCACCCATCAGTCTGCCTGTCTATCGGTCTACGCTATAGCTCAGTTAGTAACATTCATATTTGGATTAGGGGTATTAATCTCGCGCAAAAAAATAAAACGTAAATAAATCCTAAAAAATGCAATATACATATATCCTATATGGTAGGTATATACTTATGCTATGCATGCATATATTTTATGTAGAAAATTGCTTTATCCAAACGTGTAGGTACCCAAATAGTTTCATAAGACGTTAATTTTTTTTTATTTAATTTATGTTCTTTCAATTATAAATTTTGATAAATGTTTCCAATAAATAAATAGCAGGAAAAAGTCTTACAAAATCCAAAGAAGTCTTTCATTAAACATTTTTTATTTTGATATTTCTAATTATAAAGAGTCAAATTTACTAATCTTACAAAATTACGATATTTTTTTCTTATTATGACACGATTGTAATAATTTTTAATTCTATTATTTTAATAGAATACTTGAATCATGCGACCTTACGAGATATCACGCAATTATGTGCAACGACTCACGGAATTGAAGCATGCGCCAAATTTTATCACGCAATTACGGACAAACGAAGGGTTTAGCAAATTTGCGATTATTTCCATAATTAAAAAGCTATGGGGCAAAATAATGTCTCATATCCATCTCATAAGACACGTCTACAAAATGAAAATGATTACACACCTAGAATTTTCGTATTTTTAAAATAACCCACAATCAAAGTCAAAAGTGCCTTAGTATACCGCAATATGGTACATTTACCTTAGGGATTGTTTCTGGTTCGTCGTATTCCAGATTCGTCTGATTCCAGTTCGACAGATTCCTGATTTGCCGTACCTTAAGATCCTCGATTTATCGTAAGGCAGCTAACTGTCTTTGTCGCACTAATTTAAATAGTGAAAGAGAGGGAAAACTACGATACGCTGCTAAGCGTTAGCGACTGGCAACTTGGCTAAGCATCCTGACCTCTAAATTGTCATATCGTTAGAGTACATGTTCAGATGTTTTTGAGCACCGCTGCTCTGATATATCATCTGATGGCGACTGTACACGAATTTAAAATTGACAGAAACAGTGATACATACAGGGTGAAATTTAAATCGTGAATCGTAATATGTTTTTCTAACTCTATGATGACTATGATTAACTAACAATTGGATGCCCCACAAGTTAGAAATAGTCATGTTTTTTTTTATTTTTGGGAGATTTTTTAATTTTTAAGGTGATTCTAAGAAATTATAACGATTATTTTATAATTATATTTAAAACGTCAAATGTAATGAATAAGTAATATTAAATTTTTAACGAAATGACAAAATTGACGTTATTAATTACTTCAATTTGAAGAGGTCATTTAAATTATTCAATTAATTTGTCTTAATCCGTTTTGATATTCTAAAGCCAAAAAGTACAAAAACACAACATGTACATTTTAAGTAACTTGTGGGGCATTTAATTGTTAGTTGTTTATAGAGCTAGAAAAACATATTACGATTCACAATTTAAATTTCACCCTGTATAAAAGGTTGTACATATTTATAAGTAGCATTCCTGTGACATACATGCCGATATTATGAAAATTTACAACGGTCTCCAGTGGAAATACTATACTATAGCTTTACTGCCTTTGTTTTTTTTTCTTTTCACTGAAATAGTCGGGGGAAGAAAAGTTTTTGGTCACATTAAATCCTACAGTTTCGGAAGCTTTTTCTAATGAATATTTAGGGTATACAGATTCACACCATGCAATAATCCCCAGTGCCGCGCGAGAGCTTCTCATCCAGTCGAGGACTTGAAGGTCAATAATTGGAACAGCACGTTCAATAATTTCTACCCTCGAGATTATGCTTTAATTCTATTGTTTCAGATGATTTATAATTAAGGAAAAAACAATCCCCAGTTTTTTCGTAAAGCTTATAAAAAAAAAATTATACCTTAATTTTTTTTTCCTTATTTGATAAAAAATATAACTTACAAAATCTTGCGCAATTCGAAAATTTGGTCATTGGACCAAAATAAAGATATAAACGTCTTAGTAACTTTTCTCCACGGTGACACAGTTGCATCTATTTTTTTTGTTCACTGTTATTATTTTATTTTGCTTATAAGACGTTTCAATGAAAACGTACAGCCACGATGATCTATTTCTTAGATAATATGTTTATTAACACGCAAAATAAAAATAAAATATTTGAAATATATTAAGTGCTTTACGAGCAATCGACATTAACAGCTATAATCTTAAAACGAATATTTTTTAAATCCCGCCTTCCCGCGCATGTGCCTACGATACGTGTGCGGCGATGCCGTGCGCTGTGCGTGAAAGAGAGAGGTATAGTTATATATACAGGGTGTGGCCAATAATAGGAGCTTTAAATTTAAGCGATGAATCTTTGGACTATACGAAATTACCTAGACCTTATCATAATGCTTCAAAGTTAACCAACTCTGAGATATAGCACTTCAAAGTTGCAACACATAATCAATGTATTTAACCATCGTTAAATTGTCGTTAACGATCGTTAGATGTCTTGGTACAAGGTGGTTTCTTGGTACTGAGGCGAAGTTTCATAATCTACTCAATCGAAACTAGTTCTTAAGCCCAGGTATAAAGAAAAACTAATCGCGTGAGAACACGTTTATTTTGACAAGTTTGTTTTAAAATTCTCCAAAAAGATGCCCTAGCAACAAAGAGGTTTTTACTTTATCATCGGAAGTTTACAATGATACCCCGAAAAAGACAGCGAACCTAGCACATCTTGGGTTTGATTGCCGCTCGCGAAATTGTCGCGGCTACTCGTCTCGTTTTGATTGTATTGATTAAAAAAGCCGCGAGAAGGCCGTGAGTGACTATCAAACACAAGATGTGCTAGACCCACCAACGACTGTTTTGTACTGTAGAGGGGGGTATACCTTCTGGTCGCATAATCTTTTTCAGGCTATTCTATTTTGGCATACTTTTCTTCGCATAATTTGTTTTAGCATGAATGTACTTCCGCATAGTAAGTATTTCGGCATACTACTTTGTTCGCATATTAAAGTTTTGTAATAATTTAACTTGGACAAATTTATATTTACCTAATTTATACTACGCATATTACTGTTTGGACTAATGGTTACTAGTCATATACAGGGTGGTCCAAACCTTGACGTCAAAAAAATTTTTTTAGTCTCCCTACGTCATGGGCTATCAGAATATACCCCATGTATGTTAGCCGATTTTTTGTAGTTTTCGAGTTATGAATTTTTGAAAATTTTTTTTGAGAAATTCTGGAATGAAGAAATTTATTGATAAAAAAAAATTATTGGGTTTTTTTAAATATTTTCTTTTTGTAAAAGTATTACTACAAATAAAGCATTTACTTACAAAAAAATTAGCGTCCTCACTTTGATACAAGTAGGATAAAAAATACCAAATTAAAAATGTTATGTTAAAAATGCATCAAAATAGCATTAATGTACGTAAATAAATAAAAAAAAACATATCTCGAGGATTTTTGGTAATGCAAAGACTGCGGAAGGAAATAATGAGGATTTTTCGGAGTAGTCGGTCAAATAAACTTAAAAAAGCTTAAAATTTTAAAGTAGTAAAAAATTACTTGAATAACTACAGAAATTGAGTTTTCGTGGTATTTTCTGTCTTTGTTTATTGATAAGAACAATAAAACAGACGAAATTTCACTTTATTTTTAAATTAAAAATTTAAAAGTTTTTTTTAAGTTTATTTGACCGACTACTCCGAAAAATCCTCATTATTAAGTATCACTTTTTTTTTGCGTTTACGAAGGTTTAAGGTCAGTGTTTACATTACCAAAAATCCTTAGGATATGTTTTATTTTTTTTATTTAGGTACGTACATTAATGCTATTTTGATGCGTTTTTAGTGTAAAATTTTGATTTTGGTATTTTTTATCCTACTTGTATCAAAGTGAGGACGCAATTTTTTTTTTTCAGTAAATGCTTTATTTGTAGTAATACTTTCACAAAAAAAACTAGTTAAAAACCCAACAGTTCTTTTTAGGGTTCCGTAGCCAAAATGGCAAAAACGGAACCCTTATAGATTCGTCATGTCCGTCTGTCCGTCTGTCCGTCTGTCACAGCCGATTTACTCGGAAACTATAAATGCTACAGTAACGAAATTTGGTGAGAATATGTGTTGTATAAACCGCTACAGGATTATGATACTAAATTGTAAAAAAAACCATTGGGGTGGGGGCCCTCCATACATGTAACTGAGGGATAGAATTTTTTTTTTAGTTTTACAGAAGCGTGTGGGGTATTATTAGAAAGGTCTTTGAAAATGATATTAAGGTTTTTACATCACATTTTTATTTAAGCAAATCGTTTTCGAGATATCAGCTCTCAAAGTCTGAAAAATGTGTCCCCCCCCTCTATTTTTTAAACGACGCGATATAAAATTCTGAAAAAAATATATGTTACGCACATTAATAAACTCTATCAACGATTTTTGGTTTGATTAAATTATCTCCTATAGTTTTTGAGGTAGGTTGATTTAACTGTATTTTTTTAATAATAAATTGATAATGGTACGGAACCCTTTGCGCGCGAGTCCGACTCGCACTTGGCCGGTTTTTTTATTAATAAATTTCTTCATTCCAGAATTTCTCAAAAAAAAATTTCAAAAATTCATAACTCAAAAACTACAAAAAATCGGCTAACATACATGGGGTATATTCTGATAGCTCATGACGTGAGGAATCTAAAAAAAATTTTTTGACGTCAAGGTTTGGACCACCCTGTATATTTCGGAAACCATGATTTTAGTTCCCTATTTGAATAAAACACTTTTTCGCCGTTGTTTAATATGAATTTTAAATCAATTAACAATTGCATTTTACATATTCAGTGTTTTACATATTTTAGAATGTTCTTTTATTTTGTTGCGGGTCTCTTGAATCTAAAATATTAAAATGCGTCAATATCTAATTTCAAAGTATAGATAAATTAGGTTAGGTTAGTGTGTTGCCCAGGCGCGAAGCGCCTAAACTACGCAGAACAGGGGGTCTGCAGTCGACCTCACTATTGTTCCCATATATTATACAGATTATACACACTTGATTTGCCGATGTTGAAACAATCGATTTTCCTTAATCGCTTATATTTTTTTATTACTCACCCTCACTTTTATTCATAAAACTAAATGTGAACCTACCGTCATTCTCCGTATACTGTAGAACGCCTGTAGTTTTTGTAATAGCATGTCAATCATCATGTCGTTGGTAGTCTAATTTTAGGATTAACTATTTGTATACATCGTGAAATGATGCGTAACAATTATTATGCAATTTTGTATTTATACTGTGTGATGTTAGGTATTATGACGGGTATGCCTTTAGTGTGTATGCTTTTAAATATTATGCGTAAAAAAATATGCATAAATACTATTAGCCTTGTCAATATTTCGGCTAAGACATTATGCGTAACTATATTATTACATTTGTTATTATGCATCCCAATAGTGCCTGTCGTGTCGCATAACGTCGATTGTCCTAAATTTTTTTGGCCGAGAATGTTTGGCATAATGTTACATGGCATACTACTTGTTTAGCCTACTTAATTTTGCGCATACACGTTTAAAATACCTACACCATATTTATTCTAATATTCATAACTCGAACGTCAAATGACCTAAAGCATAATAATCCTAATGTTCATTGTAATAAATATTGTTTTCCCTACTACTCGAACTGTCAATTTTCACTGCGCCTACTTTTATCATGTCCGAAATTTCATTCAAAAAGGCATTTTAATAACAACATGCAAAACATTTGAACAACAGGGTGAATGGTTAAAAAAATATTCAAGTAATAAACTAGGGTAAAACCGACGTGGATTGGTTAGATTTCGAAGCTAGGGCGGAGTGAATGGCGTAGTCTTTAAATACTTAAGTATTTTTAATCAATTGTTTACACATCCTCATACTTACAAAACCAAAAAAAGGGGGGGACGGGGCACGAAGCCTCCACCAGGGGGCTCGGGGGGCGAAGCCCCCCGCATTAAAAAAGAAATAATCTGAACCTTCCCCTACCTTAACCTGGATAGGTTCGTTAGGTACCTTTTATCCCTTAGAGCGGAAATACGACCGGTTCCCAGGTCAAAATTGCTCACTTAAATTCTTTGGACAACAGGGCTAATTATTCAGTAATAATTAAGTATAAGGAATCAATTTTTTTTTTTAATTAGTTAAAGGTAGGTAATCATAATCACTTTTAGTACATTAAATAGTAGGAACATCACCATTATGAACAATAATTTTTCGATACATATACATTAGACACAAAGATCATTAGGACAAACAATATTTAGGAACAACCAAGTTAGGATTAACAATTTCGTCATAACAAAAATATGCGCAACAATGTTTATGCCATACATTTTTCGGCGTAAAGTTGTTATACGTCAAATTTTTCGAAATAAAAACATTATGCCACCCGATATAGACCCAATTTAGCAAAAACGAGACTTATTTCAACACTAGGTCCTAGAGTAGATATTTCTTTATAAGCTAGGAACGGTCCTGGCGAGAAGTTTACTGCGGCTAGGGTGTCCTTGTCTAACGTCTTGTCGGATACCTAAAACAATCTTTTAGACTAGAAAAAATGGTAGAAAACTCTATCTCTTGTTTTCATTTATTGCTCTTATTACAGGCCACACCCTGTATACATTTTTGAATAATTGTAACACCTCATTTTGCGTCGGGAATTAAATACAGGCCCCTAATAGGTTACAAGTTGTATAGGTGCCTACATTTTTAATCGTCAGTTCAAAAACTGCTTAATACTTATTTATTTTACTACTATTTTTTATTTAAGACGTTTCTACTTCCTTCCTACGAAATTCCTTCTGTAATTTGACGCACCGTCCTGTCTACATACTCGTAGTACCCCACCTACGTTTATCCGCTGCCCTGCGGCCGGCCGCGCATTTATGACGTCAGCGCCGCTCCGATTTATTTTAACAATAACCATTTCGAAAATTGTAGGAAATGCTTAGAGTATACATAGGGGATTTTTTTGGTATTGTGCCACAACTAATTATTGACAAGAGGTACATTAAAAAAATAAAATGTAGAATTAATGCGCCTGCACGTAAATCAGTTAAAACTGTAAAAAAAATAGTTAGCATTGAGTCACTGAAGTAATTTTTTCTTTGGATGAGTATAATAATTGTCGGGTCATTATAGTAAAAAATCACCATTTGTTTAATTTCTGTTTGATTGTTATGAATTTTAAAAATAATTTTATTTTTTCTGACTATATCTACGATTATTCAGTGGTGACTTTTTAAAATATTGTCTTAAATATTCAGTTAGGCCCCTCGGATAATAAATCCCTACTGTAGGATTTATTGTTTCTTTTTATTAAACAATTAAATCTTAATATTGATTTTATGAAAAAACCTCCACACATTTATCAGGGATAATTAGATTCATATATTCACAAAACGATGTTTTATCATATTCCTGAAATAAATATACTGTAGGATTTAATGTAATTTTCTCGAACAAGTTAAAGTTTAGCTCCCGGACTAAAAATGAAATTTTTTTTTTTTTTTTTTTTTGGCTTTCTGACGATTAGCCAGCGTCATGTCGTGAGATAATCATAACGAAATAGAATAATAGAAATAAGAATTGTTGCTATTTCCAAGACGACGATAAATAAAAATAAATACATGTATCATGTTTATGTACAGTCAAAAACAAATACAATAATATATATATATTAAAAAAAAAGAAAAGCAGAAGGAAGAAAGAAAAATAAAATCAAAGTTTTAATTTATTATATTTACAAAAAGAAGCTAGTGAAGAAAGGACGGAAATATCTTTAGTTTTTAGAAGTTCTAAAATAGAAGTGGGAAAAGGAATTTTAAAATGAGTAAGGTCCGCATATAGACCTTCATGCTTTAAAGAAGGGCAAGTGAAGAAGATGTGGTTTAAATCACCTTCCTCCAGCCCGCATTCGCACAGAGAGGAGTCTCGGGCGTGGATCCTTTTTAAATGAACAGGGGAACAACAATGACCCAATCTCATTCGTATAATAATTGAACAATATTGCTTTGGTATAAAGATTTTCGAGAACCATGGTTTTCTAGGTATATCCGGTTGTACAAGAAAATAAGGATTGATTGAGGACCGATTAGCGGCAGCCCATTTGGCAGACCAAATTTGAAAAAGCCATTTAGATGCTAAAGGAATTAGATCAAAGCAGTAGTTTCTAAAAGGTGTCTTGTCGCCACAGACAACAGCCTCCTTAGCAACGCGGTCAACCCGTTCATTGCCTGAGACCCCTGAATGACCCGGAACCCAAACCAGGGCAACTTCAAATCCCCTTTTCTTACAAATAAGAAGATTCTCTTTGATTTGAAATAATATCGGATTGTGAAACCTAGACGAAAAAGGGTTCGCCAGTAGAGATTGTAGGCAACTACGGGAATCCGAAAAAATAAGGGTTTTCCTTAATTTGAACAGTAGAATAAACTTCACACTCTCTAAAATACCGATACACTCACCCGTATAGACTGATGTTTCGGGGGGACATTTAATTTTTTGAACTATGTCGTACTGAGCGTGGAAAATTCCCACTCCCACACAACCAGTCGGGGATAATTTTGATGCGTCACAATAAATAGTGTTCCAGTTACGCCAATCACGTGAGAGGATCTCGTGGAGGTATTTATCTGCATAGGGATCATTGCGACAAATATCAAAATTAAGAATAATACGAGGTTGGTAGGTGATAATTGAATAATCATATTCATACAGAGGAAGTCGAGGGGAATGGAAGACAGGGTCTTTGATGGACTGAAACTTTCTTAAACTAGTCACCAGGCAAGGTTGATTAGGCCCATTTAGTATGAACGAAGTTTTAAGGTCGTACAAACGATGAATTAAGGGATGATACGAAAATTGAAGCGACCGAAATAGAAAACTATCAGCTAAGAATTGACGTCGCAAAGCAAGGGGAGGTTCAGCACACTCTATCTGCATGGCTTTGATTGGACTAGACCTCATTGCTCCCAGGATTATTCTGAGGGCTTTTGACTGAATGAGGTCCAGTTTTTTCAAACCAGCTTTATTTCCTGGAACCAACAAATAAGAACCATAATCTAGAACGCTACGTATTATAGCATTATAAATTAACTTTAAGGAAGTAGGATGAGCACCCCACCAAACTCCCGCCAGGCACCTAAGAGTATTAAGCCCACGCTCACACTTTTTGACCAAGTACTCAAAGTGTAGACTTCCGTTTAGTTTAGAATCAAGAATAATCCCTAGAAATTTATAGGATAAGTTGAAAGGGATACTAGATTTATTAATTGATACATTTACAATCGGTAGAGATCTTTTTCGACTGTAAACTACAGCACAGCATTTCGACGGGGAGAGGGACAAACCATTATTAGAGAGCCAGTTATTTAAAGACTGGAGGGAGAAATTGATAGCCACACAGGCAGATTCCAAGTTTTTATTAGATGTGTAAACTAATAGGTCGTCTGCATACTGGAGTACTTGGCAGCCAGAAACTGATTCTTCCAAGTCATATGTGTAGAGATTGTATAGTAAGGGACTAAGGACAGAGCCCTGAGGTAGCCCGCGCCAAACCAATCTTGATGAATTGATTTGGGGGTCTTTGCCTCGGAAAGAAATTTCTCTCTCGGAAAGTAGATTACCAATAAGGCAGGCTAGTCTCATTGGAATATTCAGTGTGTGTAGTTTATCTCTGAGAATAGGGAGCTGAACATTATCATATGCTCCCTGGACGTCTAAGAATACTGCTAGAACCGATTCTTGATTTGAAAAAGCCAACCTTATGTCAGACGTGAAAATAGCCAGGCTATCAATTGTGCTTTTCCCCTTTCTAAATCCATATTGAGATTTTCCCAACAAATCGTGACTTTCAAGAAACCACTCTAGTCTATTTTTGATTAGATGCTCCAAAATCTTCGTTAGAACAGAGGATAAGGCAATAGGCCGGTATGATTGTGGGTCATTAGGGTCCTTACCTGGTTTGAGTATGGGTATAATTACTTGAGATTTCCAGGAACGAGGCGGCTGGCCCGAAAGCAGAATATGATTAATAAGATTAAGAAAGTATTTAAGAAATCTGTCACCTGCTTTTGCTACAAAAGAATAAGGGATACCATCGTGTCCTGGGGCGGAATCTTTTACCGCTCCAAGCACATTCTTGAGCTCCACAAACGAAAACAATTGGTCTAAGGGATGAGATGAATGGTTATTCAGCAGATTTATAGAGGAATCGAGAACTCCCGGAACGTACAGAGGAGCTATTTTGGCAAGAAATGACTCAGCCCATTGTAAAGTATTAGGGTAAGGACAATTGCAAGGGTTATAAGAACTCCTGAATTTTCTAATATTATTCCAAACAATTGTAGCAGGAGTTGAGGGACTTAGAGATAAGCAAAATGACTTCCACCCTTCAGATTTTTTATTGCTTAGCAGGGTTTTTGCAGCTGTCATGGATTTTGTCAATTGTTCGTAATTCTCGGATGACATATTTGCGGCATAAAACCGCTCAGCTGCCTTCCTGTCCTTAATGGCCTGAGTGCACTCACTATCCCACCAAGGTGGAGAAGCAAGCTTTCCCACAATACAGTTTTTAAGAGGGAAGGTCTTATCAGCAGATGTCTTAATAGCTTGGACTAAAGCAGCAGAGCATAGTTCTATGGAGTCCACAGTGATAGGAGGGAGCTGGAAAGTTTCATAGTCCAGCAATTTCCGATATTTATTCCAGTCCGCGCCATTAATATTATATACTAATAGCGGTCTGTTTACAGTGGGTCTCTTTGAGGAAACAAAAGCAAGGTGTAATAAAATAGGAAAGTGATCACTACCGTAAGAACTGTCCAAGACCTCCCAGGAAACCCGAGAAGCAAGAGAAGGAGAGCAGATCGATAAATCGACTGCACTAGCTGAGTGATTAGGAAGAGAGCGGAGAGTGGGGGAACCCGAGTTCAGTAAGCATAGATTGCATTTGTCTAGAATCTCTATAAGGAATTGTTCACCTAGAACCTCGTCAGTTTTATCACATCCCCATAGAACATGGTGGACATTAAAATCCCCAAGTATCACAATAGGTTGGGGGAGAGATAATATTATCTTTTTAAGAAGTTTAAGAATGGCAGAGGAAGGATCAGGAATATAAAGGGATAGAAAAGTTATGCCTTCTACCCGAGCACAAGTTGCATTAAAACCACCAGGTGGTTTATCAGGTAACGGAATAGGAGAGAAAGAGATATGATCTCTAATGAACAGGGCACATCCAGCACGACCATCTGCCCTGCAGTCCATAAGAGAACAATAACTAGGAATTTTGAAATTAGAGTTTTCCTTTAGCCATATTTCCGATATGGCTAAAATAGCCGGATTATATTTGTTGGTAATATATAATATTTCTTGTTTTTTATTGGAAATACTTCGGCTATTCCATTGAAGAATTACTTGGTCCATTGTGACTAGATGAAAGGAAAGATGAGATCGGAGGTGCAACGTGGGAAATCAAAGTTGGATTAGCCAACGGATTGTTAGGAGAAAAAAGTTTAATAAGGGATGTGATAGATTTTATGAGATCTGAAATTAATTGTTGAGTTTTTGGGGGTTGTTGATCAAGGTAAACAGGCCTAGATTCTATAACTGGATCTCTTGTCAGTAAATCATGGGCCCTCTTGTCATAGCCTTTTTCCAACCGAGGAGGAGACCGAGGTTGGCGAAAAATAGTTTTTTTGTAGGACGTCTGAGGAGAATGGGAAGTGGAAGCTGTCACGTTGGCGTATGATTGATGACTAACTTTAACATGACGATTAGATGCTTCAATATAAGAAATATTTTCATCGGCCATGGTTTTTTTAATGTTCGTTTGGCGGATGTATTCAGGACAAGATTTGCTATTTGCAGAATGACCAGCTCCCAATCCCCGAGGGCAATTGCAACAGAATGGCTGAGGTTCTCCATCCACATTGCAATTGTCACCTTGATGACCACCTCCGCATCGGAAGCATCTAGGGAGGGACCTACATTTTTCCTTGGTATGACCGTAACGACAGCATTTAAAACATTGAATGGTTGGGTAACTGTACTGTTCAACAGGTAAAGAGTTCAAACATAGAAAAACTCTTTTTGGCAAAATTTGACCATCAAAAGTGACAATCACTGTTTCCGAAGGAAGCCACGTGTATGTACCGTCTGGTTTAGTTTTTTTGAAATTAAGTCGTCTTATTTTAATGGGGACAGGACCGCCCGAATTTAAGGGGACCTTAAGGTTATCAAGAACATCCTCTGGAGACCAATCAGCAGGGATTCCTCGCACCAAACCCATCCTTGTTACATTAAAGGAAGGGATAGAGGCTTTGAACTTATTATGGGATAAGGTGGTAGATTCCAGGAAATGGTTGGCATCGGCAGCTGAATGGAAGCTAAGTGAAACTCGGTTACGCCCAATTCTTTTTACCGATCCCTCTATAATATTAGGGAATTCCCGTTTCCTACTTTCTAAGAACCGACCAAACGTCACAGGATGTAGAGTAGTGCCTGAATCTTGTGTCATTTCAATTTTTTGAACATAGACCAAAAAGGGGCCCTGGTCATTGTTGGAGTAATTGGTACGCCCAATTGGAGTATGGGGAGAGGAAGGAGTCTGAGAAGGAGTTTTATTTTCATGAGACTCCAGAATTAAATGAGCAGGTGGAGTACTTATTACAGACTGGTTACGAGATTGTTGACCAGGAGGTAACTGACTATCATCCGTGGAGCAATGGGTCTGATTAAATTCCACATTAGAAACATCCGACCATCTGTCGGAGGGGCTGGAGGATCTAGACCTGGCTCCTTTGTCCTTATTCAAGTTCTTATCATTCTTATCTCTTTCATGTATTTCCTTCCTTTTTTCTCTATCCCGATTTATATGAACACGCTCCATGGTGGAAGAGGAAATCCCAGATAGGTGGTATTTTTCGAATTGTTCATGCTGAGATAAACTAATATTTAAAAAACTGGGCTTTCCCCGCTCCCCATGGTTTAAAGCAACATCCTCATTCATGAGGATGTTGTTTTGGTTGCCATGGGCAACCCCCCTTCTAGATGAAAATTTCTATTGTATAAACTAAATAATACGTCTTACCCGAAGTCTGGAAAAGCAACAATATATGAAATAAATAAATTACATAAGTATTAATTTTGGCCAAAAACACAGATAAGCAGGATTATCGCAAATAACC
>JALPQI010030298.1:0-34212 GCA_025490895.1 Thaumatotibia leucotreta | reverse complement strand
GAACAATAACTAGGAATTTTGAAATTAGAGTTTTCCTTTAGCCATATTTCCGATATGGCTAAAATAGCCGGATTATATTTGTTGGTAATATATAATATTTCTTGTTTTTTATTGGAAATACTTCGGCTATTCCATTGAAGAATTACTTGGTCCATTGTGACTAGATGAAAGGAAAGATGAGATCGGAGGTGCAACGTGGGAAATCAAAGTTGGATTAGCCAACGGATTGTTAGGAGAAAAAAGTTTAATAAGGGATGTGATAGATTTTATGAGATCTGAAATTAATTGTTGAGTTTTTGGGGGTTGTTGATCAAGGTAAACAGGCCTAGATTCTATAACTGGATCTCTTGTCAGTAAATCATGGGCCCTCTTGTCATAGCCTTTTTCCAACCGAGGAGGAGACCGAGGTTGGCGAAAAATAGTTTTTTTGTAGGACGTCTGAGGAGAATGGGAAGTGGAAGCTGTCACGTTGGCGTATGATTGATGACTAACTTTAACATGACGATTAGATGCTTCAATATAAGAAATATTTTCATCGGCCATGGTTTTTTTAATGTTCGTTTGGCGGATGTATTCAGGACAAGATTTGCTATTTGCAGAATGACCAGCTCCCAATCCCCGAGGGCAATTGCAACAGAATGGCTGAGGTTCTCCATCCACATTGCAATTGTCACCTTGATGACCACCTCCGCATCGGAAGCATCTAGGGAGGGACCTACATTTTTCCTTGGTATGACCGTAACGACAGCATTTAAAACATTGAATGGTTGGGGTAACTGTACTGTTCAACAGGTAAAGAGTTCAAACATAGAAAAACTCTTTTTGGCAAAATTTGACCATCAAAAGTGACAATCACTGTTTCCGAAGGAAGCCACGTGTATGTACCGTCTGGTTTAGTTTTTTTGAAATTAAGTCGTCTTATTTTAATGGGGACAGGACCGCCCGAATTTAAGGGGACCTTAAGGTTATCAAGAACATCCTCTGGAGACCAATCAGCAGGGATTCCTCGCACCAAACCCATCCTTGTTACATTAAAGGAAGGGATAGAGGCTTTGAACTTATTATGGGATAAGGTGGTAGATTCCAGGAAATGGTTGGCATCGGCAGCTGAATGGAAGCTAAGTGAAACTCGGTTACGCCCAATTCTTTTTACCGATCCCTCTATAATATTAGGGAATTCCCGTTTCCTACTTTCTAAGAACCGACCAAACGTCACAGGATGTAGAGTAGTGCCTGAATCTTGTGTCATTTCAATTTTTTGAACATAGACCAAAAAGGGGCCCTGGTCATTGTTGGAGTAATTGGTACGCCCAATTGGAGTATGGGGAGAGGAAGGAGTCTGAGAAGGAGTTTTATTTTCATGAGACTCCAGAATTAAATGAGCAGGTGGAGTACTTATTACAGACTGGTTACGAGATTGTTGACCAGGAGGTAACTGACTATCATCCGTGGAGCAATGGGTCTGATTAAATTCCACATTAGAAACATCCGACCATCTGTCGGAGGGGCTGGAGGATCTAGACCTGGCTCCTTTGTCCTTATTCAAGTTCTTATCATTCTTATCTCTTTCATGTAATTCCTTCCTTTTTTCTCTATCCCGATTTATATGAACACGCTCCATGGTGGAAGAGGAAATCCCAGATAGGTGGTATTTTTCGAATTGTTCATGCTGAGATAAACTAATATTTAAAAAACTGGGCTTTCCCCGCTCCCCATGGTTTAAAGCAACATCCTCATTCATGAGGATGTTGTTTTGGTTGCCATGGGCAACCCCCCTTCTAGATGAAAATTTCTATTGTATAAACTAAATAATACGTCTTACCCGAAGTCTGGAAAAGCAACAATATATGAAATAAATAAATTACATAAGTATTAATTTTGGCCAAAAACACAGATAAGCAGGATTATCGCAAATAACCAAGAAAATTATTTAAATTAACGAAAAACCGGCAACGACACTCAGCTGACAGCCGCCCAAAAAAAACCTCATCTTTAATTTACTTATTGTGACAGTAACATTGACAATGACATGACGTGAAGAGACGCACAGATAAAATATAGGCACAGATATAATATATAAATATATTTTATATGTCTATGAAGAGACGAAATAGAAACTGACGAAAGACGAGAACAATAATAGTACATTGTGCATCAAGGGAGGTAAGTACGGAAATACTAACGAGAGTGTTAGAAGCCCGACGCCGTTAGGCGGAGGGCTTTTATGACTCGAGTTAGTATTCCGCTTACCGACCGTGATACATACAATGTTTTTCATCACACTTGCCAGCCAAAAAATAAGTTTTAAGACATAATATTATTAAATGACGTACTAACATTTCTATTACTCCCTAGGGAATTTCACTTTTCTATTACTCCCGCTACGCGCGCAAGCAATAGCGCGCTTAGACAGCAAGTGTGATGAAAATTATGTTATGAGCATTTAAAGTAACAAATAACAGAAAATTATGAATTTCTGAAATGATAATGAATGTTATAAAGGCCGTCCTACTCGTGAATCTTTTTTTTGTTACTTTTAGTCCTTGCGGACAGGCGAAAGAACTAAGCCATACTGCCACCACTCATGAATATAATAACTACGTTTTACTAGATACCTCGCTTCAAAAATGCGGTATTTAAAATAAAAAGTGGAAATTAAATGAACGTATTGCGAAAACACAAATCAAATTATTTATTAACTAAATATTTTGATTTGTACGTTTTATTTTTCCCCAGTAGTCACACTACTTAATATTATATAAATTATAAATATTAGATGTCATATACCAAAGAACAATGACCAAGATGACCTTTTTTTTTTATACGTTGGGAAAATGCTTTTACGCATCCTGTCGTGAGACAGGTATGACGGACTATGGAGCATTGACCTCCACTACCGTCTAAAAACCCAACGAATGCCATCTCCGCTTTTGACAGGGTGACGCAGGATCGCTTTGAGCATTCTACTGCGTCACTCCAGCGGGCAGCCAAGCTGCAGACCCAATGGGACACCAAAGAGTAAGTGGCCCCAGTCCAATGGCCTTTCGGCTATGCTGGTATGCTAGGGTGGAGCTAGCAGATGTGCGTAGCGTCTGCGCCGACCTCCAAGCCTGCGTCGGCGGAGCGGGTGTGCTACAGGGTCATTTTCTCTCTCCCGCTCCGAGGCCTCCTTCTGCGAAATGGTATCCTCGCAGAAGGCGGTTACGGCTTTCCAGCTTCTCTCGCTGTCGAGCATCGCGTTTACGATGCTCGGCAGTGAGAGATCAGCTCCTATAACCTGCCTTAAAGTTGCCCGGTTAGGCTCCCAGGCAAGGCAGTCCTCCAAAGTATGGCGCACTGAGTCCTCCTGTGCGCCACACTCATGGCACTTTGTGGACTTTTCTCGTCCAATCCGGTGCAGATATTTGCCGAAGCACCCATGGCCAGACAGTATCTGCACCAGCCTGAAGGTCAGTGCCCCGTGGCGCTGCTTCATCCAGCGATCTAAGTGAGGACGAATGGCTGCTATTGTTAGCACGCCGTAAGCCGATGTCCCCAGGTCCACGTCCCACTGGAGAAGCATGCGATTCTGTGCTAAGTCCCGAACACGATCCGCCTCTTGATGGCTTGGGGTTTGGCCATCCTCCCTCTGCCTTGTTTTGTATCGGTATACTTCGGCAAGGACTTTGGCCTGAAGTTCCCAGGGAGGATCCGCCGCCAAACTTGTCGCTGCGGCCCAAGAGACTGTGCGATAGGCCCGCACTGCTCTACCCGCGATAGCCCTCTGAGGTCTCCTTAAAAGGGCCTTGTTGTGTGTGGTGAGTGCATCTTCCCACAGAGGGGCTCCATACATGGCCATGCTGCGTAGGACACCTGCGTGTAGTCGCCTACATTGGTTGTCGGGACCCCCAATGTTGGGAAGCAATCGCCCTAGCGCAGCAGCAGCGGCAAGAAGTCTCGGTGCTAGAGCCGTAAAATGTGCTCGGAAATTCCAACGCCCGTCAAGTATCAGGCCAAGGTACCGCATTTGAGCCTTAACCTGCATGGTTTCACCGTCCACTACAATATGAGCACCCCGAGGCGGCCCCTATGACCAAGATCACCTAATGTCCGAGGTGGGGATCGAACCCACGTACTCAGCTTTCGCGGCTGATGCCTGTACCCCTCGGCCACTCGGTCTTAGCAACCACCGGTCAAATTTCTCGGGTATATGCAATCCCTTACCTACAAGGCTAGGCGCCTTTGACCACCTCCTATTAGAATACTTTACAGTTTTCTAGAATAGCTAGAGAGAGCTGGTGCTGCCATCTATTGATTTGTGTTTTCGCAATACGTTCAATAGATGGCAGTACCTAACCATTGATCTTTACCATCATGGAAAAACTCATCAACGCTATAGAAACATGTAAATGTAAATCATTTTTGCAAAGTAGTCTAGTTCTCTACTCTCTAATTACCGTCGTGAGCAGCGTTCGGTGCGATAGACATGTAAGCTACTGAGTAAAACAACATAATAAGATGCACTTGTAGGTTTAGCACAGGATTACTGCGACAATATGTCGCCGCGAGAATCGCGAGATAGACTATCCATCCCTCTTTTATTCATATGGTTAGTAAAAGATGGAAAATCTATCTCGCGGCGACATACTGACATATCAATCATGTGCTAAGCATAATGGAAGTTGTAGGGTAAATCATAATAACAAATTAAAAGACAATGGCTTTTAAAAATCTCTTTATTTGACGGTACGCAGCACATACGAGGCTGGGTCAGCTCTGCACAGAAACTATAGACAAACGGGACAAACGTTTATAGCATAGCACAGACAATAATAACAGAAACAGCAACCGCGGCGTTACGCAAACTTAAGTAACTAGGTACAGTAACCGGCTAAATACAATCCCATTTGCCAAATAATTATAGTTGCCGATTTCAAAGAATGAACTTTTCAAATGTTCATTCTTAGATATTGGCAACTATAGGTAGGTATATTTTGTAAAGATGGCCAGTACTTACGAGTATAACGCATCATGGCTAGTAGGTAAACAAAATGTACATAATTATACTAAAACAAAATCGTAGTATTACACATTGAAAGAAGACCATTCACGATAAATGATCAAGTTGGAACGTCGATGAAGAAAATCAAACAATATGAAAACACAAAGCACCACGAAGTATTCGTACAGTCGCCATCAGATATATCGAAGCTGTCAGAGTGCTCACAAATATCTGAGTAGGCCTCTATTGCTAAGGCGTTAGAGTACAAGTTCAGATATTTTAAAAACCTGTGGCCGTTCCTATATATCTGATGGCGACTGTACAAGTTGCAACACTGATTTACTAAGGTGCTTCACAGTTCTCGTGAATGCTCGCATCATCTATCTAAATGTTGCTGATGATTTTTCAACTAACGATACAGAAGACAATGCACCAATGGTTGCGTCAACTCCCCAGGTATGATGGTTTATTAATACAGCAATGGAGCGGCCTCTTAATACCTTCACTAGCCGTCACACATTTGGATTATGGAGTCATGGTTAGCCTTTATTACAAAGCCACAAAGGTTCACTTATCAAGTACAATGAATGTGTTAAAACAGTTAAGTTCTCATTCTATATATTTCCATTTGAGATGCGTATAAAGCCGGCAACTGTAAATAGATACATTTTAATACAGTAAAAAGTATTAAAACTAGCTACTAAGGCTAAACGTATAGTACATCAAGCCCATTACCTGGTCTAACGTCAAGGCAAAACCGCTCTAATTTGCTATCATGTTAGAAACGAGATTTTCAAAAAGCTTGAACATTTTCTTACGCCAGCGGAATTAGAATGGTATATCTGTTTTACGAGCAGGACCCGTTTCATGAGATCGTTGAAATATTTTTTTAAATTTAGGGTATAATAACTACAGTAGAGTGCATTTTCATGTCATGTTTGTTCTACAATAACATTACGACGCTGCATCGTCTGATATTCATAAGTTTAAAATATGTATGTCGTCGGCTGACAACTAAACCTCACTATAAAAACTGTCACAACTCTTAGCAACCTCGTATGTCAGTATTGAATCAGAACTGAGATGCGAGCTTTATTTCAAGTACGTACATATTTGTTACTTAAGTTTGCTTGCCAGCCGAAGATGTGTTACAAAGGAAAATAGTACGTCATGCTCCCTGGCAGAACCACCTGAAGTTTAATAAACATGAATATGTCAAAAAAAATCTACATTATATCTACAAAATTCTACGACCAGTTGGAAAAATTCTACATGCCTAGTTTTTTTATAAACCTTGTTGTAAAGTGGTTCTGCCGCAGAGCATCTTCCCAGCAGAACCACTATGATATTTTTCGTATTACAAGTAGGTACTATTGACGCATTTATGATACCAAATAATTCTACATCAATTCTACAGGTATCTAGTATACTTGATCTCTCACTTTATTTTGTATACACGATGTTACGACATTTCGAAAATTTTACTATAAACAATTTTGAGCGCCTGCACACAACATTGTAGCAAATTATGTGTACGTATAAAATGCTGGCATCGATTCGAAACCAAGTCATCGCTAATTTTATTCTACTAAAGTTATTGTAATTATACATAGTGTCGAAAACTACCTACATTCTTATAACTACCCACATTCATAAACTAGATAAAAGCGTAATTTAACAGAAATACAACAATACAATATACGTACACATAATTTGCTACAATCTTGTGTACAGGCGCTCAGAAAATTGTTTATAGTAAAATTTTCGAAATGTCGTAACTTCGTGTATACAAAATAAAGTGAGAGATCAAGTATACTAGATACCTGTAGAATTGATGTAGAATTATTTGGTATCATAAATGCGTCAATAGTACTTGTAATAAGAAAAATAACATAGTGGTTCTGCTGGGAAGATACTCTGCGGCAGAACCACTTTACAACAAGGTTTATAAAAAAACTAGGCATGTAGAATTTTTCCGACTAGTCGTAGAATTTTGTAGATATAATGTAGATTTTTTTAGACATATTCATGTTTATTAAACTTCTGGTGGTTCTGCTGGGGAGCATGACGTAAAATAGTCCCTGTAAAACAGGGACTATTTTCCAAACACATGATAGTTAGGTATAATTTTCATTCGACTCCTTTCAATATCTTATTTCAACGACGTTGTTATGCGGCAATAAAAAGTATAAGTGCTACCTGCCTAGCTATACAAAGGCCAGTCGTCCATTTTTACTGTAAAGCCGCGTTTCCACTTATAGTGTTCTGAGCGAGCATTCACTTGTTCGTGGGCTGACGAACGAACATTTTGCTATGTGAAATCCTGTTTTCACCTGCCCAAGAACGAACGAATGGTCAGAACAATAAGTGGAAACGCGGCTTAATATACTAAGCGATTTTTGCCAAATCAAGTTACTGTCACTTTGATAGCAATAAAAGCAATGGCCTCGCAAACCTGGCCGTTTTGTCGAGGTGTATACGAGTTTCTACGACCATGATCTATGGCGTTTCAAAGGCCCGCGAGGCCGAAAAGCAGATTATGGTAGCACTCTGTGCATTTTTGGCACGGTAATCTCTATAGCGCTATAGGCGCGTACAACTAAGTGTTGTGAGAACCGATCGAGCTTCTATCGTCGAACTTTTGATTATATCTCACCATTTTGATTTTTGAATTATCTAAATGTTCACCTTCAAAGGTGACCTACCTAGTCGCATTTAATTAAGAGAATCGGCGACATTGATCCCCTTATTCATTTAAATCATAACAGGAAAGGTCGTGATGTAATTAATTAATATAAGCGATATAATCCGTTTAATTTCATGAATAACTATTGCGTTAACCGGGAAAAATATCATATGTCGTCGGGGATAATGCAATACCGCGTATCTAACAAATTCAATTAGGATCAATTTGAGTGTCAATTGTTTGATGTATGAACTCTACCTGCTTTGGTAGTTACGCGGTATTGCATTATGCCCGACGATATGACAATTCGTATATGCGCAATACGACACATATGAAAAGGGTGACATAATCCCTGCTCAATAGTAGGTATATGGGGATATAGTAGGGACAACATATCTCGAGTAGTTGGTTAAACGTATAGTAAAAGCTCCGACCAAGCCCTCACAACACAAACACAACACAACATTCATACCCCGCTCGTCCGCCGCGACGGATGCGGACCCCACGTCTATAATATGTACACAAGAATGTACGCGAAAGACTGTAGATGAGAATTTCTTAAAGCGTTTCAACCGCCGTGACTTAGGTGGCAACATTATTACCCGATTTCCGTGGGTATCTCATACATTTTTTTGATATCTTGGTAGTTGTTAACTACGTCTATCCAAAAGATCTTGCATCTCTCACGGGATCCGTGTGATAAGGCTGCCACCGAAGTCACAGCGGTTGAGACGCTCGGAGAAATGCCCAGATGATATATTATCTACGCTAGATGTGGTGCATAAATTCTTTCCCTTCGGCTTGTCATGGAAACGTCAGAATTCATATTGGTGTCACAGTGACCTTACTATTCATTGCACTGAAGCTACTAATGATCTCGGAAAATAGTATCATGTGTCGATTCAATCAATCCATTTTTAGCCTACAATAAGGTATAGTTAACCAAAAATCAATATTTAATCTCCGACCTGGCAACACAGACTAAACTAACGCCAATATAACTATTACAAAATGCAAATAATCATTGCATTATATGTACTTGGCTAGATAAACAAATGTCAGGGGTTACTACTGCAATTTGCATCATTTGTCGTCGCTGCTGTAATAAATGACTACTAGAATGTCTCACCCAAATAGACGGTCTTACGTAAATTAATCTTAGATGTCAAACGATGTCATTTAAAGTTGAGTTTAAATTCAGGGAGTCGCGGCGGCTGATATGTGGTCAATATTTACAAAACATACAAAATTATCAATGAGTATATAACAATAAACGAGGGTGGCTCATTGCAACGAGATTCCCGAGTAAAAAATAATATCTTCCATTAAGAAATATAATTTATATTTAAAACTAAACGCGGTGCGTCGGTCACACTAAGGCCGTGTCTCCATTTGAGCCCTGAAATGCTTCTATATAAATATGCATGTAAAATACACGTAACACTGAAATCGCTCAAATGACGACACGAATGAGTAAATACGTGCGACAGAGGCGGTACTGAATTACACATAATGGAACGAAAGTCTTTACACAACAATAATTAAAGATAAAATATGTACAAATTCAACATAACAACACTATATATTTGTCGACAATTATTCTGGGTAAACAACTCCTGGAAAACCATCTGATTTTCAACTCTATCTCTTAGAAAATAAGAGTGATGGTGAAGCTGTTTACGCAGTTTACTATTCTAAAATGGCGCGAAAATAGAGATCGCGTCAGATTTAACTTTAGTCATTTATTTTTCTACTCATACATGTTATGCCTTCTAATTCTGTTATTCAATCCATTTCAGACATAAATATACGCCTAATCTGGTTCAAGTGCGTCCAAATTATTAACATTTCTCCAAATAGTGTGCAGAATCGATCCTGATGGGTACCGTACTTTTTGTACGCATGCGTAATGAAAATACTTTATATTTAAAAGTAAACGGGTAGCGGTTCCAAATATGGAACCACAAGTCAAGTTGCACACTATCTTGCAAGTTGCGCTACACTAACAATGATACAAGGTTAAATCAATGGGTCAAATGCGTCCGGGGTACACTAAAACGCGATCAAATTGCATTGCTTGCACGATGAATTCAGGCTTTCTAGAGTTTCTAGACTACTGCCGTCCCCGGTTATTATCAGCACAGTATTGCGAATACAACCAAATGATAAATTTTCCCATTTCAATATTACTGAAATAATAATCTACCGGGAAACCATGTTTATTCTTTACACATTTTAATGTCTGTGACACTAGTGAAAAAGGGTACAGTACAACTGCCCGAGGCTAGTGAAAAACTGAAGTTACAAGTGCATAGGTATATATTGCATTATAGGTATATATTGAATTGAACACAGTTTTCCAAAATTACCGGCGAGTTATGCCCTTTTTCACTATGCCCGCAGATGATATCTCGGCTCTATTACCATTTGTTAATTTACCCTCTTAATCATAAACTTCTATTCATTTAGCAAGCCGTTAAGTATTGTTTATGCCTTTCGATTTTCACAAGACCGAAAAGAACAAAGAAGGCTTAGCGGATTGCTAAGTTAGGACACATTTATGAATAAAGTGGTTACTTTCAAAATGGCGCATATTAATGAGTATTTGCCACCCCAGACGCACTTTCCCCGATGGACCTAGACAATATAGACTATTGGCATCTCGCTCCCGGCTGGAGCAAACGTGACGGTCTGTCTCGCTCACTGCAGACACGCCTGCAGCTTCTCGATCCACTCCTGCGCAGCGTTGGCGTCGCTCGCGCAGAAGTTGTATGTGCGTCGGCTCGTTCGTAGCTGTGTACAGATTTGTTTATTATAAAAAAAAATAAGTTTATTTTGTGTTACATGAGATTATAGATAATCTTTATTTATAATTGGAATTATTCTTATTGTCCGAACCGAATAGCCATAAAACGCTTATCTTAAGCAACTCAGAACATAAGATAATGGTGAGTGGCTAGGGTCAATCATCATAACAACTTGAACCTTATTGTATACCGTAAAACCACCTAACTATAGTCCAAACGCTCCCAACAATGGTCCAAAACTTAATCGAATATCTTTCGTTACATACGTGTAATTGTTATTTAATCGTGCTATTCATAGGCAAAACCTCATTTACAATAATAAAATCTTGGACAAAGTCCAAAAGAATATTGAGACTGATGCTATTTCGGAGTTGAAATTGTGGACCATAGTTACTTAGGTGATTTTACGGTACGGTAGATAGCTGCTTGAATTTTTCATTGCTAAGAAATTCTGAGGTGAAACAATTTACTTATTAAAAACAAAAGTACAATTATATGTCATAACAATGACTTCTGTGGTAAACTTAACGTTTGGCATATCGAAACAAGGCTTTTTAATGAATTACTGATTTGGAAACTTTCCACGATTATGTTACAAAACGAAACATTCAAAAAAGGCCAACAGTTTTGTTTTTAATAAGTAACCACAGAATTTATCAGCAAAGAAAATTAAAAAAAATCATAACTCGAAAACTACGAAAAATCCGCTAATATACATAGGGTATATTCTAATAGACCACGGCGTGAGGAATATAAAAAAAATTTGGTCGTCAAGGTTTAAACTACCCTGTATTTCATATTCCGGCACTAACGTCAGGTCGCCGTTGTAACTAGTACTATGGCAACGTGACTAAGAAACTTCACACAACTTGTCATTTCAATCTGGTTTGAAAATTCTGAAAGTGGCCCAGAGTTCCTATTGGTTGAGATACAGACGTAAAATGTTACTCACATCAAAGAAGGAGCGATCATCGCATTTCTTAGGAGGACCGGGCGCCGGCGGGACTTGTACCACCGAAATCACCTCCGCTAGATCTGTCAACAAAATCCAGCCATATAGGTAAATAAGTGAATATCGGAATTAGTGATGAGTCGTTTCCGGTAATTTCCCAATCTTACAATGGGGAAAGTTTCCATTTGGGAATATTCCTTATACTGTGTTGAGTAAGATACCGGGAACGACCCATCACTAATCAGAACCGGATTAAACAGGTGCAGGGCCCGAAATACTTCTTAAAGCGGTGCCCCTGGTTTACTTAAAATCCTATAAAAAAGATACACATGTGCATGATAAAATCTGCGACCATATACTCGTATAACGTGGGCGTCTAACGCCAGCTCAAAAATGCCCCCAAAAGCTTTTGTTCAATTGTGCCAAGATGGGGAGGACATAGCGCTTTTCTTAACACCGCGCATATTTCGGCGCAACATCCTTGACAACTGATTATAGAATATAGACAATCAAAACTTTGATGGACCAATCACAACTAATTATAAATGGCGGCTTAAGATTTTATAGGTTGTCAAAGTCAAAGTCAAACTATTCTTTATTCAAGTAAGCTTATTAATAAGTAATTTCGAATCGTCTGACATTATCAAGAGAGAGAAAAAAAATCTACTATTGATTCGATTTCGAAATTCGTTGATTTCGAAATTCATTGCCGTGATGAATTGAAGAGGTGGTGACACTTGTCAACTAAAATACAGGACCGTTTTTGAAAGGCAATTTAGTATGGCGTGCGGCTTCCATGTTTTATTTGTTCGTAGGATAAAATACACTGCTGTTTCTTTCTGCCGAGGGGAGATTTTCTTGAAAGTTAAACAACGCGAAAGCTCAATGAATGTGGGAATTGGGCCACAATTTTTTTTCTCGAAAGGTTTTAGAATAGAAGGGTCCACATCAACTGAATACAAACTTAATTAGGCAATCGTACGTACCAATAAATCCTTTGCAGTGTGAGTCTTCCATCGCGTCGTAGTAGCGAAGTTGATGCTTGATGGAGTCTAGCACAAACCACCTGCAATTATAACAAATAATAGTATAATCGGCTTAATTACATGTACAGTAGGGTGCTTCTTATTTTTGCAATTTTGTAGCATGTTCGAACCAATAAAGGAGCTCTTTGTTCTCCCGATTGCAATTTCCTATGTGGCACCCTCTCATTTTGTTATTTGATAAGCAGGGCCCGTAACTTTCATGCCGATGACATCAATTTGACGTCACGCTCCATTTAGGGTGATCCGAAATAGTTTTATTGTTCATTATTAATCATTAGTCGTCAATCATTTTAATCATGTACAAATATCTTCAAAAGTAGTATATTTTACTCGTGGAATAAATAATTCCTACTTGATACGTGCTGTACGTTAAAGAGGAATTCTGTTTTCTACGTAATTATTGAAATGTGTTAAGAATATCATTAAAAAAATGTATGTATAAAAACAAGTCAAATAGTTTTATTTATGTTTCACGTATCAAGTAGGTGTTATGTATTTCACGTGCAAATATACTACTTTTGAAGTTATTTGTACATGATTAAAATGATTGACGACTAATGATTAATAATAAACAATAAAACTATTTCGGATCACCCTAAATGGAGCGAGACGTCAAATTGATGTCATCGGCATGAAAATTACGGGTCCTGTTGATAAGTAAACCATATTCGTTTTTCTTTTAATTATTATAAACAAAAATTAGGGGTCGCTACCGAAGTAATAAAAACACGACTAATCATTTCGCCTTTCTTGAACTTCGTACTTCGGTAGCGACCCCTAATTCTTGTTTATAATAATTGAAAAAAAAAAACAGAAATGGTTTACTTATCAAATAACAAAATGAGAGGGTGCCCCATAGAAAATTGCTATCGGGAGAGCAAAGAGCTCCTTTATTGGTTCCAACATCCTACAAAATTGCAAAAATAAGAAGCAACCTAATGTACAGTCAGCGTCGATGTGTCATTTGGTCGCAGTAAGTACCCACCATACTATTTTCTTTAAACCTTGCTATCACAGATGTCATATATACAATAGATCAAGCAAACGAATCTACTTAGCGTGTCAAATGAACTCGGTGAAATCCACTGAGTTGTCCGTCTTTAATCGCAGCTTGTAGCTTTCGGGCGTCAAATTTTGTAAGTTGAAGTGAACAAAAACATTAATAATGCCTCCTTAAGTAATAAATTGCAACAACACAAAAAAATATGACTACTTCAGTACAAAATCTGACACGCTCGGCCGCCATACCAATGAATGAACTTGTTTTTTCTATCCAAATCTAATTCTGTGCTTGTTATGTAAGGAATAGTGGTGAATTTCGTATCTTTGTCATAGCAATGAAACAAATGAAATGCGACTTTATTTTCATTGAAGTGAAGTGTACATTTATAATGTATACATGTTAAAATACGAGTGATAATCGTGAAAGTTTAAATCGATATGAATATTTTACAATACCGTTGCTTCCAGCCTTTAAGCAGAGCGCCTCGTTTGTATAGATGTCCCTCGTGCGTTCTGTTCTCAGCGACGTTGGACGAGAACTGTTCGTAGTACTGCTGTGACGACGACTGGAGCGTTCCTACGCCTGGGAAGGAGCAATTGGGAATAAAGTTTGCTTAATAATTAGTTATTATGGTGATTTAATCTTCTATAGGGCAATAATGTCAACAACGACCAACTTTAGGGTTCCGTAGCCAAAATGGCAAAAACGGAACCTTTATAGATTCGTCATGTTCGTCATGTCCGTCTGTCAGTCTGTCCGTCTGTCCGTCTGTCACAGCCGATTTACTCAGAAACTATAAATGCTACAGTAATGAAATTTGGTTAGGATATGTGTTGTATGAACCGCTACAGGATTATGATACTATATTGTAAAAAAAACTATTGGGGTGGGGTCCTCCATACATGTAACTGAGGGATAGAAAAAAAAATTAGTTGTATATAAGCGTGTGGAGTATTAATAGAAAGGTCTTTGAAAATTATATGAAGGTTTATAAATCTCATTTTTATTTAAGCAAATCGTTTTCGGGATCTCAGCTCTCAAAGTCTGAAAAATGTGGGGGACACACCCCCCTCTATTTTTAAAACTACGCAATATAAAATTCAAAAAAATATATATGTTACGCACTTTAATAAACTCTATCAACGATTTTTGGTTTGATTAAATTATATATCTTATAGTTTTTGAGGTAGGTTGATTTAACTGTATTTTTTAATGATAAATTGATAATGGTACGGAACCCTTCGTGCGCGAGGCCGACTCGCACTTGGCCGGTTTTTTTTGGACACAATTAGGAGTAAAGTATGCTTAGTAATTGGTTATTATGGTTCTTTAATCCTTTAGAGGGCAACAGTCTCAACAACAACCACTGTATGTCGGTCAGTCGTGACTGGTGCAGTCCATGCGGCGGACGTGTGGTCGACAGTGGGCTACATGTGTACAGTGACTCACTGTTGCCCGACGCTCGCGGGTCTCGGTCGCGCTCGGGCGGCGGCGGCGCCTTGTACCGCGTGCAGGGCGCCGTGAGCGCGTCCGCGCAGCGCTCGTGGCAGCTAGCGCCGCAGTCCATACAACGAACGCCCGTCTGAAAGGAAAAAAGCTTGAAATCTTTTCTAATAGGAGGTGCAGGCATGTAGTTAGTGCTTGCCCTTAGAGAATGGTCAAAGGCGCCTAGCCTTGTAAGGGATTGCATATACCCGAGAAATTTGACCGGTGGTTGCTAAGACCGAGTGGCCGAGGGGTACAGGCATCAGCCGCGAAAGCTGAGTACGTGGGTTCGATCCCCACCTCGGACATAGGTGATCTTGGTCGTTTTTCTTTGGTATATGACATCTAATATTTATAATTTGTTAACTCTTGATTGGTTTTTTGACGCGTCACATGGGGGCGGGGCGAGCGTTATTGCAACTTACCCACTCATTTGCTTTGAAATTCTGGTTGAGCTTTATTCCTATGTAAAATAAGAGTGACAGCTGGTGTTACCAAAAGCAATTGAGTGGCTAATGTATAGTGCACTACCGCGGTATCCATGAAAGCATGGTTTTTAGGATATTTTCCAGCTGATTTTTCTCAATATTTTAATACCGAAAGGTACTGAAAGAAAAAACACGTATTTACTATTTTTTATTAAGGAATCTTTTGTTAAAATTTGAACACTCGAAAATAAGTCACCCTGTATGATTCGGACCCTAAAATCAATGTTTTTTAGTAAGTGGTTTCACGTTAAACTCAGATTCGCACAGCCGGAAATGACACATATCTTTTGAATAAATAAACTTCAAAACTATCAGTGTTAACCCTTAACTTGGCAACATATCTTTAAAGATACATAGTCTTTGACCCACTTTTTGTATTTTTTTAACACAGAATTTTTTGCTCTACACAGCGGCGAGGAGGCTAGAACGCACGATTTTTTAAAATTCTGCAAAGTTTAGGGTTAATTAATTAGTACGTAGATATTCGACGAACAATATTTGCGAGTGCGCGACATGTATCACCGCTCGCCATGAGCTCCTACTGATGTACAGGTGTAGTGAGAAATGACTTGCCTTCGGAAACGTTCGTAAACACATGCTGTTTCAGGCAGTGTCACCGAGTCTGACTGAAGTAGCATTACTGTCAGTCTCAGTGAGATAGACTGAAACAGCATGACGTTGACGAACGTTTCCGAAGGCAAGTCATTTCTCACTACATCTGTATTTACTCCCCGGGATGGCACTGACAGTTGGAACTGAACGCGCTAATTAAGACTACTGGTAGTGAAGACTGGACTTACCTATTCATAAATTACGCTGAACATCCCGAATGTTACCTACACTGTATTGTTGATTACCTACTGCTGCATGTGTTGTGTACCGAGCTATCGTTAAATTTTATTCTTAGAGCGCATCGCCTTCAAACTGCTTCGCAGTTTGGCGAATTTTAAGTTTACGTACACTTTTGTTATTTTCTATTACTAAATAAATAAATAAAAAAAAAAGTTGGAGAGGCTTATGTTACCTTGACGGGCCCCCACAGCAGGTGGTCGCAGTGGTCGCAGCGCTGCGGCGCGGCGTGGGCGGCGGCGCCCCAGCGATGCTGCGGAGCTGCGGCCGGCCCCGCACTAGCAGCTCCAGCGTGCCGCTTGTGGAGCAGTGTACAGCGACAGTCGGACAGTGTTACCTTGACGGGCCCCCACAGCAGGTGGTCGCAGTGGTCGCAGCGCTGCGGCGCGGCGTGGGCGGCGGCGCCCCAGCGATGCTGCGGAGCTGCGGCCGGCCCCGCACTAGCAGCTCCGGCGTGCCGCTTGTGGAGCAGTGTACAGCGACAGTCGGACAGTGTTACCTTGACGGGCCCCCACAGCAGGTGGTCGCAGTGGTCGCAGCGCTGCGGCGCGGCGTGGGCGGCGGCGCCCCAGCGATGCTGCGGAGCTGCGGCCGGCCCCGCACTAGCAGCTCCAGCGTGCCGCTTGTGGAGCAGTGTACAGCGACAGTCGGACAGTGTTACCTTGACGGGCCCCCACAGCAGGTGGTCGCAGTGGTCGCAGCGCTGCGGCGCGGCGTGGGCGGCGGCGCCCCAGCGATGCTGCGGAGCTGCGGCCGGCCCCGCACTAGCAGCTCCAGCGTGCCCCGCTTGTGGAGCAGTGTACAGCGACAGTCGGACAGTGTTACCTTGACGGGCCCCCACAGCAGGTGGTCGCAGTGGTCGCAGCGCTGCGGCGCGGCGTGGGCGGCGGCGCCCCAGCGATGCTGCGGAGCTGCGGCCGGCGCGCGCGCTAGCCGGCCCCGCACTAGCAGCTCCGGCGTGCCGCTTGTGGAGCAGTGTACAGCGACAGTCGGACAGTGTTACCTTGACGGGCCCCCACAGCAGGTGGTCGCAGTGGTCGCAGCGCTGCGGCGCGGCGTGGGCGGCGGCGCCCCAGCGATGCTGCGGAGCTGCGGCCGGCGCGCGCGCTAGCCGGCCCCGCACTAGCAGCTCCAGCGTGCCCCGCTTGTGGAGCAGTGTACAGCGACAGTCGGACAGTGTTACCTTGACGGGCCCCCACAGCAGGTGGTCGCAGTGGTCGCAGCGCTGCGGCGCGGCGTGGGCGGCGGCGCCCCAGCGATGCTGCGGAGCTGCGGCCGGCGCGCGCGCTAGCCGGCCCCGCACTAGCAGCTCCAGCGTGCCCCGCTTGTGGAGCAGTGTACAGCGACAGTCGGACAGTGTTACCTTGACGGGCCCCCACAGCAGGTGGTCGCAGTGGTCGCAGCGCTGCGGCGCGGCGTGGGCGGCGGCGCCCCAGCGATGCTGCGGAGCTGCGGCCGGCCCCGCACTAGCAGCTCCAGCGTGCCGCTTGTGGAGCAGTGTACAGCGACAGTCGGACAGTGTTACCTTGACGGGCCCCCACAGCAGGTGGTCGCAGTGGTCGCAGCGCTGCGGCGCGGCGTGGGCGGCGGCGCCCCAGCGATGCTGCGGAGCTGCGGCCGGCCCCGCACTAGCAGCTCCAGCGTGCCGCTTGTGGAGCAGTGTACAGCGACAGTCGGACAGTGTTACCTTGACGGGCCCCCACAGCAGGTGGTCGCAGTGGTCGCAGCGCTGCGGCGCGGCGTGGGCGGCGGCGCCCCAGCGATGCTGCGGAGCTGCGGCCGGCCCCGCACTAGCAGCTCCAGCGTGCCGCTTGTGGAGCAGTGTACAGCGACAGTCGGACAGTGTTACCTTGACGGGCCCCCACAGCAGGTGGTCGCAGTGGTCGCAGCGCTGCGGCGCGGCGTGGGCGGCGGCGCCCCAGCGATGCTGCGGAGCTGCGGCCGGCGCGCGCGCTAGCCGGCCCCGCACTAGCAGCTCCAGCGTGCCCCGCTTGTGGAGCAGCAGTGTACAGCGGCGCACCACGGACGAGGAGAGCGATGAGTTGCGCTGTGGAATACATTGTCAATTGAAAAAAAGGTGCCGATAAGTACATTTTGGGCCGCAAGGCATACAAAATTCACTCATTACTGCATGTGAATTTTGTATGCCTTGCAGCCCAACATGGTCGACTAAAATTGTATATCCTTAAGACCTTTGTTTTAACTTTTAACCTGTGATGAACAAATATATTATTTGATTTTACACATTAGTTATAACAGTTATAACGAATGTATTTACTTAGGTATATAATATTTATCTTGGCCGTGTGGTGGCGGCAGTAAGAATACTTTTGTCACCACCCCAACTCCTCCTGCAAGTGTCGTAAGAGTCGACAAAGGGAATGAAGTGTCAGCGTGTTGATTATGGCCATTTACCTCCTAAAGCGTCTATACGCATTGTTAATAGGAGATGCCTAAGTCCAGCAGTGGACTATCATAGGCTGATGATGATAATATTTATCTATGAATAACAAGGGCTAAAATATATACCTACTATTGTATATCGCCATACATAACAGTTGTTTGTCAGCCTCTGTAGCCTAGTCGGTAGTGACCCTGCCTACGAAGCTGGAGGTTCCGGGTTCGAATCCCGGCGAGGGCATTCTTTGTGTATTTATTTATCACAAATGTTTGTTCCTTGGTCATGGCTGTGTATGTATCTAAGTATCTATACGTATCTATACGTATCTATCTATTATATATATCGTCGCCTGGTACCCACAACACAAGCCTTAATTGAGCTTACCGTGGGACTAGGTTGATTTGTGTAAGATGTCCCAAGATATTTATTATTTATTATTATTATTTATTTATTTATAACAATCATATCCGCTAATTCTTGCGAGGTATAAAGCGATGGTCGTGGCATCTTGTCACCTGGGTCAAAATTCTTTTCGTTGTCTTGTTTCATACCACTCTGTCACGCTTTTAGTTGCTGTTTCGACTCAGTATATAAAAAAAAACAGTGGACCTGTATTTCTTTTTTACGTTAGATTTTAATCCATACATCAGAAATTGAAAGCAAAACATACAAAAATCACCACTGCGTCACGTTTTTAGGGACACAAAATAAGACAACGAAAAGAATTTTGACCCACCTAAACATTTTACGTCAACCTACCTGCATCCTGTGATACCAGCCATTAGCCAAGTGCAGTCAAAAGATTGATCTGAGTATTGTCTGAATAGGTAACTTTGTGTTAACTAAGAAGGCGGAATGAGATAATCGTTTCGTTTAAGTACTGATTGATATCTTCACACTGATTGGGTTGAAGTGTCAAGATAACATCAAGTTTGTTGATCAAAAGCGACTTTTCTATTAAATTTCGGGTAACCAATATGCTGCGCTCTTTTTATAGGTTGAAGCACTTCCTGTCAGTTAGTACGAAAACCCTCCTTATTCAAGCGTTGGTGTTGCCCGTCATTGATTATGGCGATGTGTGCTACTCAAATATTATTAAGGAACTTTTAAACAAATTAGATAGGCTGTTGAATTCGTGTATCAGATTTATTTATGGGCTCCGATAAGTACGATCATGTGTCGGAATTTCGTCGTAAACTTAAGTGGCTACCAGTTCGCGAGCGCAGGTCATCTAGAACACTCTGTATGCTCTATACCATTTTTTTCGACCCAGCCGCACCAGAATATCTAAAGTCTAAATTTTAATTTGTCACACCGCGTCCTGGCTGCGAACTTCGTATGTCTCGGCGTCTTAAACTCACCATTCCCCTTTACCGCACAGGATTTATGTCTAACTCTTTTGCCCTTCAGGCCATTCGTCTCTGGAACGATCTCCCTCTAGTAATTCGTCAAGCGCA
This sequence comes from Thaumatotibia leucotreta, assembly GCA_025490895.1. Taxonomy (NCBI): domain Eukaryota; kingdom Metazoa; phylum Arthropoda; class Insecta; order Lepidoptera; family Tortricidae; genus Thaumatotibia; species Thaumatotibia leucotreta. The sequence goes on along the minus strand of JALPQI010030298.1, from coordinate 14,057 downwards.
GAGCAAATTTTCTTTAAAACGCAAATTACGTGAACATCTGCTTCGCGTACATCAAGGGTCATAGTGGGTGTTGTGGTTGTGCATGGGGGCATTGTTTTTATTATTATGTTTTTTATGTATATATGTAAATATATGTATGTATTTTATACGATAAACAAAATATAACTTGTTTTGTGACTTTAATGTTTATTTCTCTGTTTAATTATTCCGCACCAAATGTAAGTTTTCTGTTTGACCCAATGGCTGACTGGTAGAGAATGCCTTAAGGCATTAAGTCCGCCATTTGGACTTTTATTTTTTTTGTAACTGTGCAATAAAGGTTAAATTAATAAATAAATTTAATAAACATGTTTGAACTAGGTATGTAATGTGATTTCTAAGAAGTGATAGTGTGCACTGTGCAGTGATTTTTGATATCAGTCTAGTTCAGTGAATAATGCGACTCAAAATGTGGTGGCTAAGACACATAATGCATTGTTGATGTAAATTTGATGTGGTAGTGTGTGTAAAATCGCATATGTTTTAACCTTTTTGACGCCATGTCAAATACCAAAGCTAACACTCAGACGCCAAGTCAGCAAAATGTCAAAATCAGTAAATAAGTTAACGTCGGCAACAGTTCCGAGTTACATTAATGATTTGATCGAATTAAAATGAAAACGAAACAAGCTCTTTCCCTCTGAAACGTCAAATAAATGTTTGCATTACAGTGCTGCTCGAGATTTTAAATAAATACTCTTAATTATAAAAGGTAATCGTTATATTCTTTTATCTACAGGAATATCCTAATTTCCCTGTTATGTATTCAGAAGCGGTTATGTAATGACCTATATTAAGAGACCGGTGTCTGTGGCTGTATCATAATGTTAACATTAAAGTACAGGCAGAGTACAGTGCATCTTAATGTTGACATTAAAGTATCGTCGTCATGATATTAATTTTAACATTATGAAGTCAAATTCTTTTTGTTGTTTTTTTTTTCAATAAATATTTATTGTAGGATATCCTTACTCAAATTGAGTGATTTCAACTGATTTGAATTTTTATATTTAGAGGTAATTACTTAGTGGATATCAATGAAAATAAAGGTAAATTGTCATTCTAAACTAATGATATGGATGTAGATAAAGTTATGTATGTGACTGTACATAATTAGGCATTAAACACTCGTGTGATCTTATTATGAAACTCGCCTACGGCTCGTTTCATAAAACCACACTCATGTTTAATGCCTCTTATTATGCGCCAGCCACATAAATAACTATTGATAAACTGGTTAACAGCACTTTCAACTATCGTTACTTAAAACCAATGTCTTTATGAAAGACACAGGAAAAACATGGCTGTATTAGTATCTAATGTTGTTAAGTAAATAATTCCAATAGATAATGCCTTGTCAACACCTTATATTTTTACAAGCTTTATATTAACTTCACTATGTATATTTACAAATCTTGCAACGCAAAATTGAACCAGTTGCGGTGGACCAATTGAGCCGAAAGTACACTTATGTAAGTTGGGTGACAATACATTGATATGGTAACTTGGAACTGGTCTGATGATGGAGGTGGAAGGTTTCAAAAAGTACTTTTTGATTCATTATAAAAGCTTTTGTTTAAAACATTTTATATCTTTAATTTTATTTATGATAACGTGATGCTATACAATGAAAATGACTCCAGGGAGCTTTACAGAGTCGATATGTCCCTTCTAGAGCAACCAACAGTGCCATTTAATTTTGTGTATCAAACTCATAACAATCGTCAAACACATAGGAGCCGTCGGGATTCGTTTTGTTCCAATTCATGAAGCAGTAAGAGTGCGCAGCGCAGACGCAGCGAGTTCCCATCACGCATGTCGCGTTGCAGTTCATAATACTGGCACAGTACGACGGACACCTGTTTACACATTCTTCATCCGTACCGAAATAATACTGGGTCGGAGCTTTGGCGACGTCACACGGAGTCAACCACGACACTGCTTTTATAGCCAATTTGGTTATCGTGATTGGTGTCCTGGCGGCTCCCTGCCAGGCAAGCGTCACGACCGGTGGTACAGCGTCGTTCAAAATCACACATAGTGCAAGAATGGTAAATATCTTCAACATTTTAATTTATTCCATATGGAATTATCTAAGTGTAAGCTTGTTTCACAACTGGAGTGTAACTGTTATACTCATATAATCTCCCCACCCGTTAAGTTGACAGTAAAGTTGACAATGAGGTCATTAGTAATTATCCTTAATTGGCTGATAACGTAAAATAATATTTAGTTAAATATAATGGCCTTATATTTGCATAGGGACTATAGCAAGTTGGACTATCGTATCGTATTTGGGTCTCTCAATCAATCGACGCCGAGTCTGATTAGAGTGCTTAAACCGGTCGAAAAAAGCTTTATGTCGTAGTGAAATATCCGATATTGTGTCGTATCGGCTCGTTGGCACGTATCTGCCCGATCGACGTCAGCGGACCCGCCATTTCTGCAGTAGATGCATGCTGTCGTATCTGAGTCACAAAGTATGATAGTATCCTCTAAACACCACGCATACCTGTAATTCCAAAGTGTTGGGCAGTTCGAGCTGATCCCAGCGGACTCGCCATTTCTGTGGCAGGTGCATGCTGTCTTATCTGAGTCACAAAGTATTATAGTACCCTCTAAACACCACGCATACCTGTAATTCCAACGTGTTGGGCAGTTCGAGCTGATCCCAGCGGACCCGCCATTTCTGTGGCAGGTGCATGCTGTCGTATCTGTCACAAAGTATTATAGTACCCTCTAAACACCACGCATACCTGTAATTCCAAAGTGTTGGGCAGTTCGAGCTGATCCCAGCGGACCCGCCATTTCTGCGGCAGATGCCCCAATTCTAGTTCCAGGGAGCGGATTCGTTCCAACAGCCCCGTGAATGAAGCCGGCATGGCGCGTGGTATGCTGTCGTATCTGAATCATAAAGAGAAGTATATGTTAACACGCTCAGTACGGTCACATGACCAGTATGCCGTATGATAAGACTATTCGTCCCTCTTTTGTTAATATAGCTAGTAAAAGACGGGAGATCTATCTCGCGGCGACATACTGTAGCACCAATCATGTGCTAAGCCTACTGGTGACCTGTAAAAGTATGGTTAATTGCCGCCATGAAAGTGTTAAGATCAATGACATTAAATAATAAATGGACGCACAGAGCCAAACAAAAAAATCAAGAAAAGTGGCACTAAAAGTCATTTCTATCATGTTTCAGTTGAAGCTAATAACGCTCACTTACAATAAACTATAATAAAAAAAACTCAAAGAATAAAAAACTTGGTGAAGTGAGCAATAAGTGTCAAATTTGCGAACAACACCGCAAAATAGTAGAAACTTTTTATGTTTAAGGAATAATGATGCTATACCGTAAGGTGACCAAATGTCAACTGTCAGAACTGAATAGCGGGGCAAAAGGACCGCAATATTTACTTCTGCAGCCCATTTTTTGGGGTCATTTTTTTGAGCTGTTTGGGGATCCACTTATTTATTCTAAATCAATGGTTAAGATGATTTCGAGATATCAGTCAGTCAGGCAACTATGGAGGTAATTTCAAATTGTCAGCCTCCGTAGCCTAGTTGGTAGTAACCCTGCCTACGAAGCTGGAGGTTCCGGATTCGAATCCCGGCGAGGGCATTATTTGTGTATTTATTTATCACAAATGTTTGTTCCTTGGTCATGGTTGTCTATGTATTTAAGTATCTATATGTATCTATCTATTATATATATCGTCGCCTAGTACCCACATCACAAGCCTTAATTGAGCTTACCGTGGGACTAGGTTGATTTGTGTAAGATGTCCCAAGATATTTATTTATATTATTATTTATTTAATTATGGTATTACTAACGATGGCTTTTAATTAATCGAGTTTGTATTCCGCTTACCGACCGTGATGCATACAATGTTTTTCATCACACTTGCGGACAAAAAAGTTTTAAGACAGAATTTTATTAAATGACCTACTAATATATTTATAACTCCTCCTATTGTTATTGCGTGATGAAAAATAAATATCACGAAACACATTATTTTTATGAAATAAAACTATGAAAACGGATAAACTCGCGTATATTAACTAATTTTGCGGATGACCGCAGACCACGAACCCTGTAAAGTGTTCGAAACGTCGGAATGAAGTTAAAATTAGTTAATATACGCGAGTTTATCCGTTTCCATAGTTTTATTTCATGAGTAATCCTCGCGGTAACCGAAGAAAATATTACATTATTTTTAATTAAAATTAGTGATACAATCAAGAAAAACAACTTCCACTTTTCTCTATTCATCTTAATGTCACCAAACTTTCCAATTCTAAATATCGCTCTGATTATTATCTTTATAGGTTGATTAACCAAACCTGGCACAAATGTATAGAGCAAGTGACAGATAGTATTTGTGAGTGGATGTGAAAATGACATATTTTTTTGCTCTGCCTTTTTGCTCTGCTTTTTTTAGGCTCGCCCTACGCGAACTACTCTCGCTGTTAGTCTATCAGCCGGTGGGCCGCAACCCCGACGGCTCGCCCTACGCAAACCACTCACGCTGTCACTCTATCAGTTGGAGGGCCGAAGGCCCGACGGCTCACCCTACGCGAACTATTCTCGCTGTCACTCTATCAGTTGGAGGGCAGAAGGCCTGACGGCTCGCCCTACGCTACACGATCCACTCACGCTGTCACTCTATCAGCTGGAGGGTCGCAGGCCCGACGGCTCGCCCTACGCGACCCACCGCGATTTATTTTATTTATTATCCTATTAGCAACTATCCATGACGGATGTCATTGATTTAATTCATTCAATTTGTACCAGCCTTGATGAATCGACCTATACTACATGGTGGCTTATGATTAGAGATCGGAACTATGGGTGCAAAACTTTAACAAAACTTCTCAAGTGGACTGGCCATAGCACATACATCCATAAAATATACATATCTACACACCCACACATTGTAAGTTGAAGATTCCGTGATAGGGAATAAAATTGGATACAGATTTTTCAATAATATTCGTATTTTTTTTGCCTAAAGTGTTCCCATATGTCAATTTTAAAGTTTTGTTGAAGTTTTGCACCCATAGTTCCGACTTCCGACCCCTACTTATGATGGTCCCGTTTTATCTATTCATCGTGCTATGCGTCACTTTCGCACTTGCATACTTGTTAGAACATGACAGCAACGCCGACAAACGAACGCGGTACCATCATAAGCTTACATTGCTCGGCCGCTATGAAGTCAATCCTGACACCTGTCATTGAAGAACATTGTGTAAAAATATGTGTTCACAGATAATGTATTGAAATGACAGGTGTCAGGATTAACGTCATAGCGGCGGAGCACTGTAGTTACTAAGGTGTAAGTCATGCCTAATAACCAGAGACCAGATTTTTGTGCGACATCTCATACTAAATGTCATCAAAATTTATGACATTCTTAGTGATAAGTCACTAAGAATGTCATAAATACATCCGATCTCTGCATTGATTTAGAATATATAAGTGGATCCCCAAAAAGCTCAAAAAAATGGCCCCAAAAAATGGGCTGCAGAAGTAAATATTGCGGACCTTTTGCTCCGCTATTCAGTTCTGACAGTTGACATTTGGTCACCTTACGGTATAGCATCATTATTCCTTAAACATAAAAAGTTTCTACTATTTTGCGGTGTTGTTGGCAAATTTGACACTTATTGCTCACTTCACAAAGTTTTATTCTTTGAGTTTTTTTTATTATAGTTTATTGTAAGTGAGCGTTATTACTGTTATTAGCTTCAACTGAAACATGATAGAAATGACTTTTAGTGCCACTTTTCTTGGTTTTTTTGTTTGGCTCTGTGCGTCCATTTATTATTTAATGTCATTGGATCTCTGCTAATAACTCACCCGGCGGTAACGGTGCGGCGCGCGCGCGGTTCTCGCTCTTCGTCGGGCGACTGAGCCTCCAGGTCGTACGGCGCTCCGTGAGCAAGCTCCTCGTGAGTGTAGTATTCCCACACTTCTAGGCTGCAGACGGATGACATTGGCCGTAGCACCTATAGAAATTAGAAGATTTAGGTAGCGCCGAAGTCATTATTTAGACGTGAAAGGGTGAATCATTGAAAAACTCCTAAATTGTAAATATTTCGTTGTAAATATATATGTCCACGTAGCTGAGAACGTGAACTGGCCGTAGCCTTAGAAGGTTAGTATATGTACCATTCATCAGTTGTAGTAAAAAACAGGTAAACAAATATGGCTGCCTTTCCATAGGATTTGACGTCTTTGACACATATCGTGAAACACGTTCGCAGATATGTTTTTACGTTAATACTTATAAATATCAATAATTTTAACGGAAAATGTATATGAACTTCAGGTTTAACGTTTTAAGTTGGTGATAAAACCAAAATTGTGTTCTGAAAGTGCGTGAATATGAAATAATTTTCAGGTTACTTTAATTTTTTTTTACTTTCAACTGACGAATTATCGAGTGTAATGTGTTATCGAGGTGAAGACCCTTCTAAATTCAGCGTCACGTAGTGAGTTTCAATGCGGGACATCATGCTGAGTGAAGACCTTTTAGCGCAATTCACTGTACACATGTAAATTGTTAACCCTTAATCGGATAATGGGAATATGTTTCCCACCTGTTTTGAATCTTGTGTCTCACTGATAAGGCCGAAAACCAATGAAATTTTGGTGTGACTCGTGTTTGATTAAGGGTTAATTTAACCAAGCAAATATTGTTTTGTGCTAATGGGTGAATCAACTTTTTTCTGTCTGTTATTGCCATGGTTACGGTCGCCTGAGTCACGCTGGTTTTATGCAAAATTAAGCTACTTAATGTATGCAAACATGCATAATAGTCCATGTTTGTAGGTGGCCCATCAAGAAAAGGGTTTTACACCAGAAAAATGCATGTTTGCATAGTTTAAATATCATAATTATGCATAAAACCAGCGTGACTCAGGCGATCGTAACCATGGTAATAACAGACAGAAAAAAGTTGATTCACCCTAATAAACATTTCTTACTCTTATTCTATTGCCGTGTGTTGACGGCAGTAAGAATACATTTGTCACCACCCCAACTCCTGCGGGTGTCGTAAGAGTCGACTAAGGGATTGAAGTGTCACTGACCACTATTTGATAAATACTGATGATGGGCAGCAGCGTCATCATAGTGGACACATTACTGCGATCGCCAATCCGCTTGCCCAGCGTGGCGATTGTGGGTATTTGCCTCCTAATGCGTTTATACGCATAGTTAATAGGAGAGGCCTACGTCCAGCAGTGGACTATCATAGGCTGATGATGATGTAAATTGTTACAGGTGTAGTGAGAAATTACTTGCCTTCGGAAACGTTCGTAAACACATGCTGTTTCAGGCAGTGTCACCGAGTCTGACTGAAGTAGCATGACAGCTATTACTGTCAGTCTCAGTGAGATAAACTGAAGCAGCATGACGTTGACGAACGTTTCCGAAGGCAAGTCATTTCTCACTACATCTGTAATTTAACCAAGCAAATATTGTTTTGTGCTAATAAACAGTTCTTATTCTTATTCTAAATAGTAACATAAGTGGAAAAACTAGTTACCGGGTTGTCGAGATCGGGCGTGTACAAGAAGTTGTACAACACAGGCGACTTCTGATGCAACTTGTCGATGTAGTCGAAGAGTGATTGCCCGTGCTGCGCTCGGTACACGTCCTCTTCTGAACCGGTCACACCTGTCTCTACACCCTGTGGACATTAGTGAACATAAGCGCGATTATAGTTCGAGAAATATTATTTGACCGACTGTTATCTTATTTACAACCTTTTGTTTTGCGTTAATTCTTACTAGACAATCAGCAGTCGAACACTTTTCTATTGTTAGTGACGCAAAACAAAAGGTCGTAAGTGAGATAAGAGTCTGTCGAATAATATTTCCCGAACTATACGTGTTTTGTCTATAGAAAATAGATGTTTAGTACGAGATAAACATACCGACATAGACGGTATACCCCCTTAATCCCCTTATTCATAAACGTTTGTTAACATAAGTAGCTGTTAATAGTTGTTTGTTCCTTTCGGTTTTAACAATGTCCATAAGAGCAAAAGGGATAAACAATTATTAGCGGCTTGTTAAGGTAACAAACGTTATGGGTTAGAGAACAAAGATCAGTGTTTGCCAATTTTACGTATATATTATCAACTCTTCCCGCGGGTGCCGTAAGAGTCGACTAATAGATTGAAGTGTCACTCCACCATAACATTCTTTTATAGAACAATCACAACATAGTGACTACGATCGCTAATCTGCTTGCCAAGCGTGGCGATTATGGGCATAAACCCCTATAATACGTACACAATGCTTAATAGGAGAGGCCTACGTCCAGCAGTGTGCTGAGATAGGCTGATGATGTGATTATCAGAAGATGCAGTTGTCCCTTTTTTAGGCGACAGTAAGTTATTAAAATACTTATTTTTCTAAGGCGGGTGTATAGTCGTTGGACTCGAGGAAGGTTCGGAAGCGACATGAACAGCTGTGGTAGGAGAGGCGGGTGTATAGTCGGACTCGAAGGCTAGCGAGTACAACAGACAGTTACCAGTCGGTTGCCGATGTCCGGGCGGCGTTCGTCCACGAGCCCCAGCTCTGCCCGCGCCGCCTCGTTGTCGAGGAGGAAGGTTCGGAAGCGACAGGAACAGCTGTGGTAGGAGAGGCGGGTGTATAGTCGGACTCGAAGGCTAGCGAGTACAACAGACAGTTACCAGTCGGTTGCCGATGTCCGGGCGGCGTTCGTCCACGAGCCCCAGCTCTGCCCGCGCCGCCTCGTTGTCGAGGAGGAAGGTTCGGAAGCGACACGAACAGCTGTGGTAGGCGACGAGGCGGGTGTAGTAGTCGTTGAATTCGAAGGCTAGCGGGAACTGCTTTTGGAGCTGGAAGTACAGGTGTCATTAGTTTTGGAAAGTTCGGAGATCAGAAGTATCATTCTATGGTAGTTCCAAAGTCATATGTAGTCAAAGTTGAATTTTTTTACAGGGGAAATTTCTCTCAACAAGCTGGATTTGGGCAACTGCAAAAAAAAAATACGTGTCTGCTATTTTTGACTACTCTATAACATATATAATAAAAATCAACCAAATCGGAAGAAGAGGGGGGAGGCCTTTGCCCAGCAGTGGGACAGAATGGGCTTATAATAATAACCAAATCGGACCCTTCCTTGTTAGCCCATTTCTATGGAACAAAATTTTTTTTGAGTTTTAATATAAATTTCGCCCTGTAATAAAAGTTGTTCAAAATCAATAATAGAATCATGTTTTATTGTATCACTTGTATCATCATTTAACAATATATAGTAGTCGAAAGTATTGGCTACTCATCTACGAGTGTACATCACATATGGGTCTAATTCTAGGCACATACTAGCCGAGGGCAGAAACGCGGCCTGCGATGGAGTGAGTTCGCTCAGAAGGGTCTATTCACTTTTGACTTGAAGGTTGATGGGTTATATGATCTCGGAAATGTAGGAACTTGTGTTCGTGCGCCAGCCATACCTTCTCCACGTACGGAAACCTATGGTGCGGTGTACAGGGCGTCCCATGACCATGGGACATGCAAGGAAAAGTGCCTTAAATATTCTAGAGAGGATATTTTGTTGAAACAAGACTTTGTTATTTTTAAAGGCAAATAAAACTGCATTCAAAGTTTTTCAAAAAATTACTTGCTTCACCCGAAAATCAACTACAATTACATTTTTTTTCGAATTTTGAACCAAACATTTTTGCGTATATTTCGGCGCAACATCTTTGACAAATGTTTATTGAATATCGCCAATCAAAACTTTGATGGACCAATCACAACTATTTTAAATGGCGGTGTAAGTTTTTATAGGTTGACATTCAAATTCATTGCCGTGATGCATTGAACAGGGGGTGACACTTGTCAACTAAAATTCAGGACCGTTTTTGAAAGGCAACTTAGTATGGCGTGCGGCTTCCATGTTTTATTTGTTCGTAGTTCGATGCCTAGAAAAAGCTAGATTTTTGTATTTTTTTTTAATGCAGTATTATTTAATTTTCAAAATAAAATAAAGACTTCTTTCAACGAAATATCCAATCTACGATATGTAATGTACTTCCCCTTCATGTTCTATACTTTTGGGACGCCCTGAATATGGGACTACTCTGGGTCTGACCTAGTGGACAGCGTCGAGGAACATCAGGAACGTGGGCGTGTACCCCTGCTGCGGCGTGGGACCGATGTTCAGCCGCTTCTGGGACTTGTGTCTGCCATTCCGTCACGAGGGTACGAACTATGGTGCGGTATATATGGATCGAAGTCTAGGTCTGACCTAAGTGCTACTATGGCTCAAAACACAAAAAGTCTGTGCAGTAGCCAGAAGTCTAACTGGACACAGCAAGTTGAACAAACATATGTTTCTAATGGGTAAGAAACAAGAAGCGTCATGTAGGTTCTGTCAGGAATTACAGGAAACTGTTATGCACATCCTTTGCTCCTGCGGACCACTAATGCACAAAAGAAGTATTCACCAAGACAGGCCAGTACTTCAACCTCACTTGGCACAGAATATTACAGCCCAAAGATTCTAGAACTTCCTAGGCTCAACGGGTATCAGTAATGAACTATAAAGCAGGGCTGCCACAATAGATCGCAACTGGTCGATGCGGCGATTCTCTAGCCTATATCTACATTAATAATAATAGGTCAGACCTGGTGGACAGCGTCGAGGAACATCAGGAACGTGGGCGTGTACCCCTGCTGCGGCGTGGGACCGATGTTCAGTCGCTGCTGGAACTTGTGGCCGAGGGCCAGCCATTCCTTCTCCACGAGGGTACGGAAGCCTTCTATGGTGCGGTAGTAGGGGTCTAGGCAGATTTGCGCGAGGGATGACACCTGAGAGCAAAGTTTGAGTCGCTGTTGGTTCAATTGTTTTACATGGTGGAAATATTTAGTAGACTTACGGTCGAAATGACCAAACTTTTGTTCGAAGAATAACGCTTATTCCCGGAGAGTAATGTCAAAACTCCATAGTTATTCGACACTAGTATCTCAGAGTAAGCGTTAGTCTTCGAACAAAAGTATGGTACAACGCAGCCTTACTGATCTTTTTAACCGACTTCAAAAAGGAGGAGGTTTACAATTCGTCGAAATTTTTTTTTTCCAGTAATTTCGGTATTTCCGGTCGTAATTTGTTGACAAGTAATATGTCACTGATTATTGAGTTATTTTTTGGAAATTGTTTATTAATTTCAAACAGCCCATACAAATGAGGTGGCTGTGGCAGCTTTAGACAGTCGTGTCCAAGCGGTGTTCAAACTAATTCCGTTAATTAAAAATTACAACTTCACTTAACAATGAGTTATTATTGGATAAGGTGCCAAAAATTGCTCAGATCGACTAATCTAAAATAGGTCTGGGAGCAGTAACATTTAAGTAGAATAGTACATTACGATACAAGTGCGAAAAACACAACGTTTTTGCACGTGTCTCGTACGGCGTTTTTTAGTACAGACGGCCCTCCGAAGTTTTCGATCTGACGTAAAATGACCCACTTCTCGCACTAAAGCCTAAAAAGTACACCATCTGTACTAAAATAGTACATTACGTTACAAGTGCGAAAAAAATGAAGTTCGAAACAAGTGCAGATAAATTAAAACCAGACCGAAGAGAGTGCTTTAAATCAACACGAGTTACGAATTTTGTTTTCGCACGTGTATCGTACGACGTTTTTCAGTACATATACCCCCCGAAGATTTCGACCTGACGTAAAATGAACCACTTCTCGCACTAGCGCGTAAAAAAAGCGCTACCTGTACTGAAAACATTTTATTGTTTTAAAGTGATCGCTGTAAAGTGGATTTTGTATCGAAGTCGCGGAATAAAAAAAGACAGTTAGTATACTACTGGTTAATATTTTGCTTAGGCCTAACCCTCTTATTCATAAACGTCTGCTAACTTAACAAGCCGCTAACTATTCTTTGTCCCTTTTGCTCTTATGGCCGCATTGTTAAGACCGAAAGGGACAAACAATTATTAGCGGCTTGTTAAGTTAGCAGACGTTTATGAATAAGGGGGTAAGTGTCACTGGCCATTTACTTATCAAAGAACGATGATGGGCAGCAGCATCATCGCGGACACACTACTGCGATCGCCAACCCGTTTGCCAGCGTGGCAATTACATCATAATGCGTCCAGCAGTGTCTGTTATAGGCTGATGAAGTGAAGTACTATCGGTCAAAATTTTGCCTAGGTCTAAGGTACCTGCGCCACCACATCCCAGCCGTCCTCTAGCGACAGCAACACGGATGAGCCTTGTAAGTCCAGCAAGTCGACCACGCAGCCCGCTAGCTGGAACAGCTGTCGTAGCTGCCAGAGCCAGCCCGATTCTTCCACCAATCTGATGAAGCTAACTATTCTTTGTCCCTTTTGCTCTTATGGCCGCATTGTTAAGACAGGGACAAACAATTATTAGCGGCTTGTTAAGTTAGCAGACGTTTATCCCTTAGGCGCATACAGTATCAAAAACGATACGACCGAAATGACACATATCGAAATAAGTAATCAATTGCGACTGTCACACTGAGCAATAGGGGTCAAACTTAAAATCATGTTACGGGTCTTTCCGGTGGACATTTTAAAAGTTAAGGGCTATGAGAGTTAATTTTCTTATTAAACCCTTATTATCATTTAAAGGCACTCCTTTCCTATTGAATTGTATGATAAAAATCACGACTACACTCCTACCAGTTGCCTACTATTGGCCACAGGAAAGAGGGGCTCTATAGTTCAGCTGAACACGCACTTTTTCTTTCCTGTGGTCGATATTTAACGGCCTGTGGACAGGCAGTAATGATTTTTATTATACAACGCAATGAAAAAGGAGTACTTCTTAATGAAGATTAGGCTTTCATAAGAAAATCAAGCTTTATAGGCCTTAACTTTTAGAATGTCCACCGGAAAGACTCCGAACATGGGTTTGCGTTTGACCCATAGAGTTCTAATTGGCATCGATTGTTTACATAAGTCATTTCAGAAATAGAATTTGTGATATATGCACCTAAGGGTTATGAATAAAGGGGTAAAGCAGTACTTGCGCCACCACATCCCAGCCATCCTCTAGCGACAGCAACACGGATGAGCCTTGTAAGTCCAGCAAGTCGACCACGCAGCCCGCTAGCTGGAACAGCTGTCGTAGCTGCCAGAGCCAGCCCGATTCTTCCACCAATCTGATGAAGCTAACTATTCTTTGTCCCTGTTGCTCTTATGGCCGCATTGTTAAGACAGGGACAAACAATTATTAGCGGCTTGTTAAGTTAGCAGACGTTTATGAATAAGGCAGTACCTGCGCCACCACATCCCAGCCGTCCTCTAGCGACAGCAACACGGATGAGCCTTGTAAGTCTAGCAAGTCGACCACGCAGCCCGCTAGCTGGAACAGCTGTCGTAGCTGCCAGAGCCAGCCCGATTCTTCCACCAATCTGATGAACAAATCAATAGAATAGAATAGAATTCATTTATTTGGTGTAAAAAAGTAAACTTAAATTAAAATACATCTTAAACTAAAAACAACACCAAAATGGATGCCACTCAACATATGCCGCTAGCGCAACAATGAAGGCTCGTGGATTAGACTACATTTATTTATTCGCTATTGAAGAAAAAGAAGAAGAAGGATAGTGTTTATTCAGGAACCCAGTACAAAACACAACTGTCAACTAAGAAAATAATATTTTTTAATTATATTAAATTAAACTAAATAATACCAACGTTAGTAAACAAACAATAATTAAGTTTATTGAATTTAGGCACGTCACCTTGGACTTATGAATGTCAACATTATAAAAAATCTACCTTCGGTTCTAACCCTACGCTACTGATCCGAGAAGAAGTCGTTTGTAATGATCTCGTTGGTGATACATTAACCCATCGAATCCCAGGCATTTGAAGTGCTTATGTACTTCCGTCATCATATGATGACGCTGGGGCTCAAAGGGTTGTATACTTAAGACTAAAACTCTGTATGTTTAATGAACAAATAGGAACACTTAT
>JALPQI010030296.1:0-49487 GCA_025490895.1 Thaumatotibia leucotreta | reverse complement strand
TGTAATTATTCCTTCTCTGTTATGCTAAAACAAACTATGCCGATACTTTTTATGCACATCCAGATTATGTCTCATCATAAATAGGAGCATCGAAATTATGCTCGAATAATATTCGAACAACTCGAAATCTGCCACAAAGAAATACCTATGCTAAAGTTGAGTATGTCACAACAGTTTCTGCACAAAGCCCATTATGACTACATAGTTTATGTTATTCATAAAAGAATTATACCACAACAGAGTGAACCTAATGGGAAAATGTTTATAAATAAACAATTTATTTCAAATAACTTTATGAGTATAGATTAATCTACTTGACGACTTTAGGAGGATAAAATTTCGAAATAAAAATCGTTATGAACATTGTAGGTAGAAGTATAATTTTTAGTAAGAAAAAAAGTATGAGAAAAAAATTTTCGGAGTAATGATGATTATGAGTAAAAAACGGTATTAGTAAAAATATTCGAAGAAAAAATTGTATAAGTGCCAATATGGACCCTTCACGAGTATATAATTATTTGATAGAGCTTTAAAAAATGACTGAGACAACATTCTGTTGATGAAAGCATAATCGGAGTGACAGTAAGTTACAAAGCTCTATCTAATACGAGTATATACCTATGAATTTGGCTTGGCACCGAGTTCTAAGAAATCTGTAGGGTACCTAGCCATAATATTTTATTTCAAAGAATAGGGTAAAAGGGTTAAAGGTTTGGGTAGGAAATCCTAAGTAGTGGAAATAAAATTATTTTTTACTTTTTAGTTCCAGCGAATTTTTGAAGGCGGTTTTATTTTTTTTTGTAATAAAGTTTATTTATTTCATTTGATTTTGTGACTATTATTTTATGGTAAAATTGGAAAACAAGCATGTGCCCTACCTAATACCTAATGCTAAATAGCTTATGGCCACTTGCAGTTCCAGGAAGTCTCGTCAATTTAAAATTACTGGCACTAATTAGTCAATGGCAAAAGGCACAAAATGACCGGAGACCCCGCTATTGCTAATGCATCCATTTTGAGCGTTTGACCTTACTAGAAATACCAGTAGACCTTTATGAGGGCAGTAAGCATCATCATCCGTGGCCGTCACGGCCGTGTGGTGACAGCAGCAAGAATACATTTGTCACCAGCCCAACTCTTCCCATGGGTGTCTTAAGAGTCGACTAAGGAATTCGATGTGTCACTAACCATTTATTGAAGATTGATGATGGGCAGCAGCATCATGCATCATAGTGGACACAACAGGGATTGCCAATCCGCTTGCCCAGCATGGCGATTATGGGCATTTACCTCCTAATGCATCCATACTCATAGGCTAGATGCCGTTGTCCAACAGTGGACTGATATAGTGGCTGATGATGTGTTGTGACTCTAGCGTACCGTACTTAGTTACGTATAATGGGCGGATGTTTATTTTTTTGTTGATTTTTAAAATTTTCCATATTTAGATTTTTTACACTTTTTCTAGTCAGAATCTCGAGCTCTTTCTATCCTGATTGAAATAAAAAAGTGTCCCAAAAATCCATTGAGTTACTATTTTTCATACACTTTCTTCTACCGTAACTCAGTGGAAGACAAAAAAAAATATGGAATTCTTGGGAAACTTTTTTTCTGCTAATGAGAATCGAAAGAGCTCGCTTCTGAGTAGAAAAAAAGTGAAAATATCCAAAATTGAAAAATTTGAAAAAACTACAACAAAAATAAAAATCCACCCATATTATTATTTTCAATGCACAATGGTTGTGTGATGTTTCCGAATGAAGTCCAAAGTGGCATTGCATTGTCACCCGCACATGGTAACGTAATTTTGAAACTTAGCGGACTTAACATACTCTCCTCTTCGTCAGACCAACTCGTTACCCTAGCTGGAGCTGTTACCTTCTAAATTATTTAAGATCATTTTTCATGCAAATATGAAACTATAGAACAAAGATTTCTGTCACCACACTAGCTACCTACAAAGTATTTTTTGCTCTTTAAAGAGCACGTGTGTAAAACTGCGTTTATTCACTAGAGTGAAATAGTTATTTGTGGAAAGTGGTTGTTTAATCATCGTGCCAATATTGAGACCCGAGCTAGCGAGATATTCCATTGTTGAACCACGAGCGAAGCGAGTGGTTTAAAAATAGAATCTCGAGCGTTGCGATAATTGGCACGATAATTAAACAAACTTTGCTCCTATGTGTAACACAACATTTTTTCCCACACAGCGAGGAAGCAGCTAAAAACGTGTAAAAAAAACAATCAATGCAACAAATCAGTCTTTATTAAATAACTTAGAGTAGTTCAAGTACTACTTATAATAACAAAATATTTTTTTTAGTATTTAACTAGAGAAACGTACTATAATATCAATATAATAGTTATGAGGTCAATTAATGTTGTAACTTGTATAAATTGCAATTTTTGTCTTATATTTTAGACTTCAATTTAAGTTTAACTAAATTTGGTAAATGACTAGGTCTATGTGACTAGATTTTTTTTATAATTACAATAAAACCTACTTACATTAATTACATTTTTCTTTAACAATACAAATCCCAATTAAATGTTATTACAATGAACATACATTTTAAGTCACAAACAAATTAAATTGTCAAAATTTCTATGATGTTTAAGTATAAAATCTGTATCCGGCAGCTAAAACATCAATCATTTTAAAAAATGTGTGAGGTAAACTTAAGTTGCCTACTTTTTGGTAAGATATTATCTCAAAATGAACCCTCTAAAATTTGTTCAAACTAAGACCAGGATTACACCTGTGAGTACTTACTTACGTAAGTTGTAGGGACGGAACTATACTAAGAAATGAGAGGTGAATATCACTATCTCATTCCTTAGTATAGCTCCATCCCTACAACTTACGTAAGAACTTACAAGTGTAATTCCAGCCTTAATTAAGCAATGGAGCACTTATTTACATTTATGTTTTATTTATTCTTAAATGGATTATCTAAAATATGTAATTATAATAAAACATATTGTGTTAAATTAAAATGTGTGTTTAACAACATATCACTTTTAGAGATAAAAGATTTCCCTATATATTTTCACCCCCATAATTTCATTCAACCCAGATCGTATTTATAGCGTGAATCGTGCCTACACAGATAAAAACCTCTTCGTCTGAGTAAACACACTTGATTCAAGATATTTCCGATTCCTATTTATAATAGGAAACAAAATGTGATCGTTCTAGCAAAATCGTCCCATTTTGTCGCTTACTTTAAGGGCGCTTAGTCATTTAATTCGTGTAAGAGTATAAGCCAATTTTGTCCTTATTAAAATGATAAGTGGCAAAGTGAAATAACTATTTCTACTAAAACGATATATCAGTGTGGTGAATCAACTTTTTTCTGTCTATTATTGCCATGGTTACGTCACCTGGATCACTTTTCGACCCCAGTAAATGTCTGCAACTATATTAAAGTAGGCCATAGATAACTAAATAATTTTTCATCTCCCCTGACCGGAAAGTTCAATTTTTTACGTAGTTAGGCGGGTCGAAAGTTGCTCTTCCGTGCTTAGGGTCGAAAGTAATTTTTCATCTCACCTGATCAGAACGATCGGGTGAAAGTGACCCATTGGTTATCGACCCTTGGTTAACAATTTACAATTGTCGAATAAAAAATTCCTTCTATTTTTAATCAGAATACGATACCTAGTATTTATGATAAAATCCTGTTGAGTTTGTAACATTTTTTGGTACTTCATCATCATCATCATCATCTCAGCCATAAGACGTCCACTGCTGAACATAGGCCTCCCCTCTGGACCTCTACATGTACCGGTTAGATATGCGACCTGCATCCGGCGTGTCCCGGCGACCTTCATAAGGTCGTCTGTCCATCTTGTGGGTGGACGTCCTACGCTGCGTTTGCCTAGCCGTGGTCTCCACTCGAGCACTTTTCGACCCCATCGACCATCTGGTTGTTATGTTTAATTTAACTTACCTCTTGTACCAAGTACATACCTACGTTACGTACCTATTAATCTCTTGCGAGCAAATGCGACTAGACACGTCCGTATAGAACAACAGACACGTAAGTCCACTCGTCGAGTCAACAGGCTTGTTAGAACGTGTTCCCGAATAACCGGATTATAATGAACCACGCTTGCGTTTACATTGTCCGATCCGTTTTCGATGATGATGATATATACTTCTTATTGATTTATTTGATTAGACTGTTGTATATAACTGTAGTGTATTCTGTAGCATGAGTAGCATTTTTCACTGGTAAAAGTGAAAAATTAAGTGGAATATTGCATACATAATTATATCTTTATTGAAACCTGATGGCAAAGGCAAGGGTTATTATAACTCGAGTTTGTAGAATTCTTACCGGAGATATATAATGTATTTTCACTCTTACGAAAATTGTAAAGATAAGGACAAAAAAGGATTTATTAAATAAATAGAGGGTTTTTGAGGTCATATTGATGAACTTTTACTAATGAGACCGCCACCCGATTTGAGAAAAATAAATCTGATGTTCCAAGCAAACCCTGAGACAGTACCTAGGCGGAAATGGAACATTCTTTTTTTATCTAAAATCGGATTTTGGTCGCATACTAAAAAAATCATCAATTTAACCTCAGAATTACCCCTCTCAAATACCCCTCTAAAAAGAATCAGCCTCTAATTATATTACCTATACCTATTCATTAATTTGTAAAAGCGAGCTTAGCCTAAGTAATAAGTACCTTTTGAAAGATCTAACAAACAAAATGTCTTCGCAACAAAATTATCCCCTGGACAAACCTAATAACCGTACGTCATAGAAATGTATGGACTGTATGACTAAAGTAATTACACGAAGGGCAAACGGGTCAAGCCATACATTAACTTCATTACAATGCTTCGTTTATATCGGCCTCTGTCCGACAATTATTTTTGGTCTCTATTTCATTTAATACAACCCTCATAATTAGTTAACGAAAGGGGCAGTAATGAGGGATGATGTCTTTTAGAGCGCGAGATGGAGACGACACGACGACGACACGATATCATCAAAATTAAACATCCTTTAACAGCCTCTCAACAAATGACGGTGCAACGACCGTCCCATCATCGTGGGATGCGACCAGGCCACAGCTGCAGCTATGCTATTCTCTTATTCACTCATTCGACGCTGCGTTCGTCAACGAGCTCGACGACGAGACAGCCTTCACTTCGACGTAGAGCGCAGCGCTGCGAAAAACGATATTCACTAACGTAGAACAGCTCGTCGTCGAACTGTAGGCGGTAACTCTCGACGCAGTGTAGTTCCAGCTCACGCCGCATTCGTCGCCGAGCGCTAGTGTCGTTTAAAGTGTATTAGTGAATACCATTTTTAGGCTCGACGCTGCCGCAGCGCTGACACAGCGCTGTTAGCAAGGCGGCGGTTTCCTTAGTGAATAACACTGCAGTAGCGGAAACGTGAGCAGCCACACATACTTCAGGATGAGTATCCTTTGTTTGTATATTGAGTTTAGTTAAAAATTAAACACAATTTTAAATTATGCCGCATGCTGCCGTTCACAGTAAGAATACATGCAAATATTAAAATTATTATACTGAATTTATGCAAAAATGCTTTCTGAGGCCAGTTTCTGAAAAACTTGTAACTTGTAATACGAGTGGAAGTCTCTTTTTAACACTATTAATAAGATAAGGACTTCCACTTGTATTACAAGTTACAAGATTTCGAGAAATAGGCCCCAGGTGGCCCATTTAGGAAAAGGCTTATTAACACCAGTAGTGTAGCATAATTTTTCATAAAACCACCGTGACTCAGGTGACCATAACCATGGCAATAATAGAAAAAAAAAGTTGATTCACCCATCATAATTTGTCAGCGTGTATCGTTTCATTTGTTCATGTATCATCTAGCAGATAAAACAATATTTATGGCATAAGAATTCTATGCGGCAGTGATCGTTAATCAAGCCTACCGCGTACCTCGAAAATCGAAAACGAGCATTTATCTCTCTCACTCCAACGAAAGCGTTGTTAGGCTCTATGCACACTTGCGATTTGCGAGCGAGTTTTGTATCCAGGCGAAATCCCCGCGAGTTCGCCGCGCGCAATTTTTGTATAGAAATCGCTTTCAAATCGCCCAAGTGATTCGCTAGTGTGAACAGGCCCTTATGGCCCGGCCACGACATTGGTCTAAGGCGACCAGCGGCGAGCGAATCCATGAGTTGGAGCGGGATGCCGATATGGTTACTCCCTCTCGCACGTATGGTTTTCCGCTAAGCAGGTCGCCTTAGACCAATGTCGTGGCCGCGGCATTAGAGTGAACGGTGCTAGAGCGGTGCAGTGTCCAAAAATACGCAAATATTCGAGCATAAAAAAATAAAGGTCGTATCCGTCCCGTCTCTCTTAAATAATATTTAACTTATTCCTTACATACAAAATGCCGTTTATTCGGTCGTAGTACAAACAAAGACCTTGCCCCTCTTTAGGGACGAATTCGCTATAGAAACGATGGACGTAATGTCCCTTTCATTCTAATTTGTAAGAAAACTAGCTGCATTGCTAAATTAAGGGCTCTAATTAGTGTTTCTAATTACTGGATCCCCGTCGCTTCTTTTGTATTAGGGAATGAAAACCGGTTTTGTAAAGTATAAAAAAAAACGGTTAGTAACCGGTTATTTTCCGTAATCTCATACAAATAAAAACCGGTTTGCATGGCCTTTTTTTGTATCTACTTGAAATGTTATAAATAAGACTATAGTGGAAAATGGCCTTTGATCTGAAACTGTATTTGTCTTGAAAATCTTGTAATCATACGTTGGAATAATCATCGCCAAAAATTTAACAATAAGGTAAGGGTAATTTTTTACCCCCTTATTCATAAACGTCTGCTAACTTAACAAGCCGCTAATAATTGTTTGTCCCTTTTGCTCTTATGGACACATTGTTAAGACCGAAAGGGACAAACAATTATTAGCGGCTTGTTAAGTTAGCAGACGTTTATGACTAAGGGGGTTAGCCTTTATAACAATACTCAGTAGAATTCAGGGACCGGAACCGTTATTTTCTCTATACAAAAAGAACGGTTCTTTTTGCATTCTTCGGTACCTACATAAATTGAAAGTAATTTAAAAATATGATACTAAATTAAGTATATAAAATATTGAGCAGTACATAAAGAGTATAAAACATTTTAAAATATTGGATTACCTATTTCGAGGTTTTTGTAAAATTCCGGTTCCGTTCCCTGGTAGAATCTAAGAAAAATTTAAACAAATATGAAAATGGCTGACTTGCCATAGCATTTGACGTCTTTAACACATATCTTGAAACACGTTCGACGTTCACTGATATATTTTTACATTAATTACTAATAAATATCGACAATTTTAACTAAAAATGTATAACTGTACGTATTAAGTTTTTAGAAGTTACTAAAATCAGGGATCGGAACCGGTTTTTTAGAAAAAACTCGATATAACTCAATATTTTAAAATGTTTTACGCTCGTTATGTAATATTCAACATTTTATGTATTATTAACATCATAGTTTTCAATTACTCCATTAACAAAAAAAATATAAACCGAAGTACGAAAAAGAACGGCATTCGAACAGTTCTTTTGTATGGAGCAAAAACCGGTATCCGATCCCTGACTAAAATAATTTCATAGTAAGTACTTACCGAAATTTTATTAATTATTGATAAGGTGTTAAGGGGTCAGTTACAAAAAAATTTACCTACTATAAATTAAGGCCTTAATGAGACAAAAGTCACGATCGCGTCAGTTGTTTTATGAAAATTACTCATATAAACTATATTGTACGTATACTCTGTCCAACAACCTTCGGCAGTAGGAACAGGGGGCAAATTTAAAAGATATAGGTTCGTATTGTTGACCGCTCATAGAAAATTTGAACCTGTCGCCCTTTTTAGTACCAAAAGTTTTTACACAAAAATGAACTTAGTAGCACATAAATATTAAGTTTTTTATTTTCATTAAAGGCCTTTAATTATTTATTTTTTGTACATGTGGTGCCTTTTTTACGCGCTAGTGCGAGAAGTGGCTCATTTTACGTCAGGTCCAAAACTTCGGAGGCCATCTGTACTAAAAAACGTCGTACGAGACACGTGCACAAAGGAAATTCGTAACTCGTGTCGATTTAAAACATCGCCACTCGTTTCGAATTTCATGTTTTTCGCACTTGTGTCGTAATGTACTATTTTATCTATCTTAAATAATTTATGTATCATTTTGTTCTACCATTCCATTGACTCCCCAAATCAACCTATTGCGACGTCACTGCCACACAAATCCGGGGTCTACTCATGATGTGATGTGAAGCTTATTTAGAATATACGTAATAAGCTTGATATTTGCTAGGAGTAATAACATCAAAGCCAATATCCTATTCCCAGACATTTCGTAAAAGCATCGGACTCCGCAAAATATTTTGAGCGCAGATTTGTCACCACATGTCCAATAAAGTTCAGATATCGTGCCAATACATATATTCCAGCTCAATTTTCCAAAACTTGTCAATTCAATATTTGTTATCCTTTTTATTCCATTCATGATTCATCTAAGGGTGATAGAGACGGGTGGTTCGAAAAGGAAAATTGGCTGTAGAATTGCAATGAATAGGTTTGCGAATTCAGCAGCAGGCGTCGTCAGCTGAGTCATGCTGCATATTGCACTGAGACCTCTCAGAAAGCATTGACCACGGTAACGTTTATGAAAACCAGTTTAAGGTTGGTTTCTGAATATATAGCTTCTTTATAGGTTGATAGGTCAAGATATACAAGTGATTGAAGTTAGAGGAGAAGTGTTTTGTGAACAGGTAGCTGGGCAGACATTGTCAACCTAACGTTTATTTATTACACCCTATTTTATTTTGCTTTGGATCGTGTGGTTCTTTATCGCAAATTAAAGGATTTGCGGGGAATTAATAATGATTCTAGATTCTGTATGAGAATAAAGTGGGTATGACGCGAAGATAAACTTTAAAATTTTAATTACAAATTCGTTTTGTTTACTGAATTCTTGAAACGTCTGGTTGATGTAATCGTAAATAAACATCGAAGAGCTGGCGACTTTTGTTCAACGCATCAGCATTGCGATGCAGCGAGGAAATGCCAACATCCTCGGTACATGCCACAAGGGCCAATCTTAGATATAGGTTAGGTTAGTTAAATTTAATTAATGTATATAAATTGTACAGTTTTGAAAATAAAGAAGTTAAAAAAAACATTCAATGTTTATTTTTCTTTCTAGTTGTCGTATGTTAACATATTTATTTAGCTAATATTTATTTTACTTGTAGACATTTTCTCTTTTCGATAATTTGGCTTGGAAATATTTTTGAAATTAATTCCACCATGAACAAACTTCAAACTCTAAAAATAACCTAAAAAGCAGAAGTTCTTTTATTTTCACATTTCGTTTGTAAATTCTAAACTCATTTGTCTCATAGATTACTTCCCATAGAGAGTATATTACCTATATGAGTTTAATAAGAGAACTATTAGAGTTGGAACAAAATATCCTATTAGTTATTATCTTATTATTATCGCAAAAGGCGACCGTCTCAAAAATGAAGCGACAAGAGTGACATGCTCTATCTACTAGTAATGATCTCAAACTGGCCTCATCCCACGACCAAAGTTCGCTGTAATGGCATCAATTTGTTCCAACTATTAGAGTTGGACTTAAAGGTCTATTGGAGTTGGATCAAAATATCCAATTATTTATTCTCGCAAAAGGCGGCAGTCTCAAAAATCAACTGGTCTTTATCCCGCGAATCAAAGATCCCTGTAATGGCAATAATTTGGTCCAACCATTAGAGTGGGACCAAAAGATGAAATTATTTATTATCGGAAAAGGCGACCGTCTCAAAAATTAAGCGACAAAAGTGACATGCTCTATCTACTGTTAGTAATTTCAAACTGGCCTACATCCCACGACCAAAGTTCGCTGTAATGGCAACAATTTGGTCCAACTATTAGAGTTAGCGAGTAATGTGGCTGCCAAATGCGGGTTTGGACTCTGGAGTTGTGCTGTAAAGGTTTTTAATGTAACGGTAAGTGCAGAAGGAATTAAACGTATGAGGTGTTCAGAACTCTCTAAATACATAACAACTTCAACATTTTTGACGCCATGTCATGAGTCATGAAATGAAACAAGACAGCTTTTCACTAAAGTATTAAACTTGAGTTTGATGGTGAATATCTGAGCGTTTCAACCGCCTAATTTTGGTGGCATATCAATTATTCATCCTAACGTTATCAATAATAGTCATGTATCATAATTGTCAGTAAGCCTAATGATCGATAATCCTAATAATCGTATTTCCTAACTTTGTATGGCCTATTGTAGTTAATCCTATATCTGTAAGCTACTGACCTGACGGGTCAGAGTATAGCAAAGGGGACGCGGGAAATTTTTTGATGGGGGTGGTGTCGTTATAACACGTTTTTATGCTATCGTATAGAGGACGCTAAAATAAGCATGTTTTGTATGGACAACTTTTCTTTAAACTTGATAATTACCAAGATATCGGCTCCTAAATAAGATTTGGTTTTGGTGAACAAAATTACGATGAATGTTGTGTGAAATTATTATTTTTAAACGGTTTTTATTAACTTCACCGCGTATCAACTGTCGTCGATGCTTCAAATTTTGTGATCGATTTTTCGACCACTTCTACTGCACCAAAATCAATGAAATTTGGAACTCTTATCAAGTTCCCATGACAATGCAATAATATAATATTTGTATCCTTGTATCCTCAAAGCCTGATGCTGCAGACGTACTGCTTGCCTTAACCGAGTGTGTTAGACACGTGAAAATGAATGTATAGCATGTTTGGCATAATCAAATACTAACAGCCTAATCTTGACTTCCAACTCCTCACTCCTGATGCTGCAGTACTGCCTACAATAACCGCAAGGTTTATCTTTTATCGATATCTTGATTTTAAAGAAGTTCTTTAGATATTACTTAAGTAGAAAAATGCGAATTTAATACTAACGTCCAACTCCTCAAATCTGATACTCCAGTGTTACTGCCTGCCACAACCGCTAGGTTTAGCGTTATGCAGATTTTGAAGTACTGCTTTAGATATTTGGTAGAAACATACGGATTTAATTATCATCATCATCATCATATCAGCCGAAAGACGTTCACTAGTTAATATAGGCCTCCCCCAAAGATTGCCACAAGGACCGGCCCTGCGCCACCTGCATCCACGGTTTTTATTAACTTCACCGCGTATCAACTGTCGTCGATGCTTCAAATTTTGTGATCGATTTTTCGACCACTTCTACTGCACCAAAATCAATGAAATTTGGAACTCTTATCAAGTTCCCATGACAATGCAATAATATAATATTTGTATCCTTGTATCCTCAAAGCCTGATGCTGCAGACGTACTGCTTGCCTTAACCGAGTGTGTTAGACACGTGAAAATGAATGTATAGCATGTTTGGCATAATCAAATACTAACAGCCTAATCTTGACTTCCAACTCCTCACTCCTGATGCTGCAGTACTGCCTACAATAACCGCAAGGTTTATCTTTTATCGATATCTTGATTTTAAAGAAGTTCTTTAGATATTACTTAAGTAGAAAAATGCGAATTTAATACTAACGTCCAACTCCTCAAATCTGATACTCCAGTGTTACTGCCTGCCACAACCGCTAGGTTTAGCGTTATGCAGATTTTGAAGTACTGCTTTAGATATTTGGTAGAAACATACGGATTTAATTATCATCATCATCATCATCATCATATCAGCCGAAAGACGTTCACTAGTTAATATAGGCCTCCCCCAAAGATTGCCACAAGGACCGGCCCTGCGCCACCTGCATCCAGCGACCTTCACCAGGTCATGAGTCCACCTTGTGGGGGGCCTACCCACGCTGCGCCTTCCGGTACGTGACCGCCACTCGAGAACCTTACCGCCCCAACGGCCATCGGTTCCACGCGCAACGAGCCCCGCCCACTGCCACTTCAGCTTAGCGATTCGAAGAGCTATATCGGTCCCTTTGATTCTGCTGCGGATGGACTCATTTCTAATCCGATCTTGCAGAGAGACTTTTAGCATAGCCCTCTCCATTGCCTTTTGGGTGACATTGAGCCTTCTTATGAGGCCTGCAGCCCTCCAGCTGATATAATGACAGCGTGAGTGGATCGCGTAGGGTTAGCCGTCGGGCCTGCGGACCTCCAGCTGATATAGTGACAGCATGAGTGGATCGCGTAGGGTGAGCCGTCGGGCCTGCGGCCCTCCAGCTGATAGACTGACAGCGTGAGTGATTCGCTTAGGGTGAGCTAGACTGCTAGACTGACAGCGTGAGTGGATCGCTTAGGGCGAGCCGTCGGGCCTGCGGCCCTCCAGCTGATAGAGTGACCGCGTGAATGGTTCGCGTAGAGCGAGCCGTCGGGCCTGCGGCCCTCCAGCTGATAAAGTGACAGCGTGAGTGGATCGCGTAGCGTAGGGCGAGCTGTCGGACCTGCGGCCCTTCAGCTGATAGAGTGATAGCGTCAGTAGATCGCGCAGGGCACGCCGTCGGGCCTGCGGCCCTCCAACTGATAGAGTGATAGCGTGAGTGGTTCGCGTAGGGCGAGCCGTCGGGCCTGCGGCCCTCCAGCTGATATAGTGACAGCGTGAGTGGATCGCGTAGGGCGAGCTAGACTGCTAGACTGACAGCGTGAGTGGATCGCGTAGGGCGAGCCGTTAGGCCTGCGGCCCTCCAGCTGATATAGTGACACCGTAAGTGGATCGCGTAGCGTAAGGCGAGCCGTTGGGCCTGCGGCCCTCTAGCTGATAGAGTGACAGCGTCAGTAGATCGCGTAGGGCAAGCCGTCGGGCCTGCGGCCCTCCAGCTGATAGAGTGACAGCGTAAGTGGTTCGCGTAGGGCGGGCCGTCGGGCCTGCGGCCCTCCAGATGATAAAGTGACAGCATGAGTGGTTCGCGTAGCGCGAGCCGTCGGGCCTGCGGCCCTCCAGCTGATAAAGTGACAGCGTGAGTGATTCGCTTAGGGCGAGCTAGACTGCTAGACTGACAGCGTGAGTGGATCGCGTAGGGTGAGCCGTCGGGCCTGCGGCCCTCCAGCTGATAGAGTGACAGCGTCAGTAGATCGCGTAGGGCAAGCCGTCGGGCCTGCGGCCCTCCAGCTGATAGACGCACAGCGTGAGTGGTTCGCGAAGGGCGAGCCGTCGGACCTGCGGCCCTCCAGCTGATAGAGTGACAGCGTGAGTGGTTCATGTAGGGCGGGCCGTCGAGCCTGCGGCCCTCCAGCTGATAGAGTGACAGCATGAGTGGTTCGCGTAGCGCGAGCCGTTGGGCCTGCGGCCCTCCAGCTGATAGAGTGACAGCGTGAGTGGATCGCGCAGGGCGAGCCGTCAGGCCTGCGGCCCTCCAGCTGATAGACTCACAGCGTGAATGACTCGCGTAGGACGTGCCGTTGGACCTGTAGTCATCAGGTTGATAAGACTGAGAGTATGAGTATATCCCTCGGGTTCGCGAAGGGCGTGCCGTCGGGCTTGCGGCCGTCCGGTTGATAGACAGATAGTACGAGTCCCTCCGGTTCACGTAGTGCGTGCCATAGTGCCGTCGAGCCTTAGGCTCTCCGGTTGATAGACTGCATGGATTGACCCTTTGGGCCCTCGGTTCGCGTCGGAATTTCCTTCAGACCTGCGGTCCTCCGGTTGATCGACTGACAGTATAAGATTATATTTTATAGTCTCGAAATTCGACTTGTTGAATATAAAAATTTAACCTTGATTTTCTCAATAAACCAAATTGATTGATATATTCCTTATTGTCAGATCTCTCTCTGTTATCTAAGGTATTGTATGAATAACACGTCCATTTGAGACACTTCGGGCATTCAAGCTGACATTTTTTTAGTGTCGGATTTCTAAAAATATCTATTCAGCAGGGATTCCCCTCTCGTTACACATAAAATAATGTCCATTACGTTTACATATGTGTCGTGATTCAAGCGCGAGAGTTAAACGCTAGCATACATAATTGTATTGCATATTACAAACAATATCTTTGATCTAGAATAAGTAGATATAGTATCAGAAATTAACTTTACAATTGCACTAAAAACTTGAAAATAAAATAAGTAAAAAAAGTTTTAATTTAAACGGTTTTTATTGCACCAAAAACTAGCAAATAAAAATTAGTTGTAACTAATCGTAGATGCTACATTCTGTAGATTAGTCACGTGAAACTATTATCACTGTAGTCTTATCAAGTTGGATGCTGAAAGCCACGTTTAGCCTCTATGTCAGTGGATTAAGCGTTACTTAATCGGAAACTTTTACCAAACTAAAATAAAAACGTGGGGCGTTTTGTTCTGGCTTTGATAAAAGTTATTTACCTCTGTAGAAGTGTTGGAACAGAAGGATAATTAATTGCAAAATTAAAGCTACAATTTCATATTTTGAACTTGTGTGTTTCTATATAATAACGCCCCACGTTTTTATTTTAGTTAGGTAAAAGTTTCCGATTAAGTAACGCTTAATCCACTGACATAGAGGCTAAACGTGGCTTTCAGCATCCAACTTGGTAAGACTACAGTGATAATAGTTTCACGTGACTAATCTACAGAATGTAGCATCTACGATTAGTTACAACTAATTTTTATTTTCTAGTTTTTGGTGCAATAAAAACCGTTTAAATTAAAACTTTTTTTACTTATTTTATTTAATTTGTGGTCGAATATCTCGGTCATTTTTGATTTTGGGGAAAAGTTTTCTGGGTTGCGACAAAAAAAATAACCTCGAACGTCTTCTAACCTAACCTATCCGAGTCGGATCTGCCCCGGAAGGTTTTGTTCGCTCGCTTCGCTCGCTCACTGCAGATTTAGTCCCCATCCATTAGTAATTTTGACCAAAACCAAATTTTATTTAGGAGCCAATATCTCTCTAAAATTGAAAAAAAAATAATTGTGTGACCATTACCGACATTATGAATAAATATTGTTATGGCTATTGATCGCTAGGGCTTCTGTCTCTTAGGACAACAAAATTTAGTCTAAATGACATGAGGGGAAACTTTATTAGGGATTTCGAAGAATATGCAAAATAACATTAGGGTTTTTAACAGTTATGGTGAAAAATATTTGGGCAAGTGAGTTTTAGGGCAATCATTAGGTACATTATGGAAAATGAATTTTATTGCATCTGATCGATAGGGCTAATGCCCATTAGTGCAAAACAGTTTGGGCAAGTGATTTTAGGACAAACGATGTTAGAGATCTCGAGGGAGACCCTTCGTGGATACGTCCAAATTAATCTTTCTGCCTCAATTAGCTTCAGTGCAATGAATAGGTACTAAAGCATGTACTTACATTGTGACAGCATTGGAAAATTTCCGTGAAAAGCCGTAGGAAAATGATTATGCACTAAACCAGTATATGATTCAATTACATAACCTCTACTCATTTTCTACAGTAGCCAGTAGTAGTCATGAGTTGGAAAGTAAATGATAAATTAAGGTTTTACTCGATAAGTAATGCATTCTATCGCGCTCGCTCTGACATATATTAAACCGAGCGCGATGGCGTGCTTTACATATCGAGTAAAACCTAACGTTTCCCATACTTGCAAAGTCATGCTACGGCTACAGATCTCATCGTTTTCTTCAGAATTTGTCAGTTTTCCGCCTCATTAATTACTCTGAATTACCTATTTTCCTTAAAGCCTAGCCCAAAACATAATCTAGCCTGCGGCTTGCCTCGCAGGTGTTTAGGATTTGCCAACTCAGTGGTTTAGGAAGTGCTTATTGCTTGCAAATATTTGGTTTCTCGGGAACTGGCTATTGAGAAATGGGAGCGAGTGAGTGCTTCTTAGAACAGTGTAAGGTGAGATCAATACATCATCATCATCATATCAGCCGAAAGACTTCCACTGCTGAACATAGGCCTCCTCCAAAGATCAATACGCCTACCGCGAACTTAAAAATATGAAAATTCTGAGGATATGTCTGTGTCACTCCACCGAAGGCGTCTGTAGAGTGACAGACATATTATCAGCGTATTTCAGTCCACTAACTAGACGTAGGCCTCTACTATTAGCTATGCGTATAGACGCATTATGAAGGTGCGTTCAAACCAAAAGATCATTCGCTATTCTAACCCCCACTCTACGAAATTCGATCGTTACACAAAACGTGATTGGTTGATTTCGTAGAACGGGGGATAGAACAGCGAATGCTCTTTTGGTTTGAACGCACCTTGAGCAGACATCGTAAGATTTCCAGCATTTTTGGTGCAGTGTAGTTCAATCAAGGGATGTGAAGTAAGTTATTCATTCATGGTTATTCGAAAGGAGATAGCGAGTTAAGCTTTATCTTTGTGTTACAAAGTGTAATGACACGTTACAGCTAAAATTGACCCCTGGATTCCTTTAACTCAACTACATTTCACCAAAAACCCAAGAAGTTAAGTTAAAGGAATCCAAGAGTCAGTTTAAGTTGAAACGAGTAATAACACGTAAGACAATAACGAAGCTTAACTCACTATCTCCTTATAAATAACTTACACCATATCCTTAATTGAACTACATTGCACCAAAAATGCCCATCATCGATCATCTATCAAAGAACGGTCAGTGATATTTCGATCCCTTAGTCGGCTCTTGTGACACCCGCGGGAAGAGTTGGGGTGATGACAAATGTATTTTTAATGCCGTCACCACACAGGCCGTTGGGTCGGAAAGATTCTCGAGTGGCGGCCACGTACCGGAAGGCGCAGCGTGGGTAGGCCCCCCACAAGGTGGACTGATGACCTGGTGAAGATCGCAGGAGTCCGCTGGATACGGGTGGCGCAGGGCCGGTCATTGTAGCAATCTTTGGGAGAGGCCTATATTCAGCAGTGGGCGTCTTTCGGCTGATATGATTTTTTATGAAAAGTACGACTTTCTGTTACGAACATTTTCTTGCTTCTGTTATAGGCTAATCCGTGCCGTTATCAGCCGTGTGGTGACGGCAGTAAGTATACAATTGTCACTACCCCAACTCCTCCTGCGGGTTTCGTAAGAGTCGACTAAGGGATTGAAGTGTCACTGACCATTGTTTGATAAAAGATGGGCAGCAGCGTCATCATAGTGGACACATTACTGCGATCGCCAATCCGCTTGCGTAGCGTGGCGATTATGGGCATTTACCCCCTAATGCGTCTAAACGCTTAGTTAATAGGAGAGGCCTACATCCAGCAGTGGACTATCATAGGCTGATGAAGATGATGATGAGGACAGGCTAATCCTGGCCTGGTATAGCACTGCAGAATATACTAAGGCATATTATTGCCAATGGTCGGTATGCGTTCAGAATGCGAGACTTGCCAAAGCGCTCGGTTTACCTACTTCGTCAGTTAGTTTAGTTAACTTGATGTTGAAGGGAAGCGAATTGATTTAACCGATGATGTAATTTCGTACCTATGTTTACAGATTAACAGATCATTGTTTATTAGTTCGATTTGGGGTGAGAGGTCTTTTGGTGCAATTGAATTACTAATTGGTTATCGATTATGTAGTGAACCAATTGCAAAAATAAATATCGAAACTTGTATGTATGACGCCGTCGTCATTTGGAATCCAAAATATCCGATAGTAATCCATTTCACAGCTTACACGTTTTTACTTGTACATATATTTTTTTTTCGTTTTTGTATTATAGGTATGTATCATCATCATCATCATCATATCAGCCGAAAGACGTCCACTGCTGAACATAGACCTCCCCCAAAGATTGCCACAATGACCAGTCCTGCGCCACCCGCATCCAGCGGACTCCTGCAACCTTGACACGGTATGTATGTATGCTACGAATAAACTTATTTCTATTTCTGTTTCTAATCATTGAATGGTAGCACTATGAGGGTCTTTTATATTTTTTTCTGCCACCAGGTGGTAGACGTTAAATGAAATCAGCTGTCAGATTCATAGGTATGTACTGAACATAAAATACTAAAATGATATTGTATTTGAAAGTTTGTTGATTTTGTAATGGGTTACGACTAGAAAACGGTCGTCAAACTGAAGATTCAGGGGCGCAAAGTCACTGGTACGAAATAAAATTTCTAGAAGTTTGTATATTTCACGGGAATCGACTTGAAACTGTATTTTAGAAAACAATATTCTTAAAGTAATGACTTTAAGAATAAACAGACCAAAAAATATGAAGAAAATTAAATTCGCGTATTAATTTTGACAGTTCGTTTGACCTTACGCCACAGCGCTGCCATCTCACCACCCCATAGTGGCAGAAAAAGTATCAAAAACCCTTATTAGACCATTGGATGGCGTGAATGTGTAATGGCTATTTAACTCTTATAAGGGGTGCTTAAAACTATACAGGGTGAAATTTAAATCGTGAATCGTATTATGTTTTACTAGCTCTATAAACAACTAACAATTAAATGACCCACAAGCTACTTAAAAAGTGGACATGTTATTTTTTGGCTTTACAATATCGAAACGGATTATTCAGACAAATTAATTGAATAATTTAAATTACCTCTTCAAATTGAAGTAATTATTAACGCCAATTTTGTCATTTCGTTTAAAATTTAATAAAATTCATTACATTTGTCGTTTTAAATAGCTTAAATAATCGTTATCATTTCTTAAAATCACGGTAAAAATAAAAAAAAGCCACCAAAAAAAAAGACTATTTCTAAGTAACTTGTCCAATCCAATTGTATGTTATTATAGAGTAAGATAAACATATTACGATTCACGATTTAAATTTCACCCTGTATATCCTTTTTCCTTAAACGTCTAGGTATTCGTAATATCTATTTAACTTTCTTTTACAACGCTATTGTGTAATCTAATTGCGGTCTGTGGCAAAATAATATGACCTTATGCCAACAAAAATGCCAAACCAATAAACATCTTGTGTCACGTGATCCTGTTAACGGACGATATTCCGCACAAGTGTACCCGGTACGTGACGCTGACGGAATTGAGGACGCGACTGTACCGTATTGTTGCCGTTATATTAATGTTCGACAAAATGTTCATCATCATCATCAGCCTATGATAGTCTACTGCTGGACGTAGGCCTCTCCTATTAACTATGCGTATAAACGCATTAGGAGGTAAATGCCCATAATTGCCACGCTGGGCAAGCGGATTGGCGATCGCAGTAACGTGTCCGCTATGATGACGCTGCTGCCCATCATCAATCTTCTATCAAATAGTGGTCAATGACACTTCAATCCCTTAGTCGACTCTTACGACACCCGCAGGAGGAGTTGGGGTGGTGACAAAAGTATTCTTACTGCCGTCACCACACGGCTTGACAAAATGATACAAGGATCAAAATGGTTTCATTATCTTCATATCAGCCGAAAGACCAGCTGGTCATAGGTATTCCCCAAAGATTGCCACAACGACCGGGCTGTGCCACCCACATCCATTTATTACAAGGTCGTAAGGTCACATTAGCCCTTCGAACGCCAAGAACCACTAAAGTGGTTGTGTGTTGTCATGCCTACCACGACAGCAACCACTAAAGTAGTCATCGAGTATGCTGTCAAAGTAACTGCCTTGCTGATAGATAAGACTTATTTTCGCTGTTCATTACAGGCATCTCTTTATGACAAATTTTGATGTTAACCCCAAAGAAAATAAAATCACTACGTTTTAAGAGACGGCACTCCCGAACAAGCCCAAAACCAAGTTATGAAGGTACTTTGTACCAACGTACAAAATATATGTCAATACTACCAACTTAAAAAAGCAACACTAGAGCTCGACACTCACTACACTTCCTGTTTGTCGATATCGATAAAAGTGCAATATTTTTTTCTGCACCTACCGTAATAGTGAATTTATATTACAAAAGAATAATGAAAGGGTAAAATAAAATAATGCTATAACACAAATATATGTTTTATTGCACAGGTATTTTTATTTCATTTTCTTAGTAGGGTATGGGCCCAATCGTAAATATTATACTATGGAGGGGCGAGGAGTTAAGTTTTCGAGCTAAAACTCCGGCATACAGCAGTTCAAAAACATGGTCCAAAGCCAAGGAATCGTTGAACGAATAAAATTTCTCCAAAGAACTCCATCTGAAATAAAGCGATTATCGATAAATTATGTTGCACTCTATTTGTGCATTAGCTTGCCTTATTTAGATAGATTTTATTTGCCATTGAAGTAATTTCTTATTTAATTAGTAACTGTTATCGTTTGCAGTTACTAATTATATATTCAATAATGAAATGAAAAAATAATTACTTAGCTGCTAAGATAAAATAATTTGATACTGACATGTCTGGATCAAGAGGAAATCTTGACAAAAATACGCCAGAAGTTCGTTTTAATTCACGCCGAACACAACATACTTCACATTTCCTTATTGTTGTGCCCCCCATTTAGACGAAACATTTAAATATTTTGTATAAAACACAATAAAACATGAACCCGGGATCAGCTTTCATAATAAACAATTAGACGGTACGTTTCTGACACTGACGTTTTACCTATTTAGGTGGTAAATAAAAGTATAATACGTCTAAGTTTGAAGGCCAGTATGATTATGTGCTAATAAAATGCAACAGTAGGCATTTTAATTCTATAAGATTATATTTATGTCTCAATGTTGGTACCAAATGGTTTCATAATTTACCATAATAGGAAGTGTCGAGGGGCTGGTTAACCCTTTACCAACCAACCAGAGTTGCCACCACTAACAAATTATACAATGTGCCCATGAGGAAAGGGAAAAAATCAACAGCGG
This sequence comes from Thaumatotibia leucotreta, assembly GCA_025490895.1. Classification (NCBI taxonomy): domain Eukaryota; kingdom Metazoa; phylum Arthropoda; class Insecta; order Lepidoptera; family Tortricidae; genus Thaumatotibia; species Thaumatotibia leucotreta. Next base: position 28,762 of record JALPQI010030296.1, on the reverse strand, counting down.
ATTTCTGACCAAATTTGAAGTTAAAAATGTAATATGAAGTTTTCTGGATTCAGTCTATTTTAAGAGAAAATTTGATTTTTTCTTAAAACCGTTTTAGACCGTTACGCTATGATAAACGCATTTTAGGAAACGATTTTGTCACCATGTCGACTTAGTCTTGTCACACTTAATTGACAGACATCAAATGAATAATAAAATAAGTAAAAAAAGTTTTAAGTTAAACGGTTTTTATTGCACCAAAAACTAGAAAATAAAAATTAGTTAGATGCTACTTTCTGTAGATTACTCACGTGAAACTATTATCACTGTAGTCTTCCCAAGTCGGATGCTGAAAGCCACGTTTAGCCTCTATGTCAGTGGATTAAGCGTTACCTAATCGGAAACTTTTACCAAACTGAAATAAAAATGTGGGGCGTACGCAATTGTGATTAAGTCACTATAGTTATTTAAGAACACACATAGAAATCAAGACGGCAATAGTGTAAATTTTGTTTTGGCCTTGATAAAAGCTATTTACCTCTGTAGAAGTGTTGGAACAGATTGCAAAATTAAAGCTGCAAACAATTACATATTTTGAACTTGAATGTTTCTTTATAAAACGCCCCACGTTTTTATTTTAGTTTGGTAAAAGTTTCCGATTAGGTAACGCTTAACCCACTGACATAGAGGCTAAACGTGGCTTTCAGCATCCGACTTGGGAAGACTACAGTGATAATAGTTTCACGTGAGTAATCTACAGAAAGTAGCATCTAACTAATTTTTATTTTCTAGTTTTTGGTGCAATAAAAACCGTTTAACTTAAAACTTTTTTTACTTATTTTATTTTCAAGTTTTTAGTGTAACTGTTAATTTCCGATACTATACCTACTTATTCAAGATCAAAGATGTTGTTTGTACTCTCGCACTTTCATCATCATCACGAATCACGACACATATGTAAACGTAATGGACATTATTTTATGTGAAACGAGAAGGAAATCCCTGCTGAATAGATATTTTTAGAAATCCGACACAACATTTTTTAAATTAAATATCTCGATTGACAAATGAAAACCAAAGGCTGGGCGTGGTTAAAGTAAGCTTGAATGCCCGAAATGTCTCAAATGGACGTGTTATTCATACAATACCTTCGATAACAGAGATCTGACAATAAGGAATATATCAATCAATTTGGTTAACTGAGAAAATCAAGTTTAAATTCTTATATTGTACACATTATACAAGTCGAATTTCGAGACTATAAAATATAAACTCACACTCTCAGTCGACCAACCGGAGGACCGCAGGTCTGACGGAAAGTCCGACGCGTACCGAGGGCTCAAAGGGTCAATCCATGCAGTCTATCAACCGGAAGGCCATAGACCCGACGGCACTATGGCACGCACTATGTGAACCCGAGGGACTCACACTCTCTGTCTATCAACTGGAGGACCGCAGGTCCGAGTGCACGTCCTACGCAAACCACCTGCGCTGTCAGTCTACCTACCGGTGGGCCGCAGGCCCGACGGCACGCCCTACGCGAAACCGAGGGGTACACTCATACTCTCAGTCTTATCAACCGGATGACTGCAGTTCCAACGCGAGTACGTCCTACGCGAGTCACTCACACTGTAAGTCTATCAGCCGCAGGACCGCATGCCTGACGGCTCGCCCTACGCGATCCTTTCACGCTGTCACTCCATCAGCTGGAGGACCGCAGGCCCGACGGCTCGCCCTACACGATCCACTCACACTGTCACTCTATCAGCTGGAGGGCCGCAGGCCCGACGGCTCGCCATACGCGATCTACTCACACTGTCACTCTATCAGCTGGAGGGCCGCAGGCCCGACGGCTCGCCATACGCGATCTACTCACGCTGTCACTCTATCAGCTGGAGGGCCGCAGGCCCGACGGCTCGCCCTACGCGATCCACTCACGCTGTCACTCTATCAGCTGGAGGGCCGCAGGCCCGACGCCTCGCCCTACGCGATCCACTCACGCTGTCACGCTATCAGCTGGAGGGCCGCAGGCCCGACGGCTCGCCCTACGCGATCCACTCACGCTGTCACTCTATCAGCTGGAGGGCCGCAGGCCCGACGCCTCGCCCTACGCGATCCACTCACGCTGTCACGCTATCAGCTGGAGGGCCGCAGGCCCGACGGCTCACCCTACGCAATCCACTCACACTGTCACTCTATCAGCTGGAGGGCCGCAGTCCCGACGGCTCGCCATACGCGATCCACTCACGCTGTCACTCCATCAGCTGGAGGGCCGCAGGCCCGACGGCTCGCCCTACGCTATCCAATCTCGCTGTCACTCTATCAGCTGAAGGGCCACAGGCTCGGCGGCTCGCCCTACGCGAACCACTCACGCTGTCACTCTATCAACATTTCGATGAACCTGACGGTTATGGCAGGCAGTGGCGCGTGTCTCAGCAGTATCAGGTATGAGGAGTTGGAAGTCAGTATTAAATCCGTCTGTATCTTTTCGTCGAATGTTCCGCAGGGTTTGAAGACGAAAGTCTTTGATCAGTGTATGTTGCCTGTGATGACATACGGTACTAAGCCGTGGTCGCTTACAATGGGCTTCATAAGAAGGCTCAAAGTCACCCAAAGGACAATGGAGAGGGCTATGTTAGGAGTCTCTCTGCAAGATTGGATTAGAAATGAGACCGTCCGAAGCAGAACTAAAGGAACCGATATAGCTCTTCGAATCGTTAAACTGAAGTGGCAGTAGGCGGGTCTCGTTGCGCGTGGGGCCGATGGCAATGGGGCGGTAAGGTTCTTGAGTGGCGGTCACGTACCGGAAGGCGCAGCGTGGGTAGGCCCCCCACAAGGTGGACTTATGACCTGGTGAAGGTCGCTGCGGGTGGCACAGGGCCGGTCCATGTGGCAATATTTGGGGGAGGCCTATATTCACCAGTGAACGTCTTTCGGCTGATATGATGATGATGATGATAATTAAATAAATCCATATGTTTCTACCAAATATCTGAAGCAGTACTTCAAAATCTACATTTCGCTAAACCTAGCGGTTGTGGCAGGCAGTAACACTGGAGTATCAGATTTGAGGAGTTGGACGTTAGTATTTAATTCGCATGTTTCCACTTAATATCTAAAGAACCTCTTTAAAATCAAGATATTGATAAAAGATAAACCTTGCGGTTATTGTAGGCAGTACTGCAGCATCAGGAGTGAGGAGTTGGAAGTCAAGATCAGGCCGTTAGTATTTGATTATGCCAAACATGCTATACTTTCATTTTCACGTGTCTAACACTCTCGGTTAAGGTAAGCAGTACGTCTGCAGCATCAGGCTTTGAGGATACAAGGATACAAATATTATAATATTGCATTGTCATGGGGACTTGATAAGAGTTCCAAATTTTATTGATTTCGGTGCAGTAGAAGTGGTCGAAAAATCGATCACAAGATTTGAAGCATCGACGACAGTTGATACGCGGTGAAGTTAATAAAAACCGTTTAAAAATATCTTTAATTACCTAGCAAATGTAAAAAAAACTTTAAAGTACATTTTTTTCCGATAGTTTTATTAATAAAATCCTTTTTTTGTTATTTTAAGGCATTCAAAACATCAAAATAAATAAAACTAAAAAAATTTTTTTTTGCAGATTTGTCCAAAACTCATTTAACATTTTTTTGCTTCTTTTAGTCTCAGGAATATGTTGTTAGAATTTTTCCCTTTCCTCGCGGGCACCTTGTAGTTGTTGTAATGGTATCAAGTCAAATATTATGGCCCCGTACGTAAAGTGTTAAAAAGCGTTTGTGGTCGAGTTGAGATTTTCAAAAAACGAATGACTGCACTGTACAGAATGAATGAACGATGTACTTACGAAATCATTTGATTCTCACTAGTGTAAGAAAATCATGAGGAAACCAGCATACAATATCTGCAAAAAAATTCAAGGGTATTATTATATGTATATTTTTTTTTTTTTAAGGGGTGTTGGGGGGTAGTGGGTACGCTCAGGTGTGCGACGCTGAGCTATAGGCCTGCGCCCTCAAGTCCATTCATACACGTCCCCGTTGTCTCTGACTCCGCCGCCGCAGGTCAGGGACGAACCTACATCCCAGTAGGTCGTACACCCTGGAAATGCTGGTGGTCAATAACGGGCGTCGCACTCTATCCATCTACCCCGGACCACCAGTAGCTAAGTATGAGGGCCAAGCTTGGTCTGGCACTCCCACCGACCAGGTATTTCCTCTTCCCTTAATCCCATGATCCAACAAGACCCCCTTGTCTCCGATCCTCTAGCATGAGACACCGCGCGGATAGGGAGGCCTCATATGTTAAGTATTACTTGACATATTAGTCCACGCGCAGCGTGGAGGGTCATGCTAGAGGTTCCAATCCTGTCCCTTGCCCTTCCTATACATCCCTCCCAACTGTCCCCCTCCCCTCTCCGTCATAACCCGTGAGGATCTAAAAACCCGAGCGAGGTATGACACACTTGAAGTGAGGCCCACGGACGACATAGCTAGCAAATGGTTTCGATCTCCTTGCTAGCTACGTTGCCTCGTGATGCCTCCCGGTTCTGCTAAGGGTGTAGGCGACCTTAGCAGACTATAATCGCTTACCTGCGTATGTCCTGCGCAGTTGAACGCCGTCAGCGGGGATGCAGGAGTCCTGCGGGGTTGAGTCAACAGGGGGTCGGGGTTAGTTACCCCCCTAGACAACAAGCCCCGTTCGGTCCGAATTTCTGGCGAAACGGTTGCCCTGTAGCTAGCCACTGCAGGGAACGGACACGCGTCCCGTACGGTCGAGGTGGTACGGTCCGCAGGCGAGATGTGGGGAGGGCGTCCTCTGGGAGGTCGCTGGGGCTCGGCCATGCTGAAGGAGCAAGGGCATGTGGAGCCACTGGGGAAAATAGGATCGATTTTCCCCGGCCACATGTCTGCAGCACCCGATGTCGCGCAGGAGACCCAACTCACCACACCTATACCTCTTGAGTAGTCCTGGTGTCCAAGTGACATCCCCAAAGGTGCGGGCTCCACGGAGGGTGGGAAGCTCGAGAGGTGAAATTTTAGACACGGAATCATGGCAAACCCAAGATCCCAAACCCCAAGGGAGCCGGAAGGGAAACCGGAAGGCACCCAAACACAAGAGAGGGACGGCGCAGGAAACACTGTACCGAACCTCTCCACACAACACACCACACACCGAGGGGATGGCGCTGTTTCGGCAGTACCCCCCTCTTCATCCACACACCGTGGCGGCACTGCTCCGGCAGGGCCTCCACCACACACATCACACCGTGGCGGCACTGCTCCGGCAAGGCCTCCACCACTGACACCACATCGTGACGGCGCTGCTTCGGCAGTACCCTCTCACCCAACACACCGTGGCGGCGCTGTTTCGACAGTACCGTCACACAAGAAGTCCGCACAGGGTCGACGAGTTACCGGGAAACCGGTAGCGCTAAAACCTGATGCGTCGACTAGACAGATGGCTAGGGCGCAGGCTATAGACCGTACCCAGCCATTATTACCCACACCCGTGATAGCCGACGTTCCCGTTCCGACCGGGGGACCTGCTCCTCCTATCCTGGAACGGATGCCGACGGTCGAGCCGGTGATTGACCTGACGTCCGAGTTGCTGGACGCTGGTTGGACTTTGCAGAGCGGAGGCAAAAAGGGGCGCAAGGGGAAGTCCGGTAAACGGACAGAACCAAACACCCCTGCCCAGACCGCTGAAACTGCCAAGAAGCCGCACAAGATGAACAAGAGACAGCGGCGGAAGTACAACCAGCGTAAAGCAGCGCAGGAAACAAGCAACCCAGAGCCTCCACAACACCGGGAGGCCCCCGCACAGCGTAGGGTACAGGCAGCAGCTGGTCCCTCAGCTGCAAGCCATGCCCTCTCTAAAGGGAAAGGGTCAGGCGGTACGACCGAGGGAGGGAGTACCCAAGGGGCTCGCTCCTCTGCCAAAAGGGCACGCCTCGACGAGACTATCTCTCCAAGAGGTGAGCCCAAGAGGCAGAGGACCGGCAACCTTACTGCAACCTCCCACACCGACTACGCAGAGGCGGCGAAGGCTGACCTATTAGTGGCTATCACCACAGCCATCTCGGGTCATCTCAGCCCGCAGCAGTCGGAGGAGGTCCAGCAGCAGCTGCAATCCCTGCTAATGCAGGAAGCTATGCAGCCCAGCAACAGCCACGTAGCAGGGCCGCTCTTTCGGGGAAAACCAACTCTCCTAGACGGCTCCCTGCGGCTATGGTGTAACGACCAGGCTACACTGGCGTGGCTCAGGCGTACTGTGGCTGCCATCACCCTCTCTAAGGGGGAGAAGGTAGTTGTAAAACGCCAGAGCGAGGTGCCGAAACGGGTACGCTGTGGCATCCTGTTCCCGGGTGTCTGGGAAGACTTCCGTGCAGTGGCGCGGACTCTTCGCTACCAGAACCCGTGGGCGGAAATAGACCGCTGGCTACTCCACAGCACTGACGTACAGGGGACGGAAACGTTCGCTGTCGTCAGCGTCCCAGAGACGGTGGTGCAGGCACTCGTGGATCACGGACGCCGACTTGGCTTCATGCTAGGTTCGGTGTACGTGAAGTTCCGAGGACCACGAGGCCGATTCGGGGAGCAGCCGCCCCCGAGTGTCACCGTCTCAGATAACAGAGAAGCGCAAACTTCAACCCCCGAACCCATGGACACTGCCGGGTTGACTCATTCCGCTGACACAGTCGCGGCACCCGAGTCCCAAGCTCCAGTGCACTCTGCCTCAGTTTCCGAGAAGGACGAAGAAGAACTTCTTCGCGACCACTCGGAAAGTGAAGGAGAGTGCACGCAGGAGCTAGGCAAGCTGATCATCGGCAAGGATGAGGTTGAGGAAATGTCGGAGGAGGAGGTTGACCCCAATGGCGGGACACCCTTCGCCGACTTGTAGCTTCCTACAAGCGAACCTCCACCACAGTGAAACCGCCACGGCTCAAGTCCGGAAGTGGTTGGAGGTCAACAGCACAGCCGTAGTACTGATCCAGGAGCCGTGGGTCAGGAAAGGCTCTGTTTGCGGACTCCGCAATATAGGAGGTAAGCTAACAGTTTACGCAGGGCCGGACAACCCCCGGACCTGCATATACATATCTAGAGATATACATGCGCATCCCTTAACAAGCTTTTGTTCTAGAGACCTGTGCGCAATAAGAGTGCAGGGAGCGCAGGACACTGACCTTCGAGAGGTGGTCGTAGCCTCAGTCTACATGCCGGAAGCGGACGACCCCCCACCTCACGAGCTAACAAGGCTGGTCAACTTCTGCGAAGAGTCGGGACTCGAACTCATCGTGGCCACTGACTCTAACGCACATCACGCCATATGGGGCATGAAGACAGGTAACGACAGAGGTAAGAAACTAGTTGAATACCTATGTACAACAAACCTAAACATACTTAATATTGGTTCCCAACCCACATTCGTCACTAGACGAAGTAAAACAATCATTGACTTGACTCTAGCAACCGAGGAAGTAGCGAAACACATCTCGAACTGGCACGTATCGGAAGAACTGTCATGCTCGGATCACAGATGGATTCGTTTCGACTTCCAGGTAAATACAGTCGTAGCACTGCCAAGACGGAATCCACGTAGAACAGATCGTGCTCAATACAGTTTGCGTATAGGCACGGTCTTAGACCAAATGGATCCTCCTAAAATAATTGGCACAGCACAGATAGAAGAACAGGTAGGAGTCATCACTGACAGCATTATTGACTGCTACCACCAAACATGTCCCCTATCTATGCCCCCAGCTGGCCTCAACAATAAGACCAACTGGTGGGGACCCGAGCTGGAGAGACTACGAGGTAAGATGAGGCGTCAACTGAACAGGGCCATGAATACAGGCTCAGACCAGGACTGGGATATTTATAAAAACACCAAGTCCAATTACAAAAAACGTCTCAGGTACAGAAGGACCAACTCTTGGCGTAAATTCTGTACCAACATTGAGGCATACGCACAAGCCAACAGGGTAAGGAAAGTTCTCTCCAATAGTTCAAGCGTAACCTTAGGAACCCTGCGCAAACCAGACAATTCCCTCACCAACTCACAGGATGAGGCAGAACTTGTTCTCATACAAACGCACTTCCCAGAGTGCAAAATATCGCAGTCAATCAGTTGGACGGAGGTAGAGATAACCCCAACAGAGGAAGACTGGTGCCAAACAAACGAGGTAATCGACCCACAGAGAGTAAGGTGGGCCATAAACAGCTTTGACTCATATAAGTCGCCGGGAGTAGATGGAATCTTCCCAGCGCTTCTTAAATGGGGAGGCGAAAGTCTTATCCCCAAACTCACCATCGTCCTACGCGCCTGTCTGGCTCACAGATACGTACCGAAGCGATGGAGAGAGGTCAAAGTCATCTTCATACCAAAACCAGGTAAAAGCGACTACTCAGACCCCAAATCGTTCAGGCCTATCAGCCTGACCTCTTTTCTGCTGAAAACTTTAGAAAGGTTATGCGATAGACACCTGAGGGAGAGGGTATTAACTGGAAAACCACTGCATCCAAACCAACATGCCTATAGCCCAGGCAAATCTACAGAATCGGCACTTCACGCAGTAGTAAGTAAAATCGAGGTAGCGATCAAAAACAGGTCTATGTGTCTTGGTACCTTCATAGACATCGAAGGAGCATTTGACAAGACCAACTTCACCAGCATTGCAGCAGCACTGGTAAGACATGGAGCGAATGCGGTAATGGCTAACTGGATAAACAACATGCTGAGTCAGAGAATAATCAAACTAGGCTCAGGCGAGGCACAAACTGCTCTAGTGGCGAAGGGATGCCCTCAAGGGGGTGTCCTCTCACCGCTTCTATGGAATCTCGTGGTGAACGACTTGATCGCCACACTTAACAACAATCACTACTACACAATAGGCTATGCAGATGATATAGTGATACTTACAAGCGGAAACCACACAAATACAGTATGTGATGTCACCCGCTCCGCGCTAGCTATCGTGGAACGCTGGTGCAACAAAAACGAACTCACTGTTAACCCCAAAAAGACAGAGCTAGTGATGTTCACCAACAAAAGAAACTTGGGCAACTTCCGCCTGCCCAAACTATTCAATACAGAGCTCCAACTATCAACCGAGGTAAAGTACCTGGGGGTTACGATAGACAGTAAGTTGAAATGGAGTAATCACCTCAACAATAAAATCGATAAAGCTACAGTCGCATTTTGGCAATGTCGCAGGATGGTGGGTAAAACTTGGGGACTTACACCCAAGATCATTCTGTGGCTTTACCAGGCAGTAATCCGACCAATAATAAGCTATGGTGCAATAGTATGGTGGCCACGGACCAGGCTATCCACCATCGCTGACAAACTGCAACGACTCCAGAGGCTTGCCTGTATGGCAGCCACGGGCAGCATGAGGACCACTCCCACTGCGGCCCTGGAAGCCCTACTGAACCTACCGCCGCTACATCTCCACATACAACAGGAGGCGTTGGCGACAGCGGTACGTCTCAAAAAGTCAAATCTCTGGAGACCGCCCCGGGTACCACACACCGAAATCCTCTACGAGGCTATAGGTAAGGAACCGCTCATAGAAGCGGTGACCGACAGGATACCCAGGCAGTTCGTGTTTGACAAGAAATACAAAATACAATTACACGAGGACCCCCACGAAGGTCTCAACCCAAAAGAGTTGCGGATCTTCACGGACGGGTCCAAAACAAGGTCAGGTACTGGCTCTGGAGTATTTTCGGAGGACCTAAACATACATATCTCTACACCATTAGGGGCCTACAACACTGTCTTCCAGGCGGAGTGTATGGGCATCATAATGGCAGCATACGCAATAATCTCAAGGAAGGTAATGGACTATCCCATCCGTATACTTTCTGACAGCAGATCAGTACTACAGGCCCTGCAGAGTTACACTATAACCTCAGGGCTAATCTACGAATGTCACAAAGCACTGTCGGAGGTATGTACGACCAATAGCATAACCCTACAGTGGATAAAAGGACACAGTAACTCGCGAGGAAATGATGCAGCTGACGTATTGGCAAGAGGGGGCTCAGAGGCGGAAACGATAGGACCAGAGCCGATTATACCATTGCCACACGCCTGGCTGCGAAGCACATTGCGACATAACACCAAGGTAAAACACCAGAAGTATTGGTCAGACCTAGGTACTTGTAGGCAATCAAAAGAAGCCCTACCGACAATCAACCCCGGGTTGTCACGGAGGCTGAAACTGATGAAGAGGCCACAGCTCCGTCTCCTCACTGGAGCTATAACTGGCCACGCCTCACTAAACAAACACTTGTTTAACATAGGTGTTACAGACAGCCCCCTATGCAGAGCCTGCTTGGAGGAGGAAGAGACAGCCGCCCACGTCATTCTCGCGTGTCCAGGGGTGGCAGAATACCGGGCACAACACCTCGGATCCCCGAGGTCTCTCCCAGAAGTCGTCGGCAACATCAAGGGTCTGCTAGGCTTTCTGGTAGAGCTGGGTTGGCAAGAGTAGTGCCGACAACCCATTACGCAAAATAGGCGCAAATTTTTGACGTCGAGTTGCGGAAATCTAGCCCGCGCAAAACCTATAACCTATATATATGTATATTTTAATATTTATCCACATAATGGATTCTCAAGGAATCGTAAACGATTATGTACTGTGCTTTATTTAAATATTCCATTGTTACTTTTTAGGCCGGTAAAGCCCCACTAAACAGAAAAGTGCCATTTTGTTCCATCCTAGCAGGGAAGAAACGATAAACCAGCGCTTTACGAGCTAGTGAGGGGAAAAGGTTATAGTAAGATTAGGACCGAAAATGTGACGTGTCTAAAACTGTATTTCAGTCGAAGATCTTAAATAATGGATTATAAATTGGGCATCCTTAAACACAATTTCCAATATTAGAATATCAATTTTATAAAATAACTAAATATTAGGTACGAATGTCTGAAATTCAGACTTGAAACGTGACTTAAATATTCCTTTTGCTTAAGAATTTCATTCATTTGAATACTTTATAGTCTTGTAATCTGTCTGTCTTCCAAAATTGGTATTTATAAAGTGATACTGATCGTGATCGTGAGATAGTGAGTGAGATCTTCCCGTGGGGGTCGTAATAGTCGACTAAGGGATTGAAGCGTCACTGACCTAATTAATTAAAGATTGATGACGGACAGCAGCGTCATAATCAGAGATCGGACAAATGTGCGTCATTGTTCGCAATAATATGGACATGACTCCAAAGTTGATTAAATGAATAATTAAACGAATAATTTCTTGAAATTTGATATTGAAGGTTTAAGGTGACTATTTAGAAAAGTTTTCATTGTTACCGATGTCTAATAGGTAATTTTCTGAAAATGATTTAATGATTAATTTTTCAATCAACTTTGGGGTCATGTCCATATTATTGCAAACAATGACGCATATTTTTCCGATCCCTGGTCATAATGGACACAATTCTGCAATCGCCAATCCACTTGCCCAGTATGGCGATTAGGGTATTACCTCCTAATATATCCATAAGCAATATAAGCATAAGTAATTCTTTATGAGATAACTTACGAATATTTTTTGTTTCATCATCGTCATCACAAAGAGCTATGCTCTTGTCAGTGGAGTTCTCGCCACTCTGTCCTTGTCTCTGCTCCTGATACGTCACTACTTTAACTTTCTCTTTCGCTTGATCTAAAAATGCACGTCTTAGCCTTCCTCTCTCTTTTTTGTTCAATCTTTGCCTTCAATTATGGTCTTTATAAGGTCGTCATGACGTATCAGGATGCTTAGACGAGTTGCCAATCGCTAACGCTTAATAGTCAATCGTAAACAAAAGGCAGCTAACTGTCTTTATCGCACTAATATGAAAGAGTGACAGAGAGGGAAACGATACTTGGCTAAACATCCTGGTGCCCCAACATGTTGCCTCTTCTGTTTCCTATCGTTTTATTTTTTTTGTTTATTTTTCAATTTCAAAATCACAATTTATTTATTTTGTTTCTGAAGACTCTGGCATAAATGTCTTATTTTATTTTTTTCTTTAGCTAATGAGACACGGGTTATGTTTCGTCGCTATAATTACCCAAGTTCAGATCTACACCAATCGATTCACGGGGATATAACCTTTCTTTCACTCTGAATAGGGGTGTCTTTTCTATCAAGTCAGTGTTACAAATACGACGTTGAATAATTATAGCGACGGTTTGCTATTGTTTCGTTATCCTGCTTTTTAGCTTCTTGTTTGAAAAGGTCAAACGTTGTTAATTATCGAGATACATCGTCTGTAATTATTGTTTTCCTTGATGTTATTGGATGAAATGATATATTTTGTGTTACAAAATACAATGTGCTCTTGGCTTCCGAGAAGAATCTATTTGTTTGGAAATTGAAGGCAGGTGAAATGTATGTAATTGCCTTACTGCGAGCAGCCTTCACGTCCCAAACAGACTCTAGTAAGATATTTTAAACCACAAAAAATGATTCCATAGGTAACATTTTTTGTTTAATTTCCCAACTGTAATCTCCTTCATTATTTTATCGTAAATCGGTATGTTTTCATATATTAATACTGGTAGATGCTGGATTTTGGTTTTCCACACCAACCACCCAAACAACGTGTGGTTAACAATTGAAAAATGTAGAAAAAAATATATACATCAGTATCACAAAGTGGGCTAAGCTAACCTAACACGTTGGGTGCCACAACTTGTAAAGGTCTCTGCCCACCAGACCGTACCACCATGACCGTAGCATGAACGTATCGGACAAAAAACTGTTCTTTGTATTGAAAAGTATGAGACCGTGTTGGCCGGCGCCGGAAGGTCCTAGTGGGCAGTGTCGTTATAGTATAATAATAGTTTTTTGTCTGATATGTTCATGCTACGGTCATGGTATGGTACGGTCTATATAGTGGGCAGAGACCTTCAGGCGTCGCGGTAGACCGCGCCACAGATGGCGTGCGGAGCTTGACGCCTTTGACAAGGACTGGTGGAAGGAAGAATTTGAGGGAGGCCTTTGCCCTGCAGTGGAATAGTACTATCTCTAGGCTCTTAAAAATAATAGAATAATAATAAGTATCACAAATAGTTGTGATCCGAAACTATAATATCTCCAATTATTTAGAAATCACAGAACGATTCCTACTGAATTGGCCCTTACAGATCACCACTTTTTTTATACCACATATCAAACAATCCATCTGTTCCATTTCCTCTTGTTAGAATCGTCTCGATATTCAGTACCTACTCGATTATATGAGGATATTAATCAGATATTGTAAATTCGATACACATTTTATACATATCGTTCTTTGGTGTTGAACATGCAGCACCAATATATCATTCATTAGCATCCAAAAGCTTAATAAATCGATAAGAAAATAGGAGTTAAAGTATTTCTCGCGTAGGCATACTTAAGCTTTCAAGATAACATAAACCCGACATTGTCTCAGCGCTGCTCGTCAAAAGATAATTTCCAAGAGAATTTCTGTTCTCATTCCTTCCATTTTCAGTTTATGGACCAGTAAAATCTGAACTGCAGTGTGACAATGATAAAATTCGCTGTTAAAATATTTCTGTTCTGTAGGCTTAGGCACTGGTCTTACCGCGAGCTACTAAGCTAGGAACTATCGGCTATAAACACGAACAAAAGATACGTACTCCCGTGTAAATAAAAAAGACACGGCGCAAAGAGACAAGAGCGTAGTAGCTCGCGCTGAGACCAGTGCCTTATGGGTTAACCATTCATATTGATGAAATTTTACTATAGGACTTTCCATACAAAATCGGAACGTTTCGTAGCTAGGTGAAATGTATGGAACAGCATTTTATTTTAGTATCTATAAAATAAAGCTGTATATTCATTTATTATAACTAACATAACCCATAAACCCAACCTGATAATGTCAAAAGAGCGACCATTCTGAGGAATTATAAGTCTACCGTTAACTTCGATTTCGTATATCTGTCTCTGTCATTCTAGTGAAGCCTTCGTTGGAGTGACAGCGACAGATACTCAAAATGTATGACATCCAATGGCTCTGAGATAGATGTAAGATAAGGCAGGCAAAGTTTGGCACGGTAGGCAATGTTATGGGAGTTTACGAATATTCTTAACTACAGGCCAGGCCAAGATGATATTCTGCAGTAAAATACGATAAGAGATAAGTAATAAATGTATGAAAATTACAGATTTGAACGAAAAGTTACGTGACCGTTTCCATACATTATTGTGGTCACGTGACTATTGGTTATCTATATGCAAAATGGCATCTTGGCTAGGTTTGCTAGGCTGTTTTTGGAGGAGAAAAATATTACGATCGCTTGTCAAGTGAATATAATAGCACTGGAGTCTTGTCATAAAGCTTTTTACTTAAGAATAAAACTGCGTCAATTACGGCCAAAGAAAAGTTGGACGCTGGTGTAGTGTGTCGTAAACTCTAGACTCTAGTGCTTTGGTTTTATTATCCATCTTTGCATTTGCGAACATGATTTGACGCTTTATTTCAGTTGCAAATTACCAGAAATTATAGAATGCTTAATATGATTAGGCTTAAGTGTACTAACACTACAAGTGCGAAAAAAATGAAGTTTGAAACGAGTGGAAATAAATTAAAACATGACCGTGTGTTTTAAGTGACTTGAGTTACGTATATCTTTTTAGTAGCACGTGTATCGTACGACCTTTGTCAGTAATTACAGATGACCCTCCGAAATTGCAACCCGACAAAAATTAACAAATTTCTCACACTAGTGTTTAAAAAAGTGCCATCTGTTCTGAAAAAAAAAAAACAATTTTATAGGAAATATTAATTATTGGATGTTACTCCCTGCAATTCGATACAGGGAATTTATGGGACTAGATGTAAATAAAATGACAGTTGTTACGCGGGCAATGTTGTGTCTGTTTACGATAGTTGTTGTAAGAAGAAATGTTTATAGTGCCAATTAAGTAAAATATGAATAAAAAGTGTTTTATTTATTTCACTCTTGAACTTAAGTGCCCTTTTTCTCCGTTTTCTTATATTGATAAAACCTAATCTAATCACTAAACCTAACAACATAAACTCACAATGAATTCCCAGAAAAATTGAAATAAAATGAACATTAAAGGCCTAAAATAACTTGGAGCGACGTTGACGATCTCTGCCTAAACATAATAAAGTACAAAGAGTATTTCATATTGTGTTGTAAATAAAGAAAATCCCGAAATATTTTCTCCTTTAGAGTTGTAATCGGATACCCAATTATCGAAGTAGCTGTTGCTTAAGACGTCCTTTCCGGGCTGCCTTACGTTGTTATTAATAGAGTGTAGTATCATCATGGGTTCTGTAGTCACTTATAGTTAATAAAGTAGGTATACCATTTTTTTGTAGAAAACAAAATAAATGTGAAAAAACCTAAAAACTTGCATTATTCCATAATCACGCACTTTTAGAACACGATCTTGGTTTTATTACTAACCATACATGTTTAAATGTCATATAACAAAGAAAAACGACTAAGATTACCTAACGTCCGAGGTGGGGATCGAACCCACGTACTCAGCTTTCGCGGCTGATGCCGGTACCCCTCGGCCACTGTCCACGGTCTTAGCAACCACCGGTCAAATTTCTCGGGTATATGCAATCCCTTACAAGGCTAGGCGCCTTTGACCGACCTTGGCGCCTTTGGCCGAGTGGCCGAGGGGTACAGGCCTGTGCCTGTCTGCCGTGCAATTCCTAAACCGCAGTAACTGCCAATTTTCCGATTTTTGGTTTATTGGTGATCTATAATCAGCAAATCAAAACGCATAATCCCAATCGATCGGTTTTTAATTTGGAAAACTGGATCATGGAAAATCGAAACGCCAAAAGCAGTAAGTGACTAGTTTTTCCTGCACAATGCAATATAAAGCGCAGTAAAATGGTCTACGGCTACGGTTTTTGGGCTGATACTGACTAAAACGCAGTACAGGTGTAGATTTTCATGATTTTAGCATGTAAACTCATAGTATCTCGTTTATAAAGAAACAAATTAAAACACAGAATACAATTTTTATGCTAAAAGTGTTGTACTGCGTTACCAGTTTTATAGATTAATGAGCATAATTACTAGTTAAGACGCAGTAGGAACAAAATAACGATATTTAAAGTGGTACGCTACTGTTCCAATAAGTAATCGTATTGCCATCTAAACTGCAGTAACAAGTTCATTAAGTACACATTGTGCTGTATGATGTATTACTTTCAATAGCAAAAATACCAGCTAATGGACAGTAACGCGCCAAGGGGCTGCAGTTTAGGCAGTATTTTTATGTTATTTGACTGTTTTAACTGCATTTAGACCTATATTTTAAGTGGCGAATTCGAGTTAGTTCCATCTCGGAGGGATTCCTTGAAGAGGGCTTATAGTTCTGTTTAAGATAGGAAAATAATTCTTGACCTTTTTTCAATTTAAAACAACCAAGGTGTCTTCGGTTGATAACCGTATAAAAACTTATAAAGTTAAACATGTAAAGGTATTACCGACATGATAATATTTCAACTACTTAATTATTAGGTTAAAAATAACCTTCTCTTTAGTTTGTACCTACACATTTAATTTTGCTATGCGAGTTACGGTTCATAGGCGACGGTATCATCTTATTAAGCAATGTCCTTGATTGCGGTATCTCGCCGTAACGTATGAAGTAGAAAATTATACATATGAATTATACGATTACCGCCAGTATTCGTATAATTCATACATATAATTCTACTTCCGGTAAATAATCGAGTATTTAGAAATTTGTATTTATATTTACCTACTTTGGGATTCGATAAGATTGCTTCATACTTTCTTAACTTTCACTAGAAATAAAAATAAAAAATGTTTTTTTTTTTTCATTTATCGTATAAAAAAGAATATTATAATTTATTTCTAAATTATCATCCCCTATGTAATATCCTGTCAAGGTGTTTGTTTAAAACTGTCTATCATGACACGTCAAATAGTTGTATTTCTTAAACGTTATTATGATTCGGCGGCAATACTGTAGGTAGGTTATTAGAGGCCTGTACAAACCGGCCGGCGGTTCTAGAATTATGACTAAAGAGGCTTCATTTAATTATCTTACTAACAGGGTGCTTTAACGATGCCAATTTGTTTTCTAGTTTTCTCCAAAAAATATAACAAAACCTATAATAATTCATACATAAATATTCCACTCCAAGAGCGGAGTACTATTGTAGTAATAGGTCATAATTAATGACATTTTATTCTTTTACAGGGTTTTGATTAATAAGTGACACGAATACGTAAGAAATTATATTTATTTAAATTAATCGTAGAAGTGCTACGCCATAATCAGTCGTGAGCTTACTCATTAAAATCAATCTAAGGCTAAATATAATGTGCCATTTGCTATGATTACAACCGATACTGGTACCTAAAGTTGGTTGTTATTTTATTGCTTAAGAAAATGTGGTAAAAAACCTTATTGACGAGAAATTGTATTATTGACGAGAAGTCCCTAAATAAACTGCATTTTCCAAGTAACTTTGAAATCGTTTTTTACTTCTTTCTGTTTCTCACATTGGCATGAAACTTGATAAGCGTGTTTAAATTACTTTATTATAAAATTATGTAATGCTGTTACAAAGTTTTGTTGTATTTTAATTACTTTATTCAACAAAACTATATTTTACTGCTGTGAATGAAGTTCGTAGCACGAAAATTCAATCAATATACTAGTTAAATTACAGTACACTAGTCCCTTTTACTGCAGTTTAACCTGTAAAATGCCGCCTATCTCTATAAAGCACGCAAAATTTATGCAGTAAGTGGTAATTTTACTGTGTCTTAATTAGTAATTGTTATATTTTTCCCTGTTTTTAAAAGCGCAGTACAAACACAGAATTTCGAAAAAATCACATATTTAATTTTAGAAAATGCAGAAGCATGTATTTTTTATTTTATCATATTGTATGATTAAAATACTTCATTTTGCACAAAAAAATTTTTCAATAACTATCAAAAATAAAATAAATAATACGAATCAAAATATTTAGTTAATAAATAATTTGATTTGTGTTTTCGCAATACGTTCCATACATGTTTAGTTAAAATTATTGATATTAATAGTACAGTCGACGTCAAAGATATCGTTACGGTTTAGGTACCAAAAATATATTTACACGACTTTATTGCCTTGACATTAAGGTTGTGTAAATATATTTTTGGCACCTAAACTGTAATGATATCTTTGACGTCGACTGTACCTATTAACGTAAAACTATATACCTATGCGAACGTGTTGCGATCTAGCGAGGAAATATCGCCAGTATCCTCGGTACAATGCCACAAGCGCCGATTTAGATATAGGTTAGGTCAGTTAAATTTAATTTAAGTATATTTTGAAAATAAAGAAGGATAAAAATTTGAAAAATACCAAATTAAAAGAAATCCGTCTTCAACCAATTTCTTCAAGATTTCTGACTTGGTGCCAACGGGACCATCTCGAAGTTACACCCGGGTTATACAGGGTGTGGCCTGTAATAGGAGCAAAAAATGAAACGGTACACTAATAACCCAATAAATAGTCATAATTTAATAGTTAAAACTTAAAAAAAACAATTTTTTTTGCAAAAAAAAACATTTTTTTCCTTTTTTTTATGTAGTTTTACTGCAGTCGACTTATACCAAAAAAGTTTAATCGGTGTAACACAAAAAAAAAAATTTTTTTTGCTAAACCAGTTAAAAAACCATGAGTTCAAAAAAACTTTTTAGCTCATTTAGTTTTATGTCCACTGAACTACCAATATGTTTAATCATTAATAAGGTACAATGTTGTGATACCTAGATACATCACTCATAGGTCGTAACTTTAACATTATGTTTCTCCTTAATGGATAACTTTAAAACACTGGGACCTTTTGCGAATAACTAGAGGCAGTCAGAGGAGTCTTCCATTTGATTTATTGCTCCTGTTACAGGCCACACCCGGTATAAATTGGCTCACGATTTTCGACGATATCGAGTAACATAGGTAACCTACATAAAAAAAACCGGCCAAGTGCGAGTCGGATTCGCGCGTAGAGCATGGAATATCGGAGCCTTTGAGCATTATCGGTAATTTTTCGATAATAAAATTTAGAGAATCGGTTTTTCGATAATTTCGATATTATCGATATTTTTTCGTTATTGGATGGAAAAAAGTAAATAACTTTAACCAAATAAAGAGAATTTTTATACAAACTTGTCATTTATTTTTGAACGGTTGCGAAACTGAAATTATATATTAAAATAAAACAGTGACAAAATTTGTCTGGCTGTGAGTTTGTTCGCTAAGATATCGGAAACGACTACACAGATTTTGATCAATTTTGTTATAGTCATAGTTTATACTCCGGGGCAACATAATTATAGGGTAGTTTTAATCCTGTTTTTTTACGTCCATAATACGCATAGGACCATGGGAGCAAAGGCTCGTTTATCGATAAAACAGTAAAACTGGATGTCTGATAAATATGTTCTACAAATATCAAAGTTTGATTTGTAGAACAGAACATATTATATTTAGTTGACTTCGAGTTTTAATGCTTTATTAAATCATAAAAAAAAAAAATAATAATAATTTAAATCAGTGTAACAATCAAAATCAGCCACAAGTGACAAGTCATAAACTTACAAGAACAAACAGTACCTACAATTAGAATCCGTATATACAGTGTGTAAGTCTAATACGGGCGATCAATTGAACCAGGCATGGGATTCATTAGTGTAATTATGGATTAAAAGGTTTTTTTAAAGTTACTCTCAATTATGACTCCAAAGAATATTTTTTTAAGATTATCGGAGCAGCAATGTAGGTACGAACATTTGTTATTGTTGATATGGCAGTTATGTCATCTGCTTTTGAAATTAGCTGTCATCGAGTCTTTAACTCGCGTATGCTGCTCTACATTGCGCGCCGGATTATTTTGTATGGAAAATTTTGTTGCTCTAATTTTAAGTAAAAGTTATTCGAATGTACTTATTATGTCGTAAACTAACACCCGTTAAGAGCTTCGCCCGTATTAGACTTACACCCTGGTCACCCTGTATATATAACGCTCACTACAATTCTCATCACTTGCCGAATACTTTCGCCACAGCAAACCGACCATCTAAGTCGGACCTATAGATTACTATTATGTTGGTATTACTATTATCGTTTCGGCGAATTTTAAACTTGGCGGGCTCATGTACAGTCACGTCTAATAATATGTATACATTTCAAAATCGTATACATATTATTAGAGCTGACCGTACTTGTACCTACTCCTTTGTTGTATTTGTATATAGTTTTTATACAATTTATTTATACTTTTTTATTGTCCTTGGTTGTCTTTTTATTCTATTTTTAAAAAATATGTCATATAAAATTGTAAATATTTATAAGTCAGTGATCAATAAACCGTTGGTAAACACAGTCAGCTGCTTGGTTTAATTTAGTTTCCTGCTCAGCTATCGTTTGCTTCTTCTACATCCCTACTCAGTACTAAGCCCGTACTGAACAACAAAGCACATAGGAAAGTTAAGTATAATAATAATGTATGTAGTAATGAATTAATCTCAGGAAGTTTTTTGCGTACGCTCCATGTAGTCCACGGTTAGAAAAAACCGTTACGATTCATTCTTTCCCCTAAAAAAGTTAATATCGAAAATATCGAAAAAACCGGTAATTGAGAAATATAAAATCGATAAAAAATTATCGGAAAAAAGACCGATATTATCGAAATTTCGATATTATCGAAAACCGGTATCCATGCTCTATTCGCGCGCAAAGAGTTCCGTACCATTATCAATTTATTATTAAAAAAATACAGTTAAATCGACCTACCTCAAAAACTGTAGGAGATAATTTAATCAAACCAAAGATCGTTGATAGAGTTTATTAATGTGCATGACATATATTTATTTTAGAATTTTATATCGCGTAGTTTAAAAAACAGAGGGGGGGGGACACATTTTTCAGACTTTGAGAGCTGATATCTCGAAAACGATTTGCTTAAATAAAAATATTTGTTATAAACCTTCATATCATTTTCAAAGACCTGTCTATTAATACCCCACACGCTTAGATACAACTAAAAATTTTTTTTTACCTCAGTTACATGTATGGAGGGCCCCCACCCCAATGGCCTACCTACAATTTAGTATCATAATCCTGTACCGGTTCATCCTTACCAAATTTCGTTGCTGTAGCATTTCTAGTTTCCGAGTAAATCGGCTGTGACAGACGGACAGACGGACAGACAGACATGACGAATCTATAAGGGTTCCGTTTTTGCCATTTTGGTTACGAACTCTAAAAACAGTCGAATTGCGAAGCTCCTCTTTTTTGGAAGTCGGTTAAGAATGAGATTCATGCGCTGAATAAATAAGATCAAATAATATAAATTTGAATATAGCACCCCTATATCATCGCTAACAAAAGTTCTCTTTATCAGTGAATCACAAACTTTAAGTTCTGTCCAAATGCCTTTTCAGGTGACTTTCAGCCGGTTTACAGCCAATTTGAATAACAAACTTAAACTTACCTTTTCCAACTTGTACTCCAAAGTATCACTATATCCACTTAAATTTCTATTAAACAATGGTAAGTGTTTAATGTTTGTGCTAAGTTACCGAACTATGTCGACGCTTAAGAAGTTTCTTTAAGTACTTTAAGTAATTGTTGAATTATATTCAACAATCATTTACTAAAAAGCTATATTTAGGTAAACTGTGAAGTTAGTAGCAATAATTATTTATTGTAAACTCCACAGCGGGCCAAGCTAAGATGACATTCTTCAATCGTATACGATAAGCGATACGTCACATCATCACATCATCATTCTACGATAGGACACTGCTGGACGTAGGCCTCTCCTATTAACTATGCGTATAGACGCATTAGGAATGTAAATGCCCATAATCGCCACGCTGGGCAAGCGGATTCGCGATCGCAGTAAATTTGTCCACTATGATGACGCTGCTGCCCATCATCAATCGTTATCAAAAAAATGGTCAGTGACACTTCAATCCCTTAGTCGACTCTTACGACACCCGCAGAAGGAGTTGGGGGGCGATACATCACCTGACCATAATATATTATAATGTATGGAGATGGTCACGTGAGTTTTCGTTCAAATCTGCCATACTCGTACATTTATTATTTATTGCTCATCGTATACTTTTTTTAAGTAGTACCACTACGATGTATACCGTGTGTTAGTCTAATACGGGTGATAAATTAAACCAGGCATGGGATTAATTAGTGTAATTATGGATCACTAGTTTTTTTTAAGTTACACTTAATTATGATCCCACGGAATTTTTGTTAATATTCATATGGCAGTTATGTCATCTGCTTTTGAAATTAGCTGTCAACGAGCGATTAATTTGAGTGTGTTCCTCTTCATTGCGCGTCGAATTATTTCGTATGGATAATTTTGTAGTTCTATTTTTAAGTAAAAGTTATCTAAATGTACTTATTGGGCGGATTTTTATTTTGTTGTAGTCATTTCAAATTTTCCAAATTTAGATATTTTCATATTTTTTCTACTCAGAATCGCGAGCTCTTTCGATCCTTATTAGCAGAAAAAAGTGTCCCGAGAATTCCATACATTTTTTTGTCTTCCACTGAGTTACGGTCAAAGAAAGTGTATGAAAAATAGTAACACAATGGACTTTTTTGGTACAGTTTTTTATTTCTATCAGGATCGAAAGAGCTCGTGATTCTAAGTAGAAAAAATGTAAAAAAGTCAAAATTTGGAAATTTTAAAAAACGACTACAAAATAAAAATCCGCCCTATTATGTTCTAAACTAGTCCCCGTTAAGATCCCGTATTAGACTTACATTCTGTATACATTCTAAATATTAGGTGACAAATACCAAAGAAAAATTGTTATATGACATCTAATAAATATTCAGCTGTTTTAATGTTGATATATGTCTCACGATAGCTACCTATTAAATTATAGACAGTGCCATGAAAGGAAACCCTAGATGCAATTATGCCCGTTCGTTAAAGACTGCAATTATCCGACTGCATCAATGCGAGTAACCTGATGCATAGATAATTGTCTTGTACAACCAATTTGCTGGGCCACTGTAGAACCATCTCGTAATGAACCAATTTGTTTATGTACCTACTGCCGCATTGATATTGGAACCATATGGTTAAAGCGACAAGGTTCTATCGTGTCTGGCCGTACTACTCTCTTTGTTGAGTAAATGACCTTTTAAAAAACATATTTGAGGGACTGGCCACTTTGCATTTGAACTGCTATTACGTTTCAAATTTGAAATGTATTTTTTAGTACAGATGGTGCCTTTTTTAGGCTCTAGTGCGAGAAGTGTGTCATTTTACGTCAGGTCCAAAACTACGGAGGGCCATCTGCACTAAAAAACGTCGTACGAGACACGTGCAAAAATGAAATTTGAAATGAGTGGCGATGTTTTAAAACACGGCCGATAGGAAGTGTTTTAAATCGACACGACATGTTTTTCACACTTGTGTCGTAATGTAATAGTTATTTCAGTACAGATGGCGCTTTTTTTTACGCTCTAGAGCGAGAAGTGGTTCAGTTTACGTCAGCTCGAAATCTTCGGAGGGCCATACGTACTGAAATTCATCGTAGGATACACGTGCGAATTCGTAATTCGTAACTCATGTCGATTTAAATCACTCCGTTCGGTCGTGCTTTAATTTATCACCACTCATTTCGAACTTCATTTTTTCGCAGGTATTACGGACATGAGATTAATGCATGAGGGTTAAACTACTTTGGCAACTGTGTTATAAAAAAACAATGGATTTAACCCCACCACCTAACAAACACATAGCTCACACTGATTATTATTAATAGCTACCTCAGTTGACGTAATTAGACCCCTATAATTTGTCGAAATTAAAGACCACGATTACAATCTAGCAACATGACGCGTAATAGCAGTGTTTCATGTAATATATAATAATTATTATATCGCCGAAGATTACAGGAATACACACAGAATTAGATTTGGATAGAAGAAACAAGTTCATTCATTTGTATGCGTTGTTATGTAAGTTCATTTGTTGTTGTGTAAGTTCATTCATTGTAGCGTGTCAGATTTTGTACTGAAGTTGTTACTTGTACTTGCCTATGATTTTAAATATGTCTCAGGCCCTGAGTATTCATATTTTTTTGTGTTGTTGTAATTAATATTACTTAAGCAGGCATTATTAATGTTTTTGTTCACTTCAACTTACAAAATTTGACGCCCGAAAGCTGCAAGCTGCGATTAAAGACGGACAACACGGTAGATTTTACTGAGTTCATTTGACACGCTAAGTAGATACGTTTGCTTGATCTATGGTACCTATATATGACATCTGTGGGAATACACGACTATCACGAATAGGGAATTAATGCTCTAAAATTATGCTCGAAGATAATTGATACTTCCTTTAGAATCAAAGTGTTGCCTACCAAATTTTATCATGATCATTATCATCCTGCATCATTAATATCAATTAAATATGCGTATAATATCCTGCGTGTGCAGGAGGAGGTAAATGCCCATAATCGCCACGCTGGGCAAGTGATTGGCGATCTCAGTAGTGTGTCCACTATGATGACGCCGCTGCCTCAATCCCTTATTATTGTTAAAATCATTTATTTATTTATTTTATTAAGAAACAAACAGTCTCATATATTTATATCTATTACAGTATACTTAAATATAGATGTCGACTTACAGTTTCCTGACGATTAGAGTCCTTTTACATCTCTAAATCTTAATTTCTCTTTATTCTGACAACTAGAGGACCTTTATATCTCTAGTAGTATACATATAGATGCTTAATAATATTGTGAACTTGTACTTTAATATTTTTTTCATCACACCTGTTCGGTAAGTGCGCCAATACGCTGCGGTGATGCGCGCTGTAGGTGCGTCATTACGTCATAGTAGGCCGTTAAGGATTTTCATACAACATTACGTCGCACTAGCGCGGTCCGGCGCACGCCGCGCGCCGCGCCGAGATTTCTTTTATGAAAATGATGAAATTAAGTCATCCCTGATTTAGACCATTTTAGAGTAGTTTTGTGAAAATATATTGTTTTATTTACTTTTTTGCATATTCACAGGTGTGATGAAAAACATTGTGTGTAGGTACCACGGGCGATACAAGAATTATGAACTCTTGTGAAGTAAAGCCCGCGCTACTTTCACACTCGTTCGCAAATTCTTACTTACCGCCCTAAATACACAATGCACTATTTTGTTTAGTATTATGATCCTTTATTTATTTCTCTTTTTTATAAAAATGTCTATAGAAATCATTTTTTTATGTAATAAATTATTTCATGCATGTGATTTTAATAAGATGTATTATTATACTGTTTTGAAAAAATAAGTCCACCTGAGTTTCTTACTGGTTCTTCACAGGAACGGTGTAGAGTTTGAACCAGTAGTAGATTTTTTTCTCTCTCTTGATAAAGTCAGACGATTCGAAAATGCTTATTAATAAGCTTACTTGAATAAAGAATAGTTTGACTTTGACTTTAGTCGACTCTTACGAATGCCACGGGAAGAGTTGGTATTCACACATTTTTTATTATTTTTGCATGTATTTTTACTAGCGTCATCAGACGGCCAATGTCATGATGCTTACCTATTAATAATATTGCAGTTCATAATATTCAAATGGTCGTTAGGACAAAGTAGGATTTTTATGGTAATATTACGATTTTCATTTTATGAATATGATACTGTATTAAACCATAATTAGATCTCCACTTGACTACTTATTTTGATTATGTATTTACTTCATATACAAGCCACGCAATCACACAAAATATCTATTATTTAAAAACAATACAATACAATAACTCTTTATTGCACCTCAAAGACAAATACAAAACAAATAATAAAAGTACATGTTTGAAAGAGGTAAACAAAACAATGCATTTTATTAGTTTTAGATATCATGTTTCTTAGTAAAATTTACAATTTAAGAGCTACACAGCCGATATCCAGACGAAAATAACGAAATTTTATAACGAAAATCGTGCGTTCTAGCCTCCTCGCCGCCGTGTAGAGGGAAAAATTCTGTCTTTAACAAAATACAAAAAGTGGGTCAAAAAGTATGTATCTTTTAAGATACACTGCCAAGTTAACCCCTCGTATGCTTAGGCACGGATCCGTGCGTGGGAATTTCAATTTATTGTTTTAAGTGTCAAGGTCACTTTTTCAGTAACCTAATTTGACAGGCCGCATACGAGGGGTTAAGGGTTAAACTCCCATACCTATAGAACGATGACAACAACATAATATATAAAGTGCAAAGTGCGGAAGGTTGGTTCAGAACTTAGAACCTTGTACGTTGTTACCGAAAATACCGATATTTTTACGTTATCCTAGTATCCGGTGAAGGGCCAAAGCCGAGGGATCCGTCATGCCCCATTTGACGAGCAAAAGGCTGAGTAATGTGTAGATCCCTCATATACCTCCGGACTATACCTCTATATCCTTTATTCCGGTCTCAAAGCAACGTCTTGTCAAAATCACTCGTTACTATAGTTGAAATATGGCAGTATCTTGACTTATCATAGTCAATATAGGTATACTGGTAGATCTAACAATATTTTATGATGCAAAGCTTTGCTAAGCGAAATAGCGATATCTCAAAAATAGAGGAATTTGGAAATGGAATCGTCAAATATAGAATTTAAGCACACATACGATGATGTATGTATATACATACATCATCAGCCTATGATAGTACACTGCTGGATTAACTATGCGTATAGATGCATTAGGAGGTAGATGCCCATAATCGCCACGCTGGGCAAGCAGATTGGCGATCGCAGTAATGTGTCCACTATGATGACGCTGCTGCCCATCATCAATCTTTTATCAAATAATGGTCAATGACACTTCAATCCCTTAGTCGATTCTTACGATAACCGCAGGTGGTGACAAACGTATTCTTACTACTACCGTCACACACGGTAAGGTGCATGTTTGCATTAAATTTTGTTTTTAGATATCGCTATTATGCTTAGCAGGGAAAAGGCTCAGTGTACCTGCGCTATTGTGATTTAATAAGGTTGTCCTAGTTAACATCATCATTATCATTTCAGCCAGTAGATGCCCACGGCTAGACAAAAACCTTATAGGAATTGGAAACACACACATGCCATCAGCCTTATCTTACTTACTCTGCTGAATATAAGTCTCTCCTATTATCAAGGCGTATGAATGCGACTAGCGGGTTGGCGATCACATACATTATGATGATAAAAAATGAATTGTCGGTGACAATGAAATCCCGCAGTCGATTCTTACGACACCCACGGGGAAGTCTACAAATGTGTTTTTTTTATGTGACGAAGGTAGACAACTGAGCTCTTAGCCCACCTGATGGGAAGTGGGAACTGAGGCCCATGGACATAGTGACCAAAAAATTGCCTATTCGCTGCCTTCCCTGGGGACTTAGATGGATTGCCTCTATGCCAGTAATTATACCGGCTATCGTAACCCCAAACCGGAACATAGTACTGACTATTTAGCGGCAGGTTAATGGCTAAGATGGTGGTAGCTATCCGGACGGACCCTGCACGAGGTCTTACCACCAGCAAGTATTGTTCACTGAAGTCACCACGCGGCCAACATGCAAAATATTAGTCATAGTACTGTACAATATTTTGACTGTGTCAGACCGTTTATCTTAAGCCCGCGATGTGGGTCCTTTTGTTCTGTAGTGCCCCAATAACCGACCGTCATACAAGTCCATACACCGGTTATTAATTAGTCTGACACGTCGCCTTGCTTCTAGTACATTACAAACGGAATTGTTTGAGGAACCTTCATACACGATTTACCTCTGTTTATGTACTTATATGTACAGTCGACAAAAAAGTCTCCTTTACAGCTCACAAGGGCAAACATCTTACCACGGATGCGCGATACACATAGAAACTCGTTGCAACGAACGCTCATGTTGTCCGTGACGCGTTTGCACGTGTTTGCACGTGTTTGCAGCGTGTTTGCACTTGTGAGCTGTAAAGGAGACTTTTTTGTCGACTGTACAACAGAAATAATTCTGGTTGATAGTATTTTTTATTCAGAAAATTCCTGGGCCTGATATTAATAATAAAGTTGCCTGATTTTTTTTTATCGCTGGTTAATAAACATATATGTACAAGTATGTACCTTAATGTAAAAGAATATCGTAGCCTAGCAAGATTAAATGTCGGAATTTTGAATCATAGCTAAAAAGTTATTAATTAGTTCTATAGCTCTGTGGGCGGGTGCGTTGGAAGTTTGATGGGTGCGGATGTGATATGGAATAGTAACCTTGTTTACTCCTGCCCCACGACCCAATGTATAGTGTACAAACCTCTACTAATAACGACAAAGGAACAAAATAAAACCTAAAAGTCCAAGACAGTTATGAATACTAGTTACAGTATTCGAACGAAAAAACGAAAAAGACGCTCCAAGAGATTATGAAATTTCCTTTCGACGAAAAAATGCATGAAATTGCACAAGAATTAAAAATGGAAAGAGAGGAAACAGACTGTTGGAATAAAAATGATCCTAAGAAAGAGCTGGATACTTGCTAGGCTATTTAGACCTTTGAAGTTGTTGCTTTAAGGGTGAGAATGGCCTGGTAAAGCCTTGACCTGCTCAATAATGCAAAGCTTAGAACGTAAGCCATATTAGTGCGATAGCACACATGCTGTAGCCGTTACCATGAGTTGGAGAGTAAAGGATACGTCATGCTTTACCCGATACGTAATCGCGCTCACACT
>JALPQI010030293.1:0-16443 GCA_025490895.1 Thaumatotibia leucotreta | reverse complement strand
ATCTACAAATATGGACTTGCATGTTTGCATAATTTAAGTAGCATAATTTTGCATAAAACCAGCTTGACTCAGGCGACCGTAACCATGGTAATAACAGACAGAAAAAAGTTGATTCAACCCTAAATACAAGCGAGTTATTTATATTTCAATGAAAATTACCACATCACCTGAGGGCTGCCATGTTGTTTTAAATACGATTTAGTGTAGGTTCGGCTTGTCAGTTTTTGACAGTTATTCTATGGAACTGACATATCGCGATTCAGATTAGGTCCTAAACAAAATCGTATTAGTTGATCGTGGTTACCCCCCCTGGTTGCTTAGCCAAGTTGCCAATCGCAAGCGCTTAGTAGCGTATCGTAGTTTTCCCTCTCTGTCACTCTTTAATATTAGTGCGACAAAGACAGGCAGCTGCCTTTCGCTTACGATTGACGATTAAGCGTTAGCGATTGGCAACTTGTCTAAGCACCCTGATGTGATTATGATGTAATCTACGAACAAATAAAACATGGAAGCCGCACGCCATACTAAATTACTTTTCAAAAACGGTCCTGACTTTTAGTTGACAAGTGTCACCCCCTCTTCAATGCACCACGGAAAAGAATTTCTATATCAACCTATAACATCTTAAACCGCCACTTAAGAATAGTTGTCATTGGTTCATCAAAGTTTTGATTGGCTATATTCTATAAACATTTGTCAAAGATGTTGCGCCGAAATATATTATGCGCGGTGTTACGAAAAGCGCTATGCTCTGCCCATCATGGCACAATTGAACAATTGATTTTGAGGGGCATTTTTGAGCTGGCGTTAGACGTCCATGTTATAGAACTTACATTTCCTCGAAGGCTCATCATCCGCGCTCTCCTCGCCGGAGCTAGAGTATGTGTTGTTGGACCCGAGGTGCGTGGCCATTTGCAGCTTTTGGAACTCGGATACCTGGACATGTAGGTTGAAGATACAATTATCATTTAAGTTTGGATTGGTTAATAAAAAAAACACTCACGCCATTAGTACACTTTGTTATGTGCTGTACATACACAAGCAAACCTAGGAGATTTTTTACTTTTAGGGACACCCAATTAACGTGAAATTAAAAACGCTTAATTACAGTCAGGTTTGTAACGACAATTAAGCTCTAATTTAGCACTAATTTTCAATTTAAAAACTCGTTTTTGGTGTTAATTTTACAAACTTTTACCTTTTTGACGCCACGTCAAATACCAAAGCTGTCATCCAGACGCCAGGTCAACAAAATGTCAAAACTGAAATTGAAATTTACACACATGCGTGACATGCGTACTGTAGGTCTATATTGCTCTGTGGTCCAAGACTTATATATCGGTCGTTGGCGTTGAACCTGCGGTGCCAATATATCAGTCGTTGGCGTCCAAAAGGTTAAGCGATGTTATAATAAATAAAAAAAAGTCCGAAAGTTATGTATGTGATATAGTTAATAGTAATTACGAACCTGACTGGAATTAAGGTTTTTAAATCTCACGATAATTGGGTGTCGCTAGAAGTGAAAATGCCCCTAGACGACTGTTTGCACATTATTTGAGGAATCCCAAGCTGCCTATATGGTGCTGCACTGTGGTCACGAGTGGTAGCGAGGTGGCTGTGTGACGTCGGTATAGGTTTGTAGTAAGCACGATATATGAAATAGGCATGTAAAAGCATTATAACTAGATAAGCAACAAAAGTAGTGTAGCGCAACTTGAATATAATGAGATTGACATGATAATCCCAGTTGAAATGAATGATTTCACACCATGCGTGTTGTAAAGCACTAGAATTCCGAAACAACACTGACTGCAGTACTTTTTCATATCAATGTTTTCAATCAATTGATATTTCCAAGTATTTCAAGATATTCTAGAATTATATTATATTTCAAGATAAACTCCAGGGTAGCTTTTATACATTTCGAAAAAAATGGATTTGACTTAGTCTTATCTCTCAAAAATAAAATCTATTAAAAGGCAGCCGCTGCGGCTGAAAATGCCGAATTTTTAAAACGTAATAAATATAAGGGCCTCGGCAAAGAGTACGATTTTGTACCGTTTGGCGTAGAAACTTTAGGTTCTTGGGGCCCCAGCGCACGCAAATTTGCGCACGTTTGCTGAGATCGCGAAACGTCTGGTTGATGTAACTAAAGACCGAAGAGCTGGCGACTTCCTCGCACAACGCATCAGTATTGCGATACAGCGAGGAAATGCCGCCAGCATCCTCGGTACAATGCCACAAGGGCCAATCTTAGATATAGGTTAGGTTAAGTAGATTAGTTAGATTTAATCTATGTACATAAATTGTAGTTTTGAAAATAAATATATTAAAAGAAATTAAAAAGAGATAGAAGCTATACCTTATTTTACAAATTTTAATAATAAGAAAATCTGATTGTTAACACAATCAGATTTTTTAATAATTAATTACTAAAATGTGACAGGTATTTCTTTATACTCTCTTTATTGTACGCTATCTCGATTGAACTAAATTACTGTATCGCAACTCCAGAGTCAATTCAGCCTTATACCATTTCAGTTCACCAAAGTCAAACGATTTTTTATTGAAATAGGCATAGTAACAACCACTTTTGAACCGTCATACACAATAGTAAGTTCATAAATATAATTTACTTCCGGTTGTAAGCCTACACCAGTGACCCGAGAATCCGGCAAGAAACTCGGCGGGGTTTATTTTTTCAAACAATAATACATCTTACAAACAACTATCATGCATTGAAACTTATTTTTTAAGGAGATATGTGTTAGTTTTTAGTAAAACGTCCCACTTTGTCGCTTACTATAAAGACGAGATTTTCTTGTATCTTCATATGAATAAACTGACAAAGCGGCTTTATGGCAAACGACAAAGTGGGACGTTTCACTAAACTCACTCACATATAATTATAATAAGTAGAGATACAAGGCAACTTCAATATAAATTATAAATATTGGATGTCATATACAAAAGAAAAACAGACTAAGATCACCAACATCCGAGATGGGAATCGAACCCACATACTCTTCAGCCTAGCCTAGCCTTGTAAGGGATTGCATATACCTAAGAAAATTGACTGGTGGTCAATGGTATGGTGGTAGTGTCTCCTATAACCCTCCAGGTACTTTCTGTTTGTACTTTATTTTCTCACCCTTTAAACCGACATAAACTGTATATTTCAACTCATAATCTGGTAACCCTAGTAATAGGAGAGGCCTTTGTTCAGCAGTGGACTGATATGACTGATATTATAGACTGATGAAGTGAAGTGAAAATACACTTATATGTATACATACGAGATTCTCCATGTGCTGCTTCTTGAGTTGCAGCTCGCGTAGTTTCATCTGCAGGACGCGGCCGCGCTCCGTCAATAGAGATTCGTCCTCCACGTCGCTGTCGCGCGGGCCCGCCGCCTCCTGCCACAATCACCATTGTTAGCCGAAACATGAAACGTAGCCAAGAAGACAATTTGGTACACGCAGCTACATTGGCAAACTATTTAATCATTGATTTAGAATATATAAGTGGATCCCCAAACAGCTCAAAAAAATGGCCCCAAAAAATGGGCTGCAGAAGTAAATATTGCGGTCCTTTTGCTCCGCTATTCAGTTCTGACAGTTGACATTTGGTCACCTTACGGTATAGCATCATTATTCCTTAAACATAAAAAGTTTCTACTATTTTGCGGTGTTGTTCGCAAATTTGACACTTATTGCTCACTTCACAAAGTTTTTTACTCTTTGAGTTTTTTTTATTATAGTTTATTGTAAGTGAGCGTTATTATTAGCGTGGCAATCTTTGGGGGAGGCCTATGTTCAGCAGTGGACGTCTTTCGGCTGATATGATGATGATGAGCGTTATTAGCTTCAACTGAAACATGATAGAAATGACTTTTAGTGCCACTTTTCTTGGTTTTTTGTTTGGCTCTGTGCGTCCATTTATTATTTAATGCATTGTATTTAATAAATTAATTTCATTTCGAACCTACATAATGACAGCTAGGCGCAGTCTTCATCCGTTGGTTGCAAACTTCCGAAAATTGAATCCGAAAATCAGCTGCTAGATCATTTTGTATAAATTCGTCGTGACATCCATTTGTTGACTGACTTAGGTGCTTGTGATATTCGTATTGAATCTCTTCGTCCTTGTATACCGTGAACTTTAAAAAACGTAAATTTCGGGAATCAATCTCTGGCACTCAAAAACCTCCAACCTCCAATGACGCCTATATTAGGGACGTCAGGGTGCTAAGCCAAGATGCCAATCGCTGACGCTTAATCGTCAATCGTAAGCGAAAGGCAGCTAACTGTCTTTGTCGAACTAATATGAAAGAGTGACAGAGAGGGAAAACTACGTTACGCTACTAAGCGCTAGCGATTGGCAACTTGGCTAAGCATCCAGGTCTTTTGTTAGGGACAGCAGGCCAAGATGCCATTCTGCAATCGAATACGATAAGCGATGAGTCACGTGACAATAATAATGGAAACGATCACGTGACTTTTCCTTAAATTGTGTCATTCTCATAGATTTATTTCTTATCGCTTATCGTATATGATTGCAGAATGGCATCTTGGCTAGACCTCGAAATTTACGATTTTAGAAGTTATCGGTAGATCTGCTGATTGTTTTTCCTTGGTATAGCTTGTCACTACGTATGTACAACATCCAGATGGTCCCCACTCACCTCGCTACTCGCGATGTTCGCGTCGCGATGCGAGAACCTGTCATCCTGGTTCGAATGGCCGTGTTCGCTGTTCGCACGGTTAACCACATTCTCGTTCGAGTGGGGCAGAGTCGTAGCCACTCCGATCTGATTCACTTTTTTTACTTTCAAATGAAGAATGGTATACATACGTACATACAGATGGTCCCCACTCACCTCGCTACTCGCGATGTTCGCGTCGCGATGCGAGAACCTGTCATCCTGGTTCGAATGGCCGTGTTCGCTGTTCGCGCGGCTCGCCACATTCTCGTTAGAGTGGGGCAGAGTCGTGGCCACTACGATCTGATTCTCTTTTTTTACTTTCAACTGAAGACTGGTATACATACGTACACACAGATGGTCCCCACTCACCTCGCTACTCGCGATGTTCGCGTCGCGATGCGAGAACCTGTCATCCTGGTTCGAATGGCCGTGTTCGCTGTTCGCGCGGCTCGCCACATTCTCGTTCGAGTGTGGCAGAGTCGTGGCTAATACGATCTGATTCACTTTTTTTAACTTTCAAATGAAGAATGGTATACATACGTACACACAGATGCTCCCCACTCACCTCGCTACTCGCGGTGTTCGCGTCGCGATGCGAAAACCTGTCATCCTGGTTCGAATGGCCGTGTTCGCTGTTCGCGCGGCTCGCCACATTCTCGTTCGAGTGGGGCAGAGTCGTGGCCAATACGATCTGATTCACTTTTTTTACTTTCAAATGAATAATGGTATACATACGTACACACAGATGGTCCCCACTCACCTCGCTACTCGCGATGTTCGCGTCGCGATGCGAGAACCTGTCATCCTGGTTCGAATGGCCGTGTTCGCTGTTCGCACGGCTCGCCACATTCTCGTTCGAGTGGGGCAAAGTCGTGGCCACTCCGATCTGGTTCGCGGCGTACATGCGATTAAAGTTGCCGTTCATTGGGTGATTCTGAAAATTATTTTGGAGTTCAGATATGTTCAGAAATATCACGGAGTCTGTTACTAGTAAAGTACAGTCACGTCTAAAAATATGTATACATTTCAGAACGTATACCCATGGCATAAGAATCAAAGTCGTTATATTTTTGGAGCCTGCCGACCGTACTCTCCATAGTACGGAATCGGGTGCGCCCGGTACGTAAATGCCAGAATCATTTGTTGAGTATCACAATCTTTAGTTAACCTGTTCTATTAATATCTGTAATTCTAACTCTTCCTTGAGGTCCCTTTAATTTCAAAGCCTTTTTTTAACGGAATTGTATATGCTAAAGAAAATCATGGGGCCCTATTGTTTAGACAATCAAAATACATAAGTCTAGCTAATTGTACATTGAGTTAAGATAGTTCATTTAAATAAATTAAGAAAAGAAGCTAAGAAGTATGGGTTTCAGTCAACGATGCGTAATTTTATTTTTCTATGTACATTTTTTTATAACTTATTTGATGTCCCACTGCTGGGCAAAAGCCTCCCCTCTCTTCCAGCACATTAAACATCACAAAATATGTATTTAACTATAACTACCTGCATGCCGCCAAAATTGTCATGGGATGTAGACGGAAGACCTTCCTGAGATTGCCGCTCTCGATTGATTTCCTCCAACTGTTGCTTTGCTTCTTCCTAAAAGGGATAACAATATTCGTATTAATAAACATTCATAGGTATCATTGAAGATATTATACATACACTTACACACCAAGTAATTCTGTCTGATGAAATTTTGGCATGGTCTTAGAATTGGCCAAGAGCAATTTTATTATATAAATCAAACCATTCGAACGTTATCCTAGACCTCAGAAATCTCTCTTGCTATTCTCTATTTATCACTCTCATTAGAATAAAACTTCTGCGTGTTATGCAATAACACCAGCAGTTCTATGGAAACACATATTAATAAAATAATAATAAACGCACCTGGTATTTGAGCAACCTCTTCTGTTGTTGCTTCAAAGCAGTCAATCGCCGTTGGGATAACTCCATTTTGTTTTTTATCTCATTCTGCCAAAGCTCATTTTCGCTATACACTGAACCATTACTCTGAACTGAAACCGGCCGGACCACCACTTCCTGCTGAACGAAAATTTAATTTAGAAAAGAAAAGATAACTATGTAGCTGGTAGGTAATAAAGAAAAACTAGGTAAGCTCTGTTAGAAGGGCTAAACTAAGGCTAATTAATAAAACCGTTAGACTCTAGGCTAGAAAGCAAAAATCTTTCACACAATTGACAGTTACAAATGGTTGTTGGTGATTATGAAAGGAGTAGTAATAGAGATGGTTATTTTCTGGTTTGAGTTTTACATCCACATGCTACAGATTGTTCCAATTCATGACAGAGTAAACACACTTTTACAGCAAACATCAACAGTCAGTAACCTGATCTTCAATGTTACTGGAATTATTTTTGTTTTTCATTTCTTCTATGATCGCTACTTTTTCTACGCACGAAATAATATTTTTACGCAACACCTCATTCAAGTGATGATCGTGTGTTTCGCTTTCCGCGTCTCCGCAAGGAATGCTTTCTATTTCTTTAATTTCCACTGTGTCACTTTCTTCTTCGTGTTTTTCCGACGTAGGTAGCGGCATATGCTCGGGTGCAGTCTCGCCGGCATCGCTTGCATTCGGATGTATTAAATGTTCATTTGAGTTTTTGACACTTTGTAAGCTCTTGTTCAATTGTTCATTTTCTAGATTAGATACTTTCTTTAGTGTAGTGCACTCGACAGTATCTGGTTTGCCTGAGACCGAGCCTGTATCATCCTCTTTGGCGTTTACTGCAATAACAGGTTCCGTATCGGCCGCAGCTTCAGTTTCGGCTTGCGCCGGTACTTCTCCTTCTTGTGCAGGCACTTCAACATTATCCGGTTCCTCATTCAATACTTTCTCCAGTTTAGTCTCACTTTCTTTTAATTTCATTACCATCTCTACCAGTTCATCATATTCTTCTTTTGTATGCTCAATAAAAGCCTAAATTAGAAATTGGGTCAAATAAATTTGGCAGTGTACTCTACTGTTAATTTATGCTATTGTAGCTACATATCTATGTTTATGCGGTACATTGAATTGAAAAAGTTAGTGTAAATATCCCTTACCTCGTCTTCAGAGTTACGCATGGTGTCGACGAGAGATGACGTGACTCTAATGTATTCGCGGATTTGTCCCAAGCGGCGCTCTACTGCCGCGGTGTCCGGACAAGCCGCAACTATCGCTTCGCCTAGCGCCCTGGCCGATTCTCTGTGAACCTAAATGTAAAAGAAGTATCGATACATTAATAGGGCTTGGTATTGATGGATGTAATTACACTAATTACAGAAAACATTTGTTGCAATTTGGACTTTGCCCTTTGCCCTTATCTAGTTTAATTTTAGCATTTATTTATGCTAAGTATAAAAAATCACGGCAATTACTGTAATTTCGTTTAGTGACACATTGCAAGACCGCAGGCAATTGTCTATGCCAGTCTCGGTGTCTTTGGAAGACAATGGAATTGATAAAAAATCAAGACAATAATAATAAAATAAAATTTAAATCGACGAATGCTCGAGAAGTTTCGAGCCACTACGGGGATTTTCGTCAGCAGTACCCCTGGCTTGAGCCTGACGTGTACGTGTGTGGGTTGGAACGAAATTATGGCATGCAATCCCGGGATTAAAATTAATGCAATCACTGGATTTTATAATGTCAAAAAGTTGCATACAAATGAATCCTTGGATTGCATGCCCTAGTCGAAACTTGAAACTGTCAAGTAATCGTCAAAGCTAAATATATTAACAAGATTTAAATAAATAAAAACAGTTCATTACAGATATAGTCCATAAATATATTTTTTTTTTATGTTGGCACAACAAAGTGGCTCCACTCCACCTGATCGTAAGTGAAAAGTAGAGCCCAAATCGCGGCGGCAACGAACAGGAGACAATCAGTAACCTGTTAGTTGCCACCGCGCCTTGCTGGCCCGCTAGATGCTTCTTCACGCTTCGTTTAAAGGGTCCCAACTTATAGGTATGCGGAAACACATGTGCCGGTAAAGAATTCCACTTTTTAATAGTCCGGCATATGAAGGAATTACCGAATTTCTTAGTACGTGTGGGAATATTTTCCACGGTGAAGGAGTGACACCGCAAACCGGCACGTGTGGTTTTATAACGGAAAGGGGAGGGCGGGATCAGGGAAAATTGTGTTACTGTACAGTAGAAAAGCTTTGAAACAAGCATAATATCTTACATGGTTATTCTCATTGACATTATTCATGCTCGCCTGCCCCGGGTCATACATGTTGTTCATCAGATTGACGGTCTTCGTACTCCTCGAGTTAGAGGCGGCGGTCGCGTTGTTGTTGCTAGAATGGTTCCCGTCGAAGTTGTTGCGTGCCGGGTTCAGATTATTCGTCAAATTCTTCCTATTTTGGTTAGGCGCCTGAAAATTAACAGGATGCTTAGCCAAGTTGCCAATCGCTAACGTTTAGTAGCGCATCGTAGATTTCCCTCTCTGTCACTCTTTCATATTAGTACGACAAAGACAGTTAGCTGCCTTTCGTTTACGATTGACGATTAAGCGCTAGCGATTGGCAACTTGTCTAAGCACCCTGTAGTATTAGTAAAACACTTTATTGTACTGAAAAACAAAACATAACATTACAAGTGACTGTTAAAATAAGTACAAAGGCGAACTTATCCCTTTAGGGGATCTCTTCCAGTTAAACTTTAAATAGTTGAGGAGAACTAGAGACGGAAAGCAGACAAAATGTACAAAGCCTGGAGAACAGCATTTTAGCAAGAGTATGAAAAATGTATCAAAACCATGTGCATAAGTTAAGGATTTCTGGCAAGTTAAATATTTTAACACTTAATCAATAAAGTGACTGTTTGGATACGAATCTTATCTTATTGGTGGGGCCCTTAAGCCGGAGCCCCACTGCTGCGCACGGTTGAGCTACACACGTGGGTACATAAACGCTTTGTATGAAAATATAGCTAGATACTTCCACAGTAGTGCACGAGCTCGCTGCGCACGAAATGACGTCACTGAACACGCGTGGTCTGTTCCGAAGTGCCTGCCACGCACACGGATGCGCGCGTGGCAGGCAAAGCCCCACTGCGACCCACGCTGTACACGCTACGGACGAATGCCGTATCTACAGGGAGGAGGGGCGGGGGGATAGCGGGGAGCGGGGGAGACGAGAATCGTGCAGTTTCCAGTCAATGCACTTAAAAGTAAATCATCACATTCACTCTCGTAGTCATCTTCGGAAGAACTATCTAGTAATGATAATGCTAATTCCATTTTAGCGCAGCGAAAATAGCAAGTGTTGCTTCTACAGAACGTTTCTGAATAGTGAGAGAGCGTGCCCGTGAGTTGCAGTGGAAAGATGGCCTCGAGTATCCCGCGCGCGCTTGCATGTGCGTGGCCCGCAGTGGGGAATGTGGACACACGCAGCTGACCAATGTGCCCACGTGGCCCACACGTTTTACGTGTGTGTGCACTGGTTGCTGTGAAAATGTTGACACACGCAGCCAGACCAATGATCCCACGTGGGCGACGTGTATAGCGTGTCCGTGCGTAGCGTGCGCAGCAGTGGGGCTCCGGCTTTACGGAGACACTTCGACCCATTGGGATCTTTTGTGTAAGTTTGGATACGAAACTACTAGGTACTATAAATTGTCATAAAAAGGTAGTGACACTAGTCAGGCTTCGGAATGGGCCCTTCTACCAAACAAATTCAAATCCCGTGTTAACAAAATGATCTATTTCACTAAACTGCCCTGAATGTGACAAAATTTTAAATGTCCAACATTTTCTAATAGAATATGTCCGGACCGACTGACCCACTGCCCTTAAAACGCCATCCGTCTAGACATTAACGTTTACATTAATTATGCTAACCCTTAACTAGGCAGTGTATCTTAAAAGATACATACTTTTTGACCAACTTTTTGTATTTTATTTAAAGACATAATTTTTTGCTTTACTCAGCGGCGAGGAGGCTAGAAAGCACGATTTTTTTTTTATTCTGCACGTTTAGGGTGATAAAAAAGAAGTTGGTATTTCAGTAACCTTAACCGTCTGCACATGGCTGTGACAAGTCGCAAAACTAATTGTCAATGACCTACAAGTATAGCGCTAAGCCGCCGTTAACTTCAAAATGAAAGAACTTTTAGCCTTGCGCTGAATCGGTGCCGACGACAATGATAATTTAGTAAGGTCAGTGCCGACCAAATTTGTCTGCGAATTTAATTCCGTACACGTCCATTCAAAGAACATTATTCGGCTATTGACTGGATCGATGACTCGAGTAGCCATAGATTTTAGGGTTCCGTAGCCTAAATGGCAAAAACAGAAATCTTTTAGTTTCGCTATGTCCGTCTCTCCGTCTGTTCGCAGCATAGCTCAGTGGCCGTTAATACTAGAAATCTGCAATTTGGTAGATATAAAAACTAGAAAACAATTATTTTTTTCGGGTACCTCCCCAACTGGGGAAGCACGGTTAGTTTTTCTCTAAAGTCAATATTTTCGGAGATAATCGCTCCAGAAGAAAAAAAAATGGTGTCCCCCTCTAACTTTTGATCCGTAGGTCCAAAAATTATGAAAAAATTCTTGAATAGTGGGCTTATAGAACAGTTTAAAATCAAACCATTTCGAACATAATCGGCTCAGACGTTTTTGAATAACTAACAACCCTACACTGAGAATGGCCCGACATGCTCTTGGCCGGTTTTTTTAGTTTCTGGATTCGCTCTCCGACAATTTCGTCGAATAGAAAAATTGCACTTGTATGTAATTTCCGTCCAGAAGAATTTGTCCTGTACTGACTGGCCTACATTACAGCTAAAAGCAGTAAGTTGGCAATCA
Source organism: Thaumatotibia leucotreta (assembly GCA_025490895.1). Lineage (NCBI taxonomy): Eukaryota > Metazoa > Arthropoda > Insecta > Lepidoptera > Tortricidae > Thaumatotibia > Thaumatotibia leucotreta. Next base: position 4,905 of record JALPQI010030293.1, on the reverse strand, counting down.
TGCAAGTAGCATGTTGAATGAATGGCGAGGTCTAAAAGATACATAATGAGATTCATAAGATATACACGACTAAGTGATTTTTTTAATCATTCATAGAGTTCAACTTCATAAGCCATTTTCTTAATTATTTCCAACTGTGGAATGTAAACCCAGAATAATAATTAAAAAGCCCTTTTGCTCTTATCGACACATTGTTAAGACCGAAAGGGACAGACAATTATTAGCGGCTTGTTAAGTTAACAAACGTTTATGAATAAGGGGGTTTACCATCAAGCGTAAATGATAAATATCAGATGTAATTAACATTGAAAGAAAAGCATCAGGCGAATCCCACTTTGTGACTTACAGACGCACAGACAGCACATTTGTTTATTGATACAAGCATTCCGTCCTTATAAACTTATAATACGCAACATAGTGGGACCTTATACTTTACTAAAAAGTTCGAGTACAGACAAACATCGAATTGTATGGTGCTTTATTTGAATGAAATACTTACATTAAAGGGCTGAGACATGTTTGCTGTGACCGCATTGGGTGTGGTGGGGTTGACAATCATGACAGCTGCAGCGGCATGATTTGCATGATTGGAGTGAGGAACTAAACCTACAAAAAGTGGTATTACAATTCTTATGTATGATTTTCCACAATGACTTTGTTTAATAAGGTGGTTCATTATTGCATAGACATATGTTCAATCATTTATTTATGTCCATAAGGCCACTTTTTATTATAACGTGATTAAAGATCCATATATTTGCCAGTTCTGATTTTTAAATCAGTCACCAGTAATCTAGTTCCAATATGACTTAATTGTCTGTTAAATTAATTTGTTATTAGGCATCTACAATATGTAATTATTATAAAGCTACTGTAGGTATAAAAATATATATATATACGAGTGTCCAAGATCATATGTTTAGAAAGTAACTGCATTCGTCCCGTAAGTTACCATAGCAGGTACTGATAAAAACTATAATTATGAATATTTATAAATTCCTCAGAAAAAGACCCCATTCAACATGACTACTTAAAAAACACAAATTAAAATAATTTATAAGGTAGTTTGAACTTGTATAAATATTTATATGTATGTGTCTGTAAGATCCTTTCAAGCAATTGTAAGTTATAGACTGGTTTTAGACTACAATCTGAGTGTACACTTATTTTCTACTATAGTTTAAAAAAAAAAAGAAGCCTTACGAAGATAATACTCAGCATAATGGACCACCTATAACAGTTGATTTTTAGGTTGTGTAGCAGGAGTGAACAGGGTACTAGGAACAGGCAAGGTGAGACCTGTTCAAGTGTTCATTCCTTTTACACAACCCAATAATCACCCTGTATATTATATGTTAGTTCTACCATTCTGCATTTGATGTGCATAAGGGTGGAGGGTGTGTCCGGAAATGGAGGCGTCATCATGATGCTCATGGGACAGGTTCTCGCGGTTCTGCACGTTCAGGGGCAGCGCTCGCGGCTGCGGTCTCACCGGGACAAACCTTCCAAATCCACTCTCAAACGATACGGAATTTTCTAAAATGATATTATTAGTTGTGTTAGTAGTGTATAAGAAAAAATGCACAGCAAAAATCTCAATTAAATTATGGACTATGTTAAAATTTAATAAAGTTTATTAAAATGTTAATTTATTATACACATATTGTCTGCTGACAACCAAAGCTATATATAAACCTCTACTACTCTTAGGCACTGGTCGAGTTACTAAGCTATAAACACAAACAATGGCTTTAAGCACGAACAAAAGATATGCATTCCTGTGTTAAAAAAAGAGACACGACAATACTCGCCCGGCGGTTATAGCTAATAGCTGGGCGAGATATTCATAGCTTAGAATCGCGGTGAGACCAGTGCCTTAGCAACCTCATATGTTAGTATTGAATCAGAACAGACATACAAGCTTTATATCAAGTAAATAATTGTTACTTAGTGAGTTTTGGTTGTCAACTGACAATATTATGCACAGGAGGAATGTCCATGCAACAAATAGAAATTATATTGTGGTTACATCAATTCACAATGATGTCTGCTGAGAGTAGTTACATATAGACGTGTGCGCCGCGCCGGCGTCACGCCGCCGCCGACCTTTTTTGCCACGCCGCCGCCGCCGACTAATGGTCGGCGTGAAATCGGCGTGGCCTTGACTGAATAACAGACTTATTTTTTATGGGTTAATTACTAAATACTAAGCTTCGCATTTGCTTTATGTATTTATTTACATAATGCTCATTTACAGGAAATAAAATATCAGCCTATCGAGTGTCATCAATCATCACTCATTACACGTAGATACTTAGGCTCGACGACATCCAGCCTCCCGAACAAGCCGGTTTCGGTATTTGCGGAAGTAACGTCAGGTTATACAGAAGACCGAGAGGTAACTATAACTTGCCCCTCTGCTTAACGATCGTGGCCTAAGAAGCATTTGAATCAATCGAGACGTTTATAAATAAGGGGTTACCCTTTATTCATAATCAAATACTATATGTACACTATTTCCAGCGGTACCAAGTAGACTTTTCGTCCTTGCGCCGATACCACAATGCCGGGGGTCATGATTATCAAGCCATCAATTTCTCTTTTACGATCTTCCGCCAACGGCCCCCATCTTTGGGCGTGGACCGCTACAGCAACCTGAATGTTGAGTGTGGTGCGGATCCGGTCTGTCTAGTGCATGGGGCTCGGTCTTTTCCTTTTCAACTTTCCCGAGGCAATAAGTTTTTGCAGGTCTTCCAAGTTTGTGGGTTATGTGTCCAAAGAACAAGTAACCAACAAACAGTAGAACAAGTAAGCCAAGTAGACTACTGGTACTTATTTTGTAGCGTCCAGTTCGTCTCCAAGACCGGTATTCGAAACCCATACCATTGCAGTGAGGGGTATTGCAGTATGTCAAAACTGTTTTTAGTTGCTTTGGGAGATGTCTTCAAGATTTTGGTCTGGATAGGGCCTTGTCATCAACATCAATAGCGAGTATACCAGTTCTACCACCCACGTTCGGTTCGCCGACTATAAAGTAATTATGGTGAAACCTTGGAGAAATTGAGCACTATACTCATCGATGTCTGTAGAGCCCCTGAATGCGTTGGGCTTAATATACAACGAAGATCAACGAAGACCATATGAAATATCTAGAATTTGAGATACAAACTCCAGTCAAGATCTAAGCTCAAAGTCGACGAATATATGTGTACCGGAGAGAGACAGCTGGACCAGTTGGGTGGATCTAACTTTGAGGAAAAGGTCAATAGTAGTGCCGGACAGCACAATATCTTTTCATTCAATATCCCGCAGTACTTACATTTCAAAACGAAATTCTTCGACCAAGTGTTACTTACGGCTCTAAAGTGGTAACTAGGTAACTATAGGCTTAGTAAAAAAATCACTCAATGAGCTATTTAATTGATGGAAAGAGGAGTTCCCTACGAGATTGAAATAGGAATGTTGAGAGTCGTAAAATAACTGAAACTTCAATTCAAGGTATTTCAATTTTAGCAGTGTTTCTTCTTATTTTACCATTTTGGGTCATTTAATTTCCCAATGGGTCTTAATTAAATTACAATACCGATACTTACTTACTTACTCCACTGGCTCAGCGACCCAAAGTGGATCTTGGCCTCCGATACGAGTTAGCGCCAACGCCAAGGCGCCCGGTTCTGGGCGATCTCCTCCCAGTTCTCTGCATTCGGGGCGCGTAGGTCCTTCTCCACCTCGTCTTTCCAGCGGTATCTTGGCCTACCAACCGGTCTGCGTCCACTGGGTCTTCCTAGGAAGGCCTTCTTCGCGGCTCTGCCAACTGGCATCCTAAACACATGTCCGAGCCAGCGAAGCCTTGCGGATTTAATCTCGCGAATGATGTTGGGCTCAGAAATGATGTCCTCCAGCTCTTGGTTTTTTCGGATTCTCCAACTACCGTCAGGTCTCTGGGTAGGTCCGAGAATTTTGCGCAAGATTTTTCTCTCCGCAACAAGGAGCTTATTCTCTTCTTTCAAGGTGAGCGTCCACGCTTCGCATCCATACATTAAGATCGGTCTAATGATAGTCTTGTAAATGCAAATCTTGGTCCTCCGGTGCATGATCTTGGATACTAACACCTTATGGAGAGCGCTGTGCATCTAAGGGCGCCCTGGATGCGAAGTTCAATCTCCTCTTCCCTGCAGTTTGTGTCATTTACCACGCAGCCCAGGTATTTGAACTTCTCTACCCCTTGATAGGATACATCATCCACATTCAGGTCTTCTCTAGGCTCCAAGACGTTCCTGTGCCTCCGCATGTACAGATACACGGTCTTTTCCTTGCTATTTGCACGGTATTTTGAGTCCGACTGGCAAGCCCTCTTCCGCAAGGGCTCTAGCCCTTTCCACAACAGTCCTCTTGTTCTCTCCAAGCAAGGCAAGATCATCCGCGTACCCAACTATCTTATGCAGGCAGTTCAACATGACTCCGCCATCTAGCCATTCTATTCTTCGTATGACGTGCTCGAATGCCAAGTTGAACAGCATGGGCGACAGCGCATCCCCCTGTAAGACCAGCAACGACCTCAAACTCATTCGTCAACTCTACCTTGACCCGCATCCTACTTACACCAGTAGCAACGAGAATCATTCGTATATGTTTATCTAGAATCATAAAGTTTCTAAGTACGGAGAAGAGTGACTCTCTGTCGACATTGTCGTAAGCTTTGGCAAAGTCTACAGAGAGAGAGTGGATTTCCTGGCCATACTCCCACTTCTTCTCCATTAGTTGCTTCAGGAGGAAGATTTGGCAGTACTCCTATTGCGCCGGAACCCACACTGACCGATACTAGGATAATAAATTGTGAATCTCGTGTCTACAATTTTAATTAACTATTTCAAGTGTAATATTGTTAAGATCGTCTCGGAAGAT
>JALPQI010030292.1:0-11928 GCA_025490895.1 Thaumatotibia leucotreta | reverse complement strand
AATATATCTAACAGGAACGAGAGATACTAAGTATATAAATGCTTTCGATGAATACACCCTATTCTCGTAAAGATGCTAACTTAATAAATGTAGGTAACCCAGAAATCCAGGACTCATCTAGGCTTTATTGTTTTGAATACCGAATACTTCATATTAATTATTTCCTATGGTGTTCGAGGGCATTTTAACGGTCTGTGTTCTTTTGATGGGTATTAAATACAACATATAAAAAAATTGTATCGTTTTGAGTATGATTAGCATTTTTGTAATTTATTGTAGTTACAGCACATTATTTATTTATTAAATTTATTCATCGACCACTATAAGACTCATCGATAACAGTTTTGTCGATGCTACATTTTGTCAATCTCTCGTTCCTGCTAGAAAAAGTAGAAAAATATCGAGATATAATTTTAAGTCTGGGGACACGCGCGATTCTTTCGATGAAGAAGGAAAAGAACGGGCCTATTTCTCGTAACTATTAGTTTACAAGTATAAGTATTTTCGGTTTCTCGAAAATAATTACTAGACTGGTAACTAATATTGGTAAACTAATAAAAAATATTAGTCCAACTTGGCTGAATGGATCCATGCCTTATTACATATTAAAAACAAATTAAACATTGGCGGTAAAAAGAAAATTATTAGTTTAGTTTAGTTAATAGTACATTACGACACAAGTACGAAACACTTGAAATTCGAAACGAGTGGCGATGTTTTAAATCAACACGAGTTACGAATTTACTTTTTGTACGTGTCTCGTACGACGTTGGCCCTCCGATTTTTTGGACCTGACGCAAAATGACACACTTCTCGCACTAGAGCCTAAAAAAGGCACCATCTGTACTAAAATAGTACATTACGACACAAGTGCGAAAAACACGAGTTACGAATTTCGTTTTTTGCACGCGTCTTGTACGACGTTTTTTTAGTACAGATGGCCCTCCGAAGTTTTGGACCTGACGTAAAATGACACACTTCTCGCACTAGAGCCTAAAAAAACACACCATCTGTACTAAAAAATTAAATTTTAATTATAAATATTAGATGTCATAATATACCAAAGAAAAAACGACCAAGATCACAATACGTGTAGTGGGATACTCGTAATACGTGCAATAAAATTAAAATTTATTAAGAATGGATATGAAGTTGATGATTTTGAGGAATATATTGGAAGCCAGATATTTTATTTGTGAGCTTTTCGGTCACGTTAACCTAATAGTATTTTATGCAATAGTGGTATTATAAGGGGTCTAAAAATGCGAGCGGCGTGAGTTGCGATACGAGCCCGAAGGGCGAGTATCGCAATTGAAGACGTCGCGAGCATTTTTTGAACCAATAATACAACGTTGCATACTATACTTTTTCTACGACTAAGTGACATAGCATACACAGAACAAATAAAAATATCATACATTACTGAACGCCACACATCTATTCCAGTTATCGCCAATAAACACCTAGTATGTGTTAGCATTTTCATATTTTGTAATATCCTTTTTATATATGGTCACCCCGAGGCTATTTATTGTTAGATTTAGGGAGAAGATATTGCGGTCACAAGTTATCTGTCATAATAATTTTCCCCTCACTAGCTCGTAAAGTGCTCGTTTATCCTTTAATACGAACGTGTAAAAACGCATATTATTCACTTGTGTGGCAAAGTAATGATCTTGGTTTTGGAATAACAAAACGTAAAATGCTCATGGAAATTGTTCCATATTAATGATAATTAAATAATTTGTTTGAGAATTTAGTGTAAAATACAAACCTTTATATAATACGATGATTTTAACATATAAATCCTAAAATTCCATAAGTAACAATTGTTTTAGTGAATGATGATAAGATGACTAGATGCAATCACAAAACGCAGAAAATGTCAACGTCAACATTGTCAAAGAATATTATAGGTTATAATCTTTATTTACCGACTCGAACACGCATAAAAATAGTAAACTAAACAACTTTCAGGGTGTTCTGTTATAATTTTGTAAAAATAATGAATGAGAATGATTTAATAATGCATTGGCGTTGGTGTGCAACTACAGGAATGTGTTAAAATCGTGCTGCGTTTACTTTTTCGTGGTAAGTTTACTGCGACAAAATCTTGCATTAAATACATGATGCATTTGGAAAATTATTATCACTAACGATGATCTATGATAATGATGATTGTAATGTGAACAAATAGTTACCTTTTTTGAGTTTCCTCGCTACAGTGAGGGGAAAAGTTTTGTGTTACACACGGGTGCAAATGTATTTTACTTCTCGTATGTTTAAAACACTCGCTGCTCAGGATTCTATTTTAGAACCACTCGCTTCGCTCGTGGTTCAACTATAGAATCCTTTCGCTTGCTCGTGTTTCAATTTCATACTCGCGGGTAAAATACAACTTTGCACCCTTGTATAACAAATAACTATTGTACCATTGTTAATAAAATAGCAAGGCTAATACAGTGTACCAACATTGAAGGATTGTCATTGTGACAGTTCTCATATCCCCGCCATAATGTGCATTTTTGGCGCGTAAAGTCAATTTTATGTTATCTGTGGGAGACTACTTTTTTACACGACTGCCAAAAGGAGAGTATATGTGTTCAGTCCCTATGTATGTTTCATATTTTCTTTAAACGCGCAGATCTTCCCGATCACTTAACCGTTTTTAATAGTGTAAGGTATCATTAGAATCCTCGTGACGTCGCGGGTAACATAGGATATGTGACGTCACGTTAAAAACAATATGGCGGCCTATAAGTTCAATATTGACTGACCAAAAAACATAAATATGAAAGAAACCTATCGAGTTTGGTATCAAAATGAAGAGCTTCGAACAACGATTACGAATATGTACATAACTTCTATGTGTGTAACTTATTCAAGAAGAGCGAGATTCATTGAAATTCCCTCAAAGCACAAAGAATAATATGTAATCCAAACGCCATGATTTGGGTATCAAATTAAAGCATTTTGTATGCCGATTGCAAATATATATACAAGTTATATGTTTGAGTATATGTTTGAAGAGAAAACTCGAAATGTTCTACAGTCAGCAGCAGAAGTCACTATACACTCCAGGTGTCCAAAGAGAGGTTAACATTTAAACTTTCAAAAAGTTGTTGACTGTCATGATACTATTTACTTGTGAGCGCTTAACGAGTCACAAATATCTTAACAGTCGATTTTCATTAATTATTTAACATACAACTAATCATTGATACCTCAGCTGTTAAAAAACCACTGGTATCTAAGCAGTCAACAAGGCAAATATATCTGAACAAGAAGGAAAAATAGACGTTGTATGGTACAAGTATGGTTGAATATTGACTGAAAAATAGCTATAGTAATTTTAAGTAACTGTTTTGACAATCATCGAAAGCAGTGCAGTCATGTCATCACATACATCTATCTCACATTTTTTCTCTTCAATCATTTGACAGGTTCTTCTTAGTCAACTTTAGGATAAATTATTTACTTTTCTCTTTTTACAAGCTTTTAGAATTTAGTTTCAACTTAGTTTTCAGTTCCGTTGTCTATAATCGAATCTTGCAAGTTAAATTTGAACCATTTCCCGATTTTAGATTGAACTGTTTAAATTTGATGACAATGCAATATTATTATGACAAAGAGCTGATCTGATGGTGGAACTGGAAGGTAGCCATAGGAACTGTGTGATGAAACAACCAAACCCCATTGTGTTTGGGTTTCTTAGAATCGTCTCGATATGTGTAAGTTGGTCGTGGGAAGTAAAGCACAGTCAGCGACAATAGTTTGTCTTCTTCTTCCTGCTTTTTCCTTACCCCGGCTTCTGCCACGGCCAGAGAGCCTAGGGCCCGCTTTGACAACTAGTCCCAAGATTTGGCGTAGGTGCTAGATTTTTACGAAAGCGACTGCCATTTGACCTTCCAACCCAGAGGGTATATACTAAGCCTTATTGGGATTAGTCCGGTTTCCTCACGATGTTCTCCTTCACCGAAAAGGAACTGGTAAATAATGTCAAATGATATCATACATAACTTCTGAAAACTCATTGGTACGAGCCGACAGGATTTGAGGCCACGACCTTCGGAATGAAAGCCTTACCGGTGGGCCACCAACGCTCCTCCAGCGAAAAAAGCTTGTATGAAACATATTTTTTTTGAATATAAAATGTTTTATGTTTGTTATCTGTTTTATTTAATTTTATTTTTCTCAAACTTGCAATGAAATATTGACGTTACTGACGTCATATTCATAATTATTAGGTCCGGAAATGTTGCATATCCGATGCGAAGAGTGATCTTGATTTATGTAATGGGATTTCATATAAGTACAGTGAAGTCAGCATCAGAACAGAAGTTCCTTAACGCCCAAAGTGTTCACAATGACCTTAACACGCTCTTATTGTCTTAAAAATACGTAGTAACGCGGCCTGTAGTAACGTGGCAATTTAAATTCCTTTCGTATTGCCATCTTTCCAGCCAAAGATATACAGTATTCCTCTAAAAAAGAATAATAAAATGTAAACCGTGTAAACCATTAATTGCATTAAGTTAATCGTATTGAGCAAGGTGAGCCAAATTGGTTGCAAATACTTACCGATATGCGCAATTCATCCGAAACATCAGTGACACACAAACCAGCATTCTTCAACTCAATAATTTTCTCCTTTTTAGGGTTCCGTAACGGAATCCTTATAGTTTCGCCATGTCCGTCTGTCCGCAGCATAGCTCAGTGGCCGTTAATACTAGAAAACTGCAATTTGGTACAGATATACATTTATTAATCATGCCAACAAAGTGTAACAATAAAAACTAGAAAACAATTTTTTTTTATTTGCTGTAATCCTATGAGTAGTGTAGAAAGGAGGATTCCGTGACAATGGCGAGATGCCAACTTATATTGAACAAGTGTATGTACTGGGAGTGTTTGTTCAGTGTAACTAGTCACCTGAAATCGATGGGAGGCTTCTGTGACAAGTTGGGTGTCGACTTTGACTGGTTAATTGTATGCAATGTGAGTGTTTGTCCAGTGTTACTTGAGACCTGGAGCCTGTGTTTAGGTAAAAAATGTAAACGAGTGTTTAGGTATTTGAAGATTATATAGCTGACCTACAGTGATTGTGTCGGTGGCGAGGTGAAAGGTTATATGTTTTTTTTATCATTACACGTGATTACGTCATCAAAGGTCAAGAGGTGTCAACATGCGTTATCTTATTTTGACTAGGTCTTAATTAGCGAGGCGATAGGTTTATCATTACATGTGATTACGTCATCAAAGGTCAAGAGGTGCCAACTTATATTGAACAAGTGTATGTACTGGGAGTGTTTGTTCAGTGTAACTAGTCACCTGAAATCGATGGATGTTGACTTTGACTGGTCAACCGTGGGATGGGAGGGTTTGTCCAGTGTAACTTAGTACTGGAGGCGTGTGTTTTTAATACGGTTGCAATAGGGTTTGCGTTTGAATGATTGTATACTCAATTAAAAAACACTTATTATATAATAATATATAAAATAATATATCAAGAGGTGTTAAGATATAGTGGACAACTGTATGTTGGAGGTGATTGTCCAATGTAACTTGATTGGGTGTTGACTTTGACTGGTCAACCGTGGGATGGGAGTGTTAGTCCAGTGTAACTTGGTACTGCCCAATCCCTCTCATATACGGGAGGAGGCGTGTGCCGAACAGTGGGACATTATATAGGCTAATATATATATAAATTGTCCTACGCGCTATGTTCTCGTTTTATCATTACAGGATATGTGCTTGCGTTATCTCATTTGCTGAGTTGCGTTTGACTGATTGTATACCCAATTAAAAAACACTTATGATATGTCGGAGATATGAGTTACTAAATCTAGAAAACGATAAGCAATGTTTTGCTTGGAGTGGTCTTTGCTTGGTCCATGCAGGTTTGCAGGTAGATGATACCAACCTATGAACAGGTGGCTGGTGACCTGACAGTATAAAAGGTCACTACTGCAGTGTTCATCAATTCATTCCCGTGTTAGACATAGAACGATTCACTCTTGTCTTGTTATGTGAAGGGTTTACATTCTTATGAAGGAAGTTATTTCTATGGAGTATGCATCTATGCATGGACGCAAGCTTAGAACTCTCCATTCGTTTTCTACTACTGCGTAGATGCGTGGATACAAGATTCTGAGTGCTGTTGGTGGCGAGTAACGAGAAGCTAGGAGGCAGATAACTGGAATCTTACCCCTCTTAGCTCGGCTGTCATTAGAGTTCCCGATATCAGCAAGTGGGATGAAGACTCAAGGCTCACGTAACAGTGAGTACTGGTATTGCATCACATGTAAACGGTAAGGCTTAAAATCGACAACAGTTGGTAAGGTAATGATTGTTCACTATGTTTGCAGTTAAGTTTGATTTGAGTCGTGATTTAGAAAACTGCTTTGTTCTTTTTTTTGTGATTACTGTTGTAAGAAAACGTGTGGGTAGGTATCCTACCCTATTGAAAAAAAAAAAAAAGAAATAAAAACAGTAATTCTAGTGATTTCAAAGTATATCATGACCCATACTTATTACTTACTTAGTTGTGAAATACTAGCAGTACCAAAATATGGGCAGGTAGCCCTTTGTTTTGTTTTGTTTTCGAGTCTACCAAAAATTAATTTGTGATAGTGATAAACATTTTCAATCCATGCCTTGTGTTAAAAGTTTTCTATGTGTGTGAAATTACCGTTACAGATGTTCAACTTCAAGATCAACAAGCTCACTGTCATAGTAGTCTACAGTTTCATCCATGATGAATATGCTGTGACGATGAAACGAGCGCAATTTCTTGCGATACCTATGTCCAAGAAATTAAGAATTGAAGACGCCAACTCTATGGTTATTTTGGAGCAACGGAAATTAAAGGACAGGTTTCTTTCCAATTGTTTTAATGAAAAATTAGAAGCAGTAGTTTAAAGAACTAACGGTTGACATTTCTGTTTGTAACGTTAAGTTTTTGTGTTCTTAATACGTTTTATTATTTGCGAGATTAATTTGATTATAGTAAAGTGAAGCACAATCTTATTTTGATGTCGAGTATAAGATGAGGTCAGTGTCTAACCTCAAACTTTAGGTACTTAGTGTTATGATTAGGTCTAGCATTCCAATTATCTCAACATCTGTTCAAAACTGCTTATAGTCTACTTGAAAAAAAAGGGAAATCAGTCGGCTTTGAATATACTTTGTTTTTGTGATAAAAATGATATCGTACAATTTAATGATTACAGTTCAACATGGTGAGTCAGAACGAGCTGCCGGCCTGCAAGTTGTTGATGTCATGCCCGGTGGCGTAGCAGGTGTCGTTACTGCCTACCGTGAACACCTGGTGCAGCACGTGGTGTGGACACGTTGTTAATCCGCTGAGCAGTTCACATTTTTGTTGGGCTATTTGAGGTCTGAGCTAATTGGTGAAACTAATGTTGTTTTGTAGCCATCGAGGGTTTATTCCCTTTCGATTATTTAGAGTTAAAAAAAAAAATGGAGGAAGAAATGCAAAATTGAAACTAAATTAGACATCAATGTTACAGTTACGCAAGTTTAAAATAAACAAGTTTTATTAAACGCATTGAGATCGGTTATAATAATTTCTGAAAGGTCATGATGAAGGTCATGATGAAGGTCACGATGAAGGTCACGATGAAGCTCACGGTGAAGGTCACGGTGAAGGTCATGGTGAAGTTCATGATGAAGGTCAAGGTTAAGGTCACGGTGAAGGTCACGGTGAAGGTCATGGTGAAGGTCATGATGAAGGTCACGGTTAAGGTCACGGTGAAGGTCATGGTGATGATCATGATGACTGTCATGATGATGGTGATGATAATAATTTCTTATTATTTGGGCTGTCAATAGTTTCAGTTTGACTTCTTTAGTTCAATTAAAATTGTAAGTTTTATTGAAATTAATCAATTAGTTTGCAATCGTGGAATGAAACTTTTTACATTTTTGTTGGGTTCAGTTTTCTCAGACTACATACACCATTTATCATTCGTAGTCGTAGGTGTAAAATCGGATCTATTTTTCCGTCTCAGTGCGGCCACGATTGTGAGTGGCGTTCGTCTGGTTTAATGGTGTATGTGGTCAAGGCGTTTAGATTGTGCGACAGCCATGTAGGTGGTTGTTAAGACTCAGTTGCTGGGTGTAGCATCTGGAGTATTGTAACTGCTGTGAGTACTGCAACCCATTTGTTGGTTTGTTGAAGTGTTTCATTTGACTATTGTAGAACTGTGTCGGTTACTGGCTAGTAAAGTAGTAAGTACATAGTTAGACTGACTAGTCTATTTCGAATGTTAATAAAGTTGATTTTAATTCCCTGGGTTGATTAAACGAGTACCTTAAGAAAATATGATTCTGAATTGCGGCATTAAAATCATCTATTAACTACTTTAAATGCGGAAAGGGTAATTTTTAAATTTAATGAGTTCTAATCATCAGTCATGTGAGCTTTCAATGGACCGAGAGCAAGTCCGAGGGATTGAGCGTGATCGAATAATCGCATCGGAAGTTCCGGAGCATGTAAAAGGTGCACGTGGACTGCTTTTTATGTGCAGTATACTCTTTGCGAGGAGTAGCACTTACGCGGCTGAGATGGTTAACTTCTGATAGGTTGTTGGATCCTAACAATCCGATGGACTGAAATGAAATCGGATGGTTATAATGTAACCTGGTTGAGTAATTTACGTTTTTGTTTGAGTCGAGAGGTTGACTAATTTGAATCATTCATTAATTGAGATCATTTTGGTAATGCCACAAAATAAGTTATTGTTGTTAAACGGGATGAGGTGACCATGTCACAATGTGAGTTTCCGATAGACATAAACGTGACTTGTGTTTCCTTAATTTTGATTTTACTGGTAACTGAAACTGAGCTGGTGGCACTATCAAAATTGTCTAACAAATTGAAGTTCATAAATGATTGAATACAGATAACATTTTGTTGTTAATGAAAATGCTAGAAAGCCAAGTACCACGTGAAGTAGATGAAGATTGTTGTGGCATGAAGGATGAGGTTCTCAGTTCGGTTGGTCGACCGTACCAGAGGCTTGATCGTAGCCGTAGCCCGTTAGAAGTCGGTGTCTACCTTTGAGTAGTCCGTGGGTACGCGGTGCGCGATAAGCTCTGGCGGAGGTCGGGTCTTGTAGAGACCGTAGAGTCATAGGGTTGACTCGGCGATCCCTTGGGGATGCGCGTAGTGTGGTTATGTGATAACCAATAGGCCACGAATGAGAGACCTGCTTCCGAAAGTTTGCCGTCATGTGTTTTACGTAAAAGGTGGCTATGAAAGCCAGGTGGTACTTGTCTGATCTTGCATTTAAATTGGTGGTAATGAATTGACTTTAAGTGATCCTAAATTCAGTGGCAAAGAATAAAATTATTTTCCTTGAGTTGAGTTGATTTTACGTAGACAGATAATTTGGTCAGGAGTAACCGAGTGGTGACAAAGATTACTGATGTACGTGTTTGTTTCAGATACAAGCGAGGACGCTTGTCTTGTCAGTATGGCCGTGTCGGAGATATGAGTTACTAAATCTAGAAAACGATAAGCAATGTTTTGCTTGGAGTGGTCTTTGCTTGGTCCATGCAGGTTTGCAGGTAGATGATACCAACCTATGAACAGGTGGCTGGTGACCTGACAGTATAAAAGGTCACTACTGCAGTGTTCATCAATTCATTCCCGTGTTAGACATAGAACGATTCACTCTTGTCTTGTTATGTGAAGGGTTTACATTCTTATGAAGGAAGTTATTTCTATGGAGTATGCATCTATGCATGGACGCAAGCTTAGAACTCTCCATTCGTTTTCTACTACTGCGTAGATGCGTGGATACAAGATTCTGAGTGCTGTTGGTGGCGAGTAACGAGAAGCTAGGAGGCAGATAACTGGAATCTTACCCCTCTTAGCTCGGCTGTCATTAGAGTTCCCGATAGATATAATAATATATAAAATAATATATCAAGAGGTGTTAAGATATAGTGGACAACTGTATGTTGGAGGTGATTGTCCAATGTAACTTGATTGGGTGTTGACTTTGACTGGTCAACCGTGGGATGGGGGTGTTTGTCCAATGTAACTTGGTACTCGACACGTGTGTTTTAATACGGTTGCAATAGGGTTTGCGTTTGAATGATTTTATACTCAATTAAAACAGCCTGGTTATCATTCTATGATGTGTTTTATTTATGATTATAGTTTTCCACTGACCTAAATTTAAATGTAAATTGTTCTATATGCAATGTTCTCGTTTTATTATTACAGGATATTATGTGGTTGCATTATCTTATTTAGCGAGTTACAGGGTGAAATTTAAATCGTGAATCGTAATATGTTTTTCTAACTCTAGGAATAACTAACAATTAGATACCACACACAAGTTACTTAAAAAACGGACATGTTATTTTTGGTAGCATTTTTTTATTTTTTAAGATGATTCTAAGTTATAACAATTATTGAAGCTATTTAAAACGTAATGAATATTATTTTTATTTTTAATGAACTGATAAAATTAGCGTTGTTAATTACTTCAATTTGAAGAGCTTATTTAAATTATCTAACAATTAATTAGCCTTAATAATCCGTTTTTGATATTCTAAAACCAAAAATACAATAACATGTGCATTTTTAAAGTAACTCGTGTGTGTGTGTGTGGTATCTAATTGTTAGTTGTTTATAGAGCTAGAAAAAAACATATTACAATTCATGATTTAAATTTCACCCTATAGATGAGTGTAAATAGTGAGGATGCAGTTATTATCTATTAAATAGTTATCCATTTGTTATATATGATTGTTTTTGTATTAGTGATAACCTTACACAGAGCTATCTGTAAAAGAAAAAAAATCTATATAAAAATCAACTTACATGTTTATTTAATGCGTCGGAACTCAAATATCCAGGTTCTATTTTTAGGACTCTCACAAACTACTGATATGTACCCCTGTTGTAATTCTTTTATAATATCATCATCTAAATCGTTGAATCTACACGGTAAAGTTAAATGGCCTTCGGGTAAAATTAAAATGGTTTGCATCTTTACAGAATCAAACTTTGAGGCTTTTCTATAACAATCTAAAATCCTATAAGGATATTTTAAAATTAAATCTCTAGGCTTAAGCCAATTAATAACATCACTACCTCTACGGTTAAGTACATTTAAACAATTATCTGACATTATTTAATGCTCACCCGATTGTTTCAAAACGTTGGGGTACGATCAGTAGCTGAATGTGTTCGCAATAGGCAGATTGTCGTTTATATAACTGCGTCTAGAGATGGGTATTAATCGATTATTTTTTTAATCAACTAAAGAATTAATCGTCACAAATGAATCGCGATTAATTTAATTAAGATTTTCGTCACAGAATTGGATTAACGATTAATTAATCATTATTTTAATCGACTAAATTACTCGATTAACACCTTCGCTGTGGCAATTAAGTTAAATCGTAATTAACCATACTTGTACAGGTCACATATGACCTGTTCCGCGCTGAGCGTGTTAAGAATATTTCAATACAATGCATAAATAAAATAATGCATTATCATTCAACATCATTTGATGTCACTTATCAAAAAAAAAACTGACGAATGCTTTGACATATTATTTACTAAAGGTAACCGTGATTATGAAATACTCGCAGAAAGACCTAGGTATTGTTATACATCGCTTCAGGTATCAGTCTGTTAGCGTAACCTGAAATTATGACTTGCAAAAATCCTGATATTAATAAAAAAATCGAATTAATCATTCGATTATAGATTTAATCGTTCATATTTAATCGTTGATCAATTTAATTGTGATCGAACAAGAACGACTAAGATTTATTAATCATTAAATTTAATCATTAATCGATTACTTTTAAGTTAATTTTAATTGTTAACTGTTAGTCGATTACATTTTACGCATCACTGGCTGCATCCTTACTATT
>JALPQI010030290.1:0-87827 GCA_025490895.1 Thaumatotibia leucotreta | reverse complement strand
TTGTTGTTTTATTGTGTACGTATGTTTTATTGTTAAACATATTACTTAAACTATTGCCATCAATGAAACATTGATTTTTTTAAACTGTCCTATCTCAGCCAATTTGAAAGTTAAAAATCGTATATTTTGCTATAAAATAGACTAATAGTCATCATTCTTTATGGTATGTAAAAAAGTGGCTCTAGTTCTGAAAATTGCGTATATATTCTTAAAATGTTTTTGAAAAAAGTGTATTGTTTCAATGTGTACTAATAAATAGTGTTCAGTGAAACACCGTGAGCTGTTTCATTGTAAACAAAAAATATCACGGGTAACCAACATTGAAACAGAGTTACATAAACAGTAGCCAAATAGGTTATTATATATTATGTGGTTGTTCTTAGTAAAAAGTACTGATTCTTGGGAAGATTAATTTATTAACGAATCTTTATGTCATTGGCGCATTCAGCAACCGAAAATTTTAATGAAAACAATGACATATGAATACAATATGTAGTAACAGAATGTTTTAAAAGATAAAAAATATGTTTTATGACCACTATTACTACGCATATAATTTTACGAAATAATTAATATATAATATAATTATACTAGTCAACAAAAAATATTAAAAATGTACTAAGTAGACTCTCTTGTACCACCCGGGTTTAGCCACATAACCAGGTATTCACCAGCAGGAGCTAAAGTGACCATTTTATTGTACATGTAAAATTTGTCACTCCAGCTACTGGTCAGTGTTTAACCCTAGGTTATACAAGTGGGCCTTAATAGATTGATAATGAGGTGCTAAACATGAAACATGTTTAAATGAACAGTCTCATAGAATAGTAACCTTTTGCAATTTCACATTTGGTGTACAATAAAACTATACAGTACACAACGAAACATGGACCTGTTTCATTGTCCATTACATAAAAATGTTTCATTGTGAGACACCAGGGTATTATTTTAAACTAAATAAAAAAACAAGGCCAAAACTTGAACTAATTTTAAAAGTATTTAGCTTAAGATAAACTTGAATATATATACAATACGACAAAAATATAAATACTACCAAACTATTCTCTGTATTCTTGCAAAAAATTACGAAATATAAATAAACATTTTTACTTTTCCTGGTTCAATTTGCTTTGAAGCATGTAGCGACGTGCTCCTTCTGCGATCGTCGCTCGCACCCTGGGGAGTTGTGGAGGGTCCCTAAGCTCGTCCTTGTTTGATAGACGGGGCTAGCCGTTAAGGTCAGGTTTCCGAGATATCGCAAAGTTTCATTGTGTCCGTTTGTGTCAATGTTCCACAACTAACCCTACACTTTACCCATGTAATTAAAAATACTCAATTGCAATATTCATCATTAATCTATGTAAAAGTACCAAAATAATATGCTATCTACATGCGACCATGTGCCGCTTACTCTATACACGCTCATACAAAAAGTCACGAATGTGATATATTATTGGCCGGTACTGTAGATTCCTTAAATATAGTGTGATCAACCCAAATCGGTCAGTATGGAGATTTTGGAAACCATAACAGATAGCGAAATCTTGTCTTAGGAACCATGAGATCGATTTTAGTAAAAAAAAAACTGCATTCATACAATTACAAAAATACGTGTACTCGGTCTAGGAATCGAACCAGGACTGTTTGAAAAACAAAAATTTGTTATTTTCATTTGGACATCGGTTGTGTAACTCTTATTAGTTTAGGGTAGTAAATGTTACTAAGAAACATGCATGATAACACAAACATGATATCTAAAACTTATAAAAATGACAAATGTATTCTTAATTGCCGTCACCACACGGCTGGCACACCCCAACTCCTCCTGCGGGTGTCGTAAGAGTCGACTAAGGGATTGAAGTGTCACTGACCAATATTTGATAAAATATTGATGATGAGCAGCAGCGTCATCATAGTGGACACATTACTGCGATTGCCAATCCGCTTGCCCAGCGTGGCGATTATGGGTATTTTCCTCCTAATGCGTTTATTCGCATAGTTAATAGGAGAGGCCTACGTCCAGCAGTGGACTATCATAGGCTGATGATGATAAAAATGAATTGATTTTTAACACTGGAGATTTATTTTTTGACTTTGTATGGGAAAGTAACAAACCATGATAGATATCGAAATCTGTTCTTAGGAACCATGCCATTATTATTAAATCTATAAACGAAGCCATGTAGGTACTAGGTACTTACATGCGACCTTACTGAGCCCTGGTTGGACAAATATTTTTGCTTGCTCCTATGCGTTTGAACATTTCCGGTTGCGTGAATTTCGTCCGTTTTAATATTCTCCTTAAATTATTAATTCATTTGTGGAAAATAAGCCTAAAATGTTTGACTCATAAATGACATTGACTTGCCGGTGACAAATTACCAAAAATGTTTGTGGTCACTAACCAAAAAGTATTTTACGCGTTCATATAAATTTAAATTACATAGGTATTTGTCAGCCTCCTAGTTGACCCTACGAAGCAGAAGGTTTCGGGTTCGAACCCCAGCGAAGGGATTATTTTTTGTATTTTTTTATTACAAATATTTGTTTCTTGGTCGTGTCTGTCTATGATATTTAAGTACGAGAACCTATATATTATGTAGTTATCTATATATTATAATAGAATATGATCGTCTATTCTTATTACCCACAACAGCCTTAAATTAAGCTTACCGTGGGACTAGGCCGATTTGTGTGGGATGTCCCGAGATATTTAATAGTTTATTGTTATTTATTAATAGCCAGTAATTGTATATATTACCTCTCGGATTTTAGTATCGTACTAAAGAACTTAGTCCATTCTTCCACACTGTTGTACAAGTTATGCTAAAAGAGAATTAAAGCGAGCGGCAAAGTTTGATAACAAATTAGGTAGGTACCTACTGACTGCAATTCATAAATCCGCTATATTGTCTTTTGAAATCTGGCCAGGCGAATCTAAGGATCAAATTTTACCGGATATTTTTTTTGATATAAACAATAACAACATACCTATTTTATGAAATGCCCTAACTTTGAATAATCCATCTATTGACCGAATATATTACTACTTAGTGAGGTAATTTAACTAGCAGTTTTCAAGTGACATCTGTGATGGATATGGTTAAGCTTACCTTGTCATCTGCCTCCATGTCAGTTTTCATGGATAGTATTATTCACGCACATATACAAAGGCAAAGAGCGAAATTGTATCAATTTTCAAATTGATAATTCAGAAATACTATACCACTTTTTGGACTTTTTTTTACATACGCGCAATCTACGGGATACGTACAGCTTACTATCAAGGTTCAAAATTACAAAAAATCTACTAATTAACAGAGTTAATGTCGACAAATTTGTATGAAAATCTCACAGGGACATCCACCTTAAGTTAATTTACATTTGGATGAGATTTGTAATCATATTTCCTCGCGATAGTGAGGGGAAAAAAGTTGTATTACACTTGGCGGCAAAGTTTGTTCAACTCTCGTGCCTTGAGACCTTCGCAATGCTCAAGATTCCAGTTTTTGAACCACTCGCTACGCTCGTGGCTCAATATTGGCACAACAGTTAAACAACAACTTTGCCCCCTTGTATAATAAATAACTATTATTAATGTTTTTATATTTTCTGTTTTTCATAGCCCTCATCAATTCGTTCCTCAGCTGGTCGGTGTTCGCTCCACTCAGCAGGCTCTCGTACGGCGTTTATGTCATACACCTACTGATTCTCTATCAAGGCACTGCCGTGAGAACCCAAATGACGCACCATTTGTTCCAAACTGTAAGTTTTTTTCTCATGGCAGTCATTACTAATGCCAAAGGAAGGTCTCGATTGGGCAGATCCACAAGACTGTAATATCAGTAAAGGTGCATTCAGACCAAACGAGCATTCGCTATTCTATCCCCCACTCTACGAAATCAACGAATCACGTTTTGTGTAACGATCGAATTCGGAGAGTGGGGGATAGAATCATGATAGAATAGCGAGTGCTAGTTTGGTCTGATGGTTTATTTAATCGTGACTTTTAAAAAACTATGTGTCCTGAAGCAGCCAAACTGATACAATCTATCAAACTCTTCATAATAAAGTTAATTCTAGGCGGAATGCGATTAATTTTAATTTTAGTGGAAATGGCACTTATGAAACCCATTGATTTAAAAGAAAAAAACTTTAGATGCTCCCCTTATTTGCGATACAGCTCACTTAGTTTCCGTGCAAAAGGCTTTTAATAGTGCTCATTTTAAAGCTTATTTCAAGCACTACAAAATCCTTGTGTGAGATGGCATTGACCACATCGATTAAATTTCAGACAAAATAAAAAACGGCCTTGATCTTTAATATCTAGCTTAATATTGCACTTAGAATACTTTATAAAAACCCAAATTGATCATTGTTTTACCTGCTATAATTTTGTACTTATAAAATTTTCGATAAAACGTACATTTTTGGAGATAATTGCAAAAAACCGATGAAAAACGTGAAAAAATTGCAAATTTTCAATTGCCAATAACTTGAAAAGTATTGGATTTTTTGAAAAACTTTATAGATAATTTTTGCTTAAAATTAGGCCTTCAGCTATCAATATCCGAGGTTATTTAGCAATAAAAAACGCCACCCCTGAGAAGGGGTGGCAACCACCCCCAGGGTGGTTGCGGAGTTCGAATCATTTTCACTTTTGAAGTTAAGGGTAAGATGAACCTAATTCCAAAATTTTATGCAATTCGGTTCACAGTAAAAAAATTCGGAGCATTAATGCTTCAATGACTGCACTACTTGTATAATGTGTAATATTGATTTTCTCAATAAACCAAATTTATTGATAATTATATTCCTCATTGTCAGATCTTTGTAACCTAAGGTATTGTATGAATAACACGTCCATTTGAGACACTTCGGGCATTCAAGCTTACCTATGTACGTAGGTATGTACATTAACCACGCCCAGCCTTTGGTTTTCATTTGTCAATCGAGATATTTAATTTTTTTTTTATTGTGTCGGATTTCTAAAAATATCTATTCAGCAGGGATTCCTCTCTTGTTATACATAAAATAATGTTCATTACGTTTACATAATATGTGTGTATTACATATTATGTGTAGTGATTCCTGATGAAAGCGCGAGAGTATAAATGTTAGCATGCATAATTATTTTGCATATTACAAACAACATCTTTCATCTAGAATCGGGAATCAACTTAACAATTGCACTCAAAACTTGAAAATAAAATACGTAAAAAAAGTTTTAAGTTAAACGGTTTTTATTGCACCAAAAATTAGAAAATAAAAATTAGTTATAAGTAACCGCAGATGCTACTTTCTGTAGATTACTCACGTGAAACTATTATCACTGTAGTCTTCCCAAGTCGGATGCTGAAAGCCACGTTTAGCCTCTATGTCAGTGGAATTAAGCGTTACCTAATCGGAAACTTTTACCACACTAAAATAAAAACGTGGTTCGTTATTATAAAGGAACATACAAGTTCAAAATATGTAATTGTAGCTTTTGCAATTAATCATCCATCTGTTCCAACACTTCTACAGAGATAAATAGCTTTTATCAAGGCCAGAACAAAACTTATTACACTATTGCTGTCTTGATTTCTGTGTGTTCTTAAATAACTAATAGTGACTTAATCACAATTGCGTACGCCCCACGTTTTTATTTTAGTTTGGTAAAAGTTTCCGATTAACGCTTAATCCACTGACATAGAGGCTAAACGTGGCTTTGAGCATCCGACTTGGGAAGACTAAAGTGATAATAGTTTCACGTGAGTAATCTACAGAAAGTAGCATCAACGGTTAGTTATAACTAATTTTTATGTTCTAGTTTTTGGTGCAATAAAAACCGTTTAACTTAAAACTTTTTTTACTAGTTTATTTTTTATGAAATATTTGTTGTTATGGTCGTGGCAGAGCTTAAAGAGAGTCAAAAGCAAATCGAAACCAAAGCCTAAAGCCTTTACCTTGACCTTGTTGCAGTGAAAATAATATGATATCAAAAAAAAATCGCTAATGTCTGTCATACTTATTGTCACTGCGACAAAGTCCCAAATACTCCATCCATAAATCGATTCACTCAGAAACTACACATACCTAAGTACAGTCGACTTCATAAATATATGAACAAATGAGCATAGAAAGATACATATGGATCTGAACAGATTTGCCAATCAAAAATATGTGTACAAATTACCTGTCATATTAAACTGAGCATAATGTCACATTAACTTGTACCTAAGCAACTGAGCAAGGAAGTCCTTTTATATCTGTACTAATATTAGACATGACATGTATTCATAAAATTTTTAACAACCTCTTTTTAGTCGATCATAAATCCAAAACGGCAAATATGGATAAGAAGCCGCAAGCAAATACTATATAATGGCACTTGTATGACGTCACACGTAAAGTGAAAGAGATAAATGTATGATTTGACAGTGTGGTACTCTTTTCGATAAAGAACTGTCAAAATATACGGAAGTTATAAAATATTTACTTTTCAGATCCTTACATATTAATGTGACACGTGTTGAGATTATTATGACATATATTTTTGATTGGTAAATCTGTTCAGTTTCATGTGTACCTTTCTATGCTCGTTAATTTTGAAGCCTTGGATTTACTCATAAATATTTATGAACTCGACTGTGCTACAGTAATTAAATTTGATAAGGATAATATGAGTTGTATGCGTACACGCTACAAAATTATGTTTATGATATGTACTAAACACTGAAACAAAAAGTAATCGGCGCGACGGTAGGGCTCTCCATACATGTACGTTAGCGTGCGAAATATCAGTGGAAATGTCTTTAAAATTTGTAGAAAGGTTTGTAGGAGACATTTTCCTTAAAGCGGACCGATTTGGAGATTTCAGGTATCAAAGCCGTTTAATTTTTTTAAAGTTTGGGGTATAAATTCTGAAAAAAATGTTGAAGAATGCAGTCCTCACTGTCACTCCTCAGTCCTCACTTGCAAGCGCCTGCTCAAATAGTCACGGCAAATGCGTCGCGCCTCCTGCGTATGCGTAGCGTTATATAGTGGCAGGTTCTTGATCTAAGCACTTACTTTATACTTATAAGCTTTTGTACTGTCTGGCAATACATTAGTAATATAGTCTGTTCTACTTACACATACATTAAGAAACTCTTTCACCGACTTTTGGTTTGATCAAAACATCTCTTATACTTTTTGAGATAGGTGGATTTAACTGTAATTTTTTTTTATATTTCCTGCAAATCCGACTCGCACTTGACCGTTTTTTATATTCTATGTCCTGACCCGAGGTCTCCTGTATCAGATGGTGAAGTTTTCATTAAAATCCATCCAACCGTATTCCCGTGACGCTCCGTGCAATAAACAGACAAACAGACAAAAATTCTAAAAATTCAATAGATGTGATCTATTATCGATTTTAAGACCTCCTCAATCATTTTATTGTAAATATTTTCAATGTACAGACTTTCGACCCTCTTCAGCTTTATTATTAATTATTATGTATAGATGTATAGATTAAGGGATACCTACACTATTTGTTATTTAATATCTTTTGTTACCATATGTTCATTGTGGATAAACGATTTAATTTAATTTATAAAAACATACAAATAATTGGTAACTTATGTTACAGTCTTGTGGGTTTACATTTACACTGTTTGTTTTTTAACGGGTCGTATTTTACCTACGTACAAAATGTTGCGAATTGTTTCGATGATTAGTAGTATTATTATTATTACATGTCATTGTCATTGTATAGGGTATGCCCTTTAACACAAGCAAAAAATTAAACGGATTTTGTCTTTAGTTATAGAGCCCACCCAGTGTTATGTATTTTTTTGTAATATCGGTTTCCGAATTAATGGTTGGAAAATATGACCCATCAATGATGTATGAGAGGAAGACCGCGGAGAAAAATGTTCGAGCTTTTGTGTTTTGGAGTACCATGAATACCATGTTTAGGTAGCCTTACCTAAGCATCGCCAATACCAATAAAATCACGTAATTGGGTCAGAGCGTTTGCGAAAACGGACGGACAGGAAAGATCCCGTGGACATTGCGAAAGTTAACGGTTCTGGGACCTACAAATTATGTTTAATCCACATAATTCTTAAGAACCAAAAGTCACCTATCGGCCTGTATTCTTACAATTAGATAATTAAGGTTCTAGAGTCCTTAAGGGCTTTATCACACTTGCGATTTACAAGCGAGGCGAAAGCGAAGCGTACGCGCGGCGTGTTCGTTACGCGATCGCGGCCAAATCGCAAACGCACTCGCGGCGAATTGGTTACGGGCTCGCAATGATCACGCTGCGCGCTCGCTTCGCTTTCGCCTCGCTTGTAAATCGCAAGTGTGATAAGGCCCTAATTTTCATAATGTACACAGGAAATATTTGTTACCTAATTATACAAAAAAAAAAACTGTGTGATTCATTTTGTTCGCATTTTCGTGATGTATGTACTGTATTTTTTTTGGGATATTATAACAAAAAACAGGTATAGTTACTAGTAGCATGTTTAAATATCTCAACGTTATAAATTATAACGTCTTTGAGATATTTAAACATGCTACTAGTAACTAACTACTTATACCTGTTTTTGTATGTTATAAACAGGGCCCCGTAACTTTCATGCCGATCGATGACATCAATTTGACGTCACGCTCCATTTAGGGTGATCCGAAATAGTTTTATTGTTAAATATTAATCATTAGTCGTCAATCCATTTTAATCATGTACAAATAACTTCAAAAGTAAGTATTTACACGTGAAATAAATAATACCTACTTGATACGTGCTTTACGTTAAAGAGTTATTCCGTTTTCTACGTAAATATTGAAATGTGCTAACAATATCATTAAATAAAATGTATGTATAAACACAAATCAAATAATTTTACTTATGTTTCACGTATCAAGTAGATATTATTTATTTCACGAGTAAAATATACTACTTTTGAAGTTATTTGTACATGATTAAAATGATTGATGACTAATGATTAATATTTAACAATAAAACTATTTCGGATCACCCTAAATGGAGCGTGACGTCAAATTGATGTCATCGGCATGAAAGTTACGGGCCCTGGTTATAAATTATAACGTCTTTGAGATATTTAAACATGCTACTAATAACTATACCTGTTTTTAAAATAAAGTGTTAACATATTCCATACACTCAATCAATTGGAATCCTAGCCCACTCTACCATGTCATTATAAGAAGTTATAGGACATTTCTTGCAATCTGATTTATAAGGTCACTTTGACATAGCTCTTGAGTGGGCTAGGGTTTCGATTGGCTGACTGTAGGTACCTTATTTGTAGATGATATACGGTCTCGGATTGGTGGTGGTGTCCCTGGTGCTGAGCCTGGCGGTGTGGCTGCTGGTGGAAGCACCGCTCATCAACATCACCAGTCGGTACCTGAACACTAAGTAAGTCATTAGACCTGTAATGGATAGAATAAAATGAATAGAAAAGAAAATGATATAGTACATAATTAAAAAATTTAACGTAAATTTTTTTGTATTAGGTAGGTACGAAGATAAATTTTATGTAACAACTTTTAGCACTGATCAAGGGCGACAAATTCATATTTTCTGTGAGCAATCAAGAATACGAACCTTTGGGTGAAGGCACATTTATCAGCATGCGTACGCATTTTGTCTATAGAAAATGTCATGGTTCCATTATATACGAAGTAAATCCCAACAACTGTCAGTTCAATACATTATAGTCTGTCAACGATATCACTTAAGACACATAAGTCATAATCATAACACACAATATATTGAAATAACAGGTGTTAGGATGGAATATATGTCAAGAAACTGTAGAAAGGTCCAAGATTTAAACTGATTATATATTTAGAAATTAGTGGAACCTGTTTTTGTAAAGATATAGTAAGACTGTAAGATAATGTTAGTTAGTTGTTGTAATTGACGCGATTGTGATTTTTGTTTTGAATAAAGCCGTAACGATGATTTTTTAGCGCTCGACTCGTAACATCAATCAAACCGAGCAAAAGACTATGGGCAGAAATGTCGCCATCCACCAACAGAAATGAAACATGTCTCGTTTAATAGACCTTGTTAACCTGGATGCTTAGCCAAGTTGCCAATCGCTAACGCTTAGTAGCGTATCGTAGTTTTCCCTTCCTGTCACTCTTTCATATTAGTGCGACACAGACAGTTAGCTGCCTTTCGTTTACGATTGACGATTGAGCGTTAGCGATTGGCAACTTGTCTAAGCACCCTGATGATTTTTACCATGGCAAGTATATGCGGTTTTCTTGAGAAGCAGTTTTTATTGCCCGTTTCATTCATTAAAACATTTGAAACTTACAGGAAGTATGATTTATAGTATATTTTATTATTATTGTCAATTTGAAGTACCTTCAGAAGTGAGATTAGTTTCTAAATTAAAATTCGTTACGAAATTTTATGAGCCCGCTGGCTAGATATAAGTAAACTCAACCAATTGAAACCCTAGGCTACTCTCGAACCTTATCAAAATAACGAATACTAAGGGATTTCTTAGAATTTAATTTATCGCATCACTTTGACATGGTTCCTGAATGGACTAGAGTTCCAATTGGTTGGCTGTCTCTGCTGATACATGATAGGTACGTGTAGTCTTTTAAAGAGTCTTTATGTAGGTAGTCTCTTCACATAAGGTATTAATAGTTTTTATCTACAGGAATATCATAATTTCCCTGTTATGTATTCAGAAGCGGTAATGTAATGACCTATATTAAGAGACCGGTGTCTGTGGCTGTATCATAATGTTAACATTAAAGTACAGGCAGAGTACAGTGCATCATAATGTTGACATTAAAGTATCGTCGTCATGATATTAATTTTAACATTATGAAGTCAACTTCTTTTTGTTTTTTTTTTTCAATAAATATTTATTGTAGGATATCCTTACTCAAATTGAGTGATTTCAACTGATTTGAATTTTTATATTTAGAGGTAATTACTTAGTGGATATCAATGAAAATAAAGGTAAATTGTCATTCTAAACTAATGATATGGATGTAGATAAAGTTATGTATGTGACTGTACATAATTGTATCACACTCGTGTGATCTTATTATGAAACTCGCCTACGGCTCGTTTCATAAAACCACACTCATGTTTAATGCCTCTTATTATGCGCCAGCCACATAAATAACTATTTCACACCACCTATTCGGATACGGGACTTTTCTTCCCGGCTAGCAGGGATCATAGTGGCACTTTTCTGTTCAAGAACTTTCTATTGCCAGCCTAAAAAATTACAATGAAAATATGAAAATAAACAGTACGTTCATAATTGATAAACATTTCTTCAGAATAGATTATTTGCATAAATAATATTAAATATGTGATATATCTTTTATTTTTCTCATAGGTGGTGTGAAAAGTAAAAGTGTCACACGGTATCAAAATTATGTAATTAATCTTGGGCGTTAACGCTTGAATGCTTCATTAAGCTCAGGATTCCACTTTAGAATACCTACCTACGAGCTACGGTCGGGATTCAACTGTGGAATCCGTCGCTCCATTCAGGATTCAATATACGCCCACGCCGGAAATATACCATTTTGATCCCTTGTGACACAATCTACTATTTGCCTAATCTGTTGAGCTTTTCGCCGTCATGTCAAAAAATAAATAGAAAAATGTCAAAAAATTCACGCCAAGCAACGAATTGCCCGCAACTGTCAAATGTTTGTATTATCAAATGAAGACATTCTAAAGCCTGCTAAAGGCTAAGGAAGGACGTCTGGCCCCTATGAGGGGACAAACAATTGACATTTACTAAATCAACTATTCCTCACAAACGGGCCAAACGCTAGCCTGCTATAAACCCTTTAAGACTTGATATCAAGTCATTGGCGGCGAAAAGGTTAAAGAAAATCAAACATTTTGTCCTAAATGTATTAACTTAATAAGTGCACAAGTGCTTCTTTTTAGTAAGTATCGTATTACTTTAGTTGCACCGCCCACAATCTCTCTGCTTTGCCTAAAGGTTGACTGGTAGAGAATGCCTTATGGCATTAAGTCCGCCTTTTGTACGTCAAGTTTTTTCTTTTGTGCAATAAAGGTTATATAAATAAATAAATAAATAAACGTTATAGTATTGAACATTATTGCGAAAACACAAATCATAGTTATTTGTTTTACTAGGGAGCAAAGTGATTGTTTAACTCTCGTGCAAATATTGAAGCCCGAGTAAGCGAAAGATTCCAGAATTTGTTCAGTCCAGCGAGTGGTTCATAAAATGGAATCTTGAGCGATGCGAGGGATTTAAGGCACGAGAGTTGAACAAGCTTTGCTGTCGAGTGAAACACAACATTTTAAAGCGAGGAAACATGCGAAATAAAACTGAAACATAACAAATTAGAAGGTATTTATTTGCAAGTCCTCAACTTCCAAAAAATAAACAAATCAACAAATAATAAAACTATAACCTCAAATATTTATCTTGGCGTGGCAATGTTTGAAAATTCAGGATAATTCCAAAATGAGACTCATGTAGTTATTGGCGATTTTTGTGTGATTTTCGGAACTATCCCACTTTCTTATCTCGCAATTACCCCAAAGCCAGAAAAAAATATTCGGATGCGTTCTGAAATTTGCATAGTGTCAACACTTTCATTTTCCTATTGCTTTTATTTGTCGTATTTATAGAACTTTTAATTAAAAGCCTTTTACAACAAAATGTGGTATTTAATTTGGATTTTAGCATATTGAATATAATATTCTGAAAGGTTCATGTGTTGAAACTATTGAGTTTTCAAACGTCCTGTCTAGTTCAAACGTCAAAAACCTTATTGCACTCTCAGGCCGTATAAGTTATTGCTTTAGTCTATCCAGAAGATTAAAAAAAAATACTTTAACCTCTAGAGATTAAAACACAGTTTTGCACTCTGAAATTGAAGGACAAACAGCGTGTTTACGAGCTGTGTGGTGAAAATTTATTTATTAAATAAATATTTTGATTTGTACTTTTAATTTTTCTCCAGTAGTCACACTACTTAATACTATATAAATTATAAATATTAGATGTCATATACCAAAGAAAAACGACCAAGATCACCTATGTCCAAGGTGGGGATCGAACCCACGTACTCAGCTATACTGTATCAGCTAATCGAACCCACGTTCTCAGCTATAGCTGAGTACGTGGGTTCGATCCCCACCTCGGACATAGGTGATCTTGGTCGTTTTTCTTTGGTATATGACATCTGATATTTATAATTTTTTATAGTATTGTTTTTAGTAAAATAATGTTTCAACAAACGTAGGATACGCTAACTTTCTATAAAATTAGTTAAAAATATATGAAAACAAAATAGGTACGGAGAAGACATGACTGGGACATGTTTTGTTTCTGTTGGTAGTTGGGGACAGTGCCCATACAAAATTGACTATTGTCCCCCCTTAATTAAACAATTACGGAATGCCTAATTAAGGAAATGAGGCAGATCAGTTAAGATTCTTTGTGTGTAATGTTTTTACACAAATCTTTTTCAGAACTCCTACACCCGAGAGAGTGGCAACGTCTAGCAATGGAATCCAGATAGCTGGCACAAGTAAACAAAAAAATACGTGATGGAAAAAAGAGTACAAACGAATCGATTAATGGCAAGTTTGCGGCAGTGTTTCATTTGATGTGATTTCTGAAATGCAATGATCAGGTGCTTTATTTATTTTTTAATTATTGGGTACAAAACAGTCAAGCAAA
Source organism: Thaumatotibia leucotreta (assembly GCA_025490895.1). Lineage (NCBI taxonomy): Eukaryota > Metazoa > Arthropoda > Insecta > Lepidoptera > Tortricidae > Thaumatotibia > Thaumatotibia leucotreta. Next base: position 74,112 of record JALPQI010030290.1, on the reverse strand, counting down.
GATTTCTTGTTTATTACGTAAATAAATATTTTAAATACACAAGCTCATCGTAGTTTTTATTACAGTTTTCATCATCATCATCATTTCAGCTATTTATCGCCCACTGCTGAGCATAGGCCTCTCTTCTAGTACACCACTCATCTCGGTCCTGACCTGAGCCAATCTAACCCAGAAGTGTCCCGCAATCTTACGAATGTCGTCGACCCAACGAGCCAACGGACGCCATTACAGTTTTACTAAACATTATTTTCTGGCTTCTGCGCATTGATGCAACCATCCAAAACAAAATTTATAGTATTCCCGGTACTCTTCTACGCCCTTGTACGGCCTGTATATTGTTATTCCGAGCATGGGCCATGAATCAGGTTATCGCCTGTGTTATCGGATCCAATGTATAAAGTTGTTCAGATTCTATAGGAAATTAATATTAAAAAGCACTTAACACTGCAAAAAAATAAAGCCCGAAAGTCTATTTTGTATTGAAATGGTGGAGTGAACGTAAACTTTTGATCGACCGGTACCTACTGTATACCTACCAAATATGATATCATAAGTTACTTGAAAAACTCATCGGTACGAGCCGGGGATTGAACCCACGACCACTGCGTAGCAGCCGTGCATTTTACCCCTTGACCACAAGCGCGTATACACATTTACACAATGTATCTATTTTATATAATAAGCAGTAAGTAAGTAGTGGCTTTTCTAGAATAAGTAACAAACATAAAAGTTACATAGGTACATATTCGTAATTGTTGTTCAAAGCTCTTCATCTTAATACCAATCTCGATAAGTTTGTTCAAAATTGTTTTTTTTTTGGTCAGATCGAGAGGGCATTCTTTGTGTAAAAAATGTTTGTTCCTTGGTCATGGCTGTCTATGTACAATTATAAGTATCTATATTTATCTATCTATTATATATATCGTCACCTGGTACTCACATCACAAGCCTTAATTGAGCTTACCGTGGGACTAGGCCGATTTGTGTAAGATGTCTCAATATATTTATTTATTTATTGATAGGCCGCCATATTGTTTTTAATCCTATGTTACTCGCGACGTCATGAGGATTCTAATGATACTTTACACTATTAAAAACGGTTAAGCTTGCTGCTTGTTTAAAGAAAACATGAAACATACATAGGGGTCAAACACATATAAGATAAGACAATCCACAATAGGTACTAATTATTTACACGACTGCCAAAAGCACTCTTTTTGGCAGTCATGTAAATAATTAATTAGTACCTATTGTGGACTATCTTGTTTATTTATTTTATTCCTGTTAGTTCGCAGCAGCTAAGCTAACGCTCAGCAAGGCAATTTCCTACACTGTAGGTCCTATACGAAATCCATAAGGATTTGCATCCAATGTCACATCACATATCAACACTATAAATTGGATGTTGCATTGTTCACCTACCTAATTTTCGCCTTTCACGCGTATGAATAGCGGGGCATGTCCTCACTGTTTTGCCAGGTTAAAGCTTATTGGTTCAGGCAAGGAAAACGAGATGGCGTTTTTCCTAAGCGCTCAACTGTGTTGATATTTGGGGCAGCACTGGGATGTCCTGCTGATATTTTTAAGTAATTTCGTAAGTAATTTCATTGAGTTGATGTGAATAATTACACACACATCAAAATGAAGTACTAATTGCAAAAAATGTAGTGAATTAATTAACGACATGCGTCAAAATATTAAAGCAAATCCCTTGAAAAAGCTTTTTGGTCTATCTTACAGTCGCAATTGGATTTGCAATTAATTTAGTAAAACACTAATTTCAAATTCCTATTTTGATCTGTGTGTGCATGACCTCAAATCTCGTGGAACCTATACTCGTACTAATTATAATATAATATAATAGTATAATTCTGATAAGACATACAATTTATGGCAAAGGCCACAAGGTGGTGAAATAGTTTCTCAGTACTTGGTGGAGTTGGTGCTGTTAACTTAACAAGCCGCTAATAATTGTTTGTCCCTTTCGGTCTTAATAATGTAACCATAAGAGCAAAAGGGACAAACAATTATTAGCGGCTTGTTAAGTTAACAGACGTTTATGAATAAGGGGGTTATAGTATTTAAAATTGACACTATGACGGTGACAAACACTTATGAGGTATTACAACATGTATGAGGATTGGCGGTTCCACTACTCACTATCATCAATCAATGGTCAGTGATTCTTCAAGGCTTTAGTCGACTCTTGCGACACCCACGGAAGGAGTTAGGGTGGTGACACTTGTATTCTTACAGCTGTCACCGCGCGGCCACTTACTGGCCATAGTTTTGCAGAAAGCGACCAAATACAATTATTTCTCAATCTGGCATAAGCTTTAACATATTGAGTTTGGTTGCTTTCTGCATTATCAAACAATCGAAGTTGGCCGTTTTCTCTATCACTATGGTCAACTAGTATAATTGACTGAATCAATCTTTTAAATTCCTTCTAATCAATTTGATGTCAGCATGTTTGCACCATTCACTATAAATAATTACTAATATTTTAACAAGTAACGGTACTTAATCGAGTAGGCAATCCACCTGCAACCACAGACGTAACGTCACGCCCGAAACGTCAGGATAGTTAATAAATGTAAGTATACGCGGTTAAGTCTCGTTACTTGTAAAATGGGATGGGATGCGGGTGTTTTTTGCGTCCTACCCTTGGGGGCAGGTTTGCTTCACACCGCCGGATGATCCTGATATCGCTGCTGACTCTGTTGCTGACGTGGTGCTTCAGGGGATGGAACTTTTCATTCCATCCTCTGCGGTACCTGTTGGTGGCAAAACCCAGCCTTGGTTTGATCGCTCCTGCAAAAAGGCGGCTCGCCGAAAGATGGAGTGCTACCAAGCCTGGGCTAATGCAGCGGCGGTTCAGGATGTAAATACCAGCGCATTAAAAAAGGAGTTCAACTTTGCCTCCAGGTCCTTCAAAAGAGCCATTGCCAGAGCAAAGTCGTTGCACATTGGTAGGATTGGCGAGAGACTAGAGCGCCTCCCCTCGGGAACTCGTGCGTTCTGGTCTCTTGCCAAAGCTATCCAGGGGAATTTCTGCACGCCGTCTTTTCCACCTCTGCATACGGGGAATGATTCGTTGGCCCACGACGCAAAGGACAAAGCCGATTTATTGGGTAAGCTTTTTGCGTCCAACTCGACTTTGGATGACGGGGGGCAAGCGCCGCCGTCTATACCGCGGTGCGAGAGCTGTATGCCGGATGTACAGTTCCGCCAAAGCTCTGTGCGTAAGGCTCTTCGCTCCCTCGACATCCATCCAGTGGGCAGTCGAAGTCCAGTGGGCCTGATGGTATCCCCGCGGTTGTTTTGAAGATGTGTGCCCCTGAGTTGGCGCCGGTCTTAACGCGTCTTTTTCGGCTCTCCTACTCTTCTGGCGTAGTCCCGACTTCGTGGAAGTCAGCTTTGGTGCACCCGATCCCTAAAAAAGGCGACCGCTCAAATCCATCCGACTACAGGCCGATAGCTATAACCTCCCTTTTCTCGAAGATTATGGAGTCCATAATTAATCGTCAGCTCCTCGGGTATCTTGAGGATCACCAGCTCCTGAGTGACCAACAATACGGTTTCCGTAGGGGTCGTTCGGCTGGTGATCTTTTAGTTTACCTGACACATTGCTGGGCAATGGCGATAGAGACAAAAGGTGAGGCACTGGCAGTTAGTTTGGATGTTGCGAAGGCCTTCGATCGCGTTTGGCACAAAGCCCTTCTTTCGAAACTTCCATCCTATGGGCTTCCAGGGAAATTATGCGAATGGGTCAGCAGTTTTCTAGCAGACAGAAGCATTAAGGTCGTTGTTGACGGTGAATGCTCTGACTTAATGTCTGTGAATGCTGGTGTCCCTCAAGGCTGTGTGCTATCACCCACGCTATTCCTCCTGCATATTAATGACATGTTGCATACTAGCGGCATTCATTGTTATGCGGATGATAGTACGGGTGATGCCTTTTACACCGGCCGTGCTAATATTTCCCGGGAAAACGTCATTGAGAGCCGGAACAAACTTGTGTCTGAAATTGAGACCTCCCTAAAAGAAGTCTCAGATTGGGGTCGGCTTAATTTGGTCCGATTTAACCCTACTAAGACACAGGTTTGCGCGTTCACCGCGAAAAAGCTTCCGTTTGTCGCTTCACCCCGTTTCGAGAGCACTTCCCTATCTGCCACAGCCAGTATTGGAATTCTTGGTGTTGACATCTCGAGTGATGTCCAGTTCCGCGTCCACCTAGAGGGTAAGGCCAAATTGGCCTCGAAGAAGCTCGGTGTGCTCAATAGATCGAGGCAGTACTTCACGCCGGCCCACCGCCTACAGCTTTATAAGGCGCAAGTTCGCCCGCATATGGAATACTGCTCTCATCTTTGGGCAGGGGCACCTAAGTACCAGCTTCTCCCTCTAGACCGCATCCAACGGAGAGCAGCTCGAGTTGTCAACTGCCAACGTATTTCTGATCGGCTTGATACCCTGGCGCTGCGTAGAGATGTGGCCTCGCTCTGCATTTTCTATCGCATGTACTACGGGGAGTGTTCCGAGGAGTTGTTCGGATTAATACCTGCCGCTTCTTTCCGCCACCGCCCTACGCGACAATGTTTTCATTCTCACCATTTAGATGGTTGGCGGTCCTCAACTGTGCGCTTTTCTCGTAACTTCCTGCCTCGCACAGCTAAACTTTGGAACGAATTGTCACAAGCGGTGTTTCCGGACCGATACGACCTTCAAACCTTCAAGAAAAGAGCGTACTCCCACCTTAAAGGCCAGCAACGCATTTGCGACGCCTCTGGTGTTGCGGATGTCCATGGGCGACGTTAATCGCTTTCCATCAGGCGATTCGTCTGTTCGTTTGCCACCTATAGCATAAGAAAAAAAAAATATATATAAGTGAAAATCGTGAACTTTTAAATCAATACATAGTTACTCGTGTCATGTTGTGTCACGTTCGATTCATACATTTATGATAAAATAGTACGTACCTAGTTTGTAATACATATACGGAAGTATCTGCTGTAGGTACAGTCAAAGGCAAAATAAAGTGGCAAAATAAAAATGCTCAAAAATATTTCCCACTGCACTTTAATTCTGTGTAATAAGACGTTGTCGTAACATACATATTTATAAGAGTATCCTTTCGATACATATTTTGTACTTGACTGTACGGAATAGGGTTAGTATGTTCTTAAAATGTCGGGGTTTAAGCGAGCCCTGCTTATTGTTATATATCTCGTATTGTATTTCAAAAATAAGAAATTGTATATCAATTAAAATTTCATACATTTACTATTATTACTGGGGTATGTTCTCTTGTTGAATGGTGATTCAGCACACTTCTTTGGGACAACAATCGGGAATACGTTTGCTTAGATCACCTTCAGTTTTTCTGCAGCCTGGCCTGATGAAAACAGCACCGCAACTGTGGAAACACATGAAAAATCACTTTTTTATTATATCACGACTTTGGCCAAAAATAATTCGGGCCTTGATGGACATTTTTACACGAACTGCCAAAACGCAGAGTATAGCCCCTTTGTATTGTATGTTTCATATTTTCTTTAAACGCGCAGATCTTCGCTACCACTTAACCGTTTTTAATTGTGTAAGGTATCATTAGAATCCTCGTGACGTCGCGGGTAACATAGGATATGTGACGTCACATTAAAAATAATATGGCGGCCTAGAAATTCAATATTATCTAACCAAAAAAAATAAATATGAAAGAAACCTATCGAGTTTGGTATCAAAATGAAGAACTTCAAACAACGATTACAAATATGTACATAACTTATATGTGTGTAACTTATTCAAGAACAGCGAGATTCATTAAAATGCAATCAAATCACAACAGAATAATATGTGATCAAAACGCCATGATTTGGGTATCAAATTAAAGCATTTTACATGCAGATTGTAAATACATATACAAGTTATATATTTAAGTATATGTATGAAGAGTAAACTCTAAATGTTCTACATCGCGGTATTGAAATGTTTCTTTGAGTTCTATGCCGTGACAGAACTGTCACCGCTGACACGGGGCTTAGTGTGTATGAAACAGATACATTATATAAGTGTTTGTGGTCGAGTGGTAAAACGCACGGCTGCTACGCAGCGGTTCTGGGTTCAATCCCCAGCTTGTGCCGATGAGTTTCTCGAAAAACTTATGTACCTATGTACATCATCACAAGTGCTTTACGGTGAAGGAAAACATCGTGAGGTAACCCTTTGTGTGTTCCCAACAAGTATTGGGCCAGCGTTGGGAACACGCAAAATAGGCACGTTAGATGTCGAGTTGCGGAAAATAGCTATAACACAATATTTAATAAGAATGAAAATAACATTTACATACGTACATAGTTTGCAAGATACGAGATATTTAACCACATATGTATGCTTAGTACATGATTGGTAGGTACGTCAGTTTGTCGCCGCGTGATAGATTTTCCATCTTTTACTAACTATATGAATAAAAGAGGGATGGATAGTCTATTTTGCAGCGATATACTGTCGCACTAATCATGTGCTAATGCCATGTATGTACCTACGTACCTCACTAATATCGAGGATTTCTAGATATGATTTGAATATCAGGCGAATGTACCTAACAATACAATAACAACAGCAATTGTGGCCAAACAAAATTGCATCAAAATTAAAACTCGAATTATGTTAAAAAATAAATTGTATTTAGGCCCTTTTTCGCCTACGGCCCTTCAGCCATTCGCAGACGTTCAGTCTTCGCATTTTCTCGAAACGAATTGTTGGGTCTGCGGCCCTGAGATTCGTTTTAAAGCTACACTTTTACATTGTATAGCGAAGGAGCGCTGGGCTCTGGTAGCTCGGTCTTCGGCCTCGTAAGCCGGCGCCCCTTTGGAGGACACTTCGGGCTATCAGTCCTACGCGGAGTGCGGTCTACAACTTTCGCAAATTGTCGGGCCTGCAGCTCTTTTTTATGTTTCACTATTTCATTACGTGCCCTGATAGCGCTAAGCTCTGGCTTCGATTGTTAAGATAGTTAAGAAGGACGGTTGTACCGCGTGGTTTCGCCCGTCGAGCCTCCAGTCCTCGGGATCGCGCCGAGAGCACCCCGATAGTGCCCCTCCAAGTCCTCGGCTCTAAGCGGAGCTGGGCTTATTCAGATGCTGGGGTAGTTGAAAAAGCTTGGTAGCTTATTTTTTTCACAGCTCCGTCTTCGGCCTTGCTTTAAATTTCTTATAAGTGTCATGCTAGGGTACTTTAAAGTCCGGGCCTCTTCCTCCACTGGTCCGGGCCGATGTCTGGGCTCTGGCGGCTCGGCTTTCGGCCGTTGACTCAACACGGAGCTCAGCTTTCGGTCTTCGTTAGAGTTTGTAGCGAACTGTCGGGCCTAAGACAGTTGACCCTTTGACCGCCACTGGCCGACAACTATGCCAATGCAGTAGAAACTTACGCGGGAACCCGTAAAGTTAAATTTCGTTTAAATAATCACGTACGCGGGGCGTCTGGAGCTCAACATATTCGTTCGTCTGGCGGTCAAAAGGCTAAAGGGGACGGTTAAACCGTGTGGTCTCACCCGTCGGACCTTCGGTCCTACGTGGATGTCGGCTTAATTCAGATGTTGGGGTAGTTGAAGAAGCATGGTAGCTCAATTTTCTCACAGCTCGGCCTTCACCCTTGCTCTAAATTACTTGCGAGTGACAGGCTTGGGCCTTCGAAGTAATAGTCCGGGCCTCCGCGAGCTCTGCTTTCGGCCTCCCATCCTTAAGCTCACCCTTCGGAAGTTCGGACTCGCTTAATATAAATTGGTTTCGCTAACATTCCGGCCTTCGCGCGGCATGCCCTACCTACGGCTTCGCCCAAAATACCTGGGATGGGAACTCTTCGGGCCTCCGGAGCGAACTTCGGCCCTCCGCAGGGTCAGCCTTCCAAATTTTATCGAAATTTAAAGAATCTTCGAATACACTAAAAGGTTTCAAATAAATTAATTAATAAAAATATTAAAAAACACGACTGCCGTTTAAAACGTTCTTAAAAGTAAAAAATAATTCTTTTTTCAGGTTTATTCTTGTGAGAGCGTATCTACATATAAGCGCTTGTCTTATTACTTACGATATATTGTTTCGATTGCAGTCGGGGAACCTTTCATTACAGAAAATAATTATAAACACTATGAAGGTTCCCCGACTGCAATCGATAGCTCAATCCCTCTCATATATGAGAGGAGGCCTGTGCCCAGCAGTGGGACATTATACACGGTCGGTGTTACGTCAGCATTCCGAAAGATTTTAATGCTGGATTCCTGACCATATTTAGAGTCTTTAATGTTATATAAAATTTCCTGGATTCGGCTTGGTTTCAGAGATAATCAACCTTTTTTCGAAATAAGTTTTTCGACGTAACTCGTCATTTAACTTCTTTTGGATTACAATGCTACCACAATGTGTTCTAATATTACCACACCTTTTGCCTGACAATCAAAAAATACGAATAGACTTGACGAAATAATCTCTACCTAAAAAAACAATTGAAATAAATAATTTAAACAAATTGTTGTTATGAATTAAAAGTACTGGAAATGTTAAAAAGTATTCAAATCGGCCTTAAAATAGAATTTTTTTTTTTTTTTTGGTGGAATTGACATTAGGTCTCATAATATTTTTTGTTTATTTTGATGTCTAGAATGCATAGTTAAAATCTTTCGCAATGCTCGCGTAACACCGTGTATAGCTAAAACAACAACAACAACAACAATCCTCGCGGTAACCGATGAAAATATTATTTAAGTAGGTATTTAACGAAGATTTCAGTAGCTACATCTTGCAATTGCAGGGGTAACTGTAATTGATTAATCAATAATAATGTAATAGATAGCTAACTAAAATGGTTATTAATAATATGATATTTCTCTACATATTTTATAAATTAAAGGTTGTTTGAAGTTGTGTTATGGACAGTCATTCTGGGGCTAACTTATAATATGACAGCCAAATTCTATAATAGAAATGTTAAAAAGACTTACGTTTCCCAACGAGTTTCATTATTGCTTCTCTGACACACGTACTTTTCACATTTTTGATCTGGATAATACGGTACGTCATACGGTAACACCCTGTTGAGATCGCCGATGTAGCACCCTTCTATTTTCGCTGTAAATGTAGTTAAATAATAATGATATCAATTTGAGTGTTAAATAACGTTGTCGTGGTGAAGCACTACTAAACATGAGCATTCTCAATCGAAAAATCTTATGAGTTTGAATAGGCCTTCATCACCTTCCCCTTCATGAATAGTGGACTTACAAAATACTTTCCCCCGTATTCATAAACGTTTGTTAACTTAACAAGCCGTTAATAATTGTTTGTCCCTTTTGCTCTTATGGACACAATGTTAAGACCGAAAGGGACAAACAATTATTAGCGGCTTGTTAAGTTAACAAACGTTTATGAATAAGGGGGTTTAAAATTAACCGTTTTCGAACATAATCGGCCAGCCGTATTTGAATAACTACAGAACCCTACACTGAGCTTGGCCCGAAATGCTCTTGGTCAGTTTTTAGGGTTCCGTAGCCAAAATGGCAAAAACGGAACCCTTATAGATTCGTCATGTCCGTCTGTCCGTCTGTCACAGCCGATTTACTCGGAAACTATAAATGCTACAGTAACGAAATTTGGTAAGGATATGTGTTGTATGAACCGTTACAGGATTATGATACTAAATGGTAAAAAAAACTATTAGGGTGGGGGCCCTCCATACATGTAACTGAGGGATAGAATTTTTTTTTTAGTAGTATACAGGGTGGAAAGGGACGACGTTCCTTCCCGCTACCGACCGAGTCTACCAACCATTACGATGAACTTTCAGTATGGGACCAACATCAATAGCGTACATTGTAAATTGACTTTTCCATACTTTTGAACTCTAACTAATCACTGACTTTGTATGAGGGGTTAAATTTTTAATAACATAAATTTCGATGTTGGTCCCGTACTGAAAGTTCATCGTAATGGTTGGTAGACTCGGTCGGTAGCGGGAAGGAACGTCGTCCTTTTCCACCCTGTATAAGCGTGTGGGGTATTAATAGAAAGGTCTTTGAAAATGATATGAAGGTTTATAAATCTCATTTTTATTTGAGCAAATCGTTTTCGAGATATCAGCTCTCAAAGTCTGAAAAATGTGTCCCCCCCCCCCCCCCTCTAGTTTTTAAACTACGACATATAAAATTCTAAAAAATAAATATGTTACGCACATTAATAAACTCTATCAACGATTTTTAGTTTTATTAAATTATCTCCTATAGTTTTTGAAGTAGGTTGATTTAACTGTATTTTTTTAATTATAAATTGATAATGGTACGGAACCCTTTGCGCGCGAGTCCGACTCGCACTTGGCCGGTTTTTTATAGTTGGATTCCAATAATAACAATAAGTACGCGACGTGTCTTCAACAAGACTAAATAAAATGTAACACATTAAGAATTATTTAAGAAAATTGCAGTTCGGAGATTGCATTTCAAGATGTCTTAAACATGAAAATATGCCACAATATCAAACATACAGAAACTACATCATATTTGCAAGGGCCGATAGGGAACAAATCCGCAAAGGATTGAAGTTCGCTCGATAGAAATCGACCACGAAAACATGCATAATTTTCGGGGAGTTTTTATTTCCTGACATTACTTTGCATGCTATAATAGTAATAATTTAGTATTTTGTAGCTTAAACTAATGCCGAGCGATGATAGGAGTAACTTTTTTTATAGGTTGTCATGTTTAAGAGATAGAGAGCTTAGCTTAGCTTAGACCTACATTATTAGGCTTACGTACCAAACTCCGCTGGTTTATCCTGTGGTGGGTATCTTGATAAAGCGGCATAAACTACAGCCAATAAGGAAACAGTAATTAGTAACTTTAACATGTTAACCACTATACTGACAAAAGCCAGAATAAAACAGATTTTTTACAACAAACGTACTTCGTTTTATACCATCGATAGATAACATCAAACTAATGGTAAAACGTCCTAAAATCCCATGACTTGCACACAGTTGTAAAGCGTCGTACTAGGGCCTATAATGACTTGATTTGTAACATTCCTTTTTTAGCTTGGTTGGAATAATTACGCAAATATTTATCTATGACGGCAAAAAATCAAGTTAGCTGCTGAATACCAAGCTGTCGTATGCCGCCCCTTTAAAAAAAACAGTGATTAATATGTATACGTGCACCAAATTGCTAATTTGTAGTACTAACGGCCACTGGGCCATCCGCAGCATGGGTCAGTGTCCGTTAGTACTACAAATCACAGACGGACGGACATGGCGAAGCTAGAAGGGTTCCTAGTTTACAACCCTGTGGGGGGGAGGCCTTTGCCCAGTGCCCAGTGGCATCATAATATTATTGTATGAAATTCAATTAAAACATCGATTGTCGATATTGTAATAAAACTTTTTCTGTTCCACATATAAAATTTGTACAGCAGCCGTCTATTTGACAGGGTTATAATGCTGAAGTTGATAAAATAATAAATGATAATTAATAGGTTACTAGAATATTAATCCCGCCAACTTCACACATACAGCAAATCTTTCTAGTTGACTTAATGATTTTAATTAACAGACCTTGATCATAATATTCATAATTGTTTAATACTAATGGTTTCTTACTGTTTACCTCTCAATAACAGGAATCCCAAGGTCGTATCTTGTAAAGATGCGCGCATTGAATATGATATGAGCTTGCTAGAAACGTGACAATAAAACTTAAGGAAAATTAAATAGAACTTAGGGTAAACTGGTTGACAGTGACCCGGCTTAGGTACTGGCGTGACTACCGCGAAAATCGAAAAGTGAAATTTCGAGGATTTTTCTGTCACTCAAACAAAGGCGTCATTAGAGTGAGAGAGACAAATCCTCGAAATTTACGAATCTCGTTTTTCGCGGTAGGGCCGCTGGTACTGGGCTTAAAAACTTGATGCAGAAAATAATTATGCCGACTAATTGTATCTTTTAAGCATTTTAATATCAATTCAAGAGATTAAAAGCTATTTAAACTAAATGAGTTAAGCAAAACTATGTTTTTGAATACTGGAGCCTTACTGGCTATGTACTGTGTTCATGTTTATTTATTTATTACTAAAAATTTGATTCACTCATTTTTATCTTTTAGCTACTAAAGTTGCATTCAGACCAAACGAGCTTTCGCTATTCTATCCCCCACTCTACGAAATCAACAAATCACGTTTTGTGTAACGATCGAATTTCATAGAGTAGGGGGTAAGAACAGCGAATGCTCGTTTGGTCTGAATGCACCTTAAGCTTGTTAATGTGTTCTTGTTAACTTGTAAAAAGGTTCCAACAATGAACATTGTGTATACAGTGCGTCAACATGATGCAGGCTTTTATTGAAATCGAGGATTGAGATGCAGATTTTTATCCAAACCATGACTATTGTGCATTATTTGTTTAAAAATCCTAATTTTAAAATTAATTAATTTTCTAAATAAAGTTAATAGAGACGCAATGTACCTAAGTAAGGTACACCCGGTTAACATCGGATCTAATGTAAGATCGGATGACCGCAATAACTACTAAAATAGTAGTCTTTTTTCCTCACTGGCTGTATTATGCATGACGCCATTTCACCCCGCCCCCTGTCTCTAGTATGCAGCAACCGCTCAGCTGCATCAGTCGTGAGCTGCGACCGTTAATTTTTTTTTTTTTTTTTTTTATATTTGATACTAGTCCGATCCTAAACCAAAAAGGTTTTTCGGTTGGGTGTCTTGAAAAAACAATAGTGCAAGTTTGAGTGTCGATTACTCCTAAGGTATTCGGCTGAGCGGCATCAAGTAAATTTATATTGAAAGCTTGTTTTCTTTTATATCACGTATATCACACATCTGCAGGTAAAAGTTAATGAGAATAAATTTATGACTTTTTTTGTGACATCCTTTCAACTCACCGAAAAATAGTCAGGTCTTACCCGGGTGTACCTTACTTCAAAATAAATCGTTAATTTGGATTTGACAATAACAGATTGCAGCTACTCGCAGCGTTTGACAACTAAGCAGTACACGCGTTACATTGATCGTCCGAGGGAAATAAATATAATTGTTCGGTTAGTTTAAATATTTGTCAACTCTTCATACTTGAAAACGATTGCCAGTAACTGATTTTCGTAAAAGCCAGGGTCATGGTAACACACTATTTACCACCATTTGTCAGTTAAAATTAAATATCAGGGTGTAGGAAATTTTCACTTTTGAGAAAATTTAATAAGGGTGTAGATTTTGTATGGGAAGACGAGGAAGATTACTTGTATAATTTGTAGGCAAACTAAAATACGATTTTGCAAAATTTAACTCTACTTCTTCTTTGAAACTTTTTTAAGCTTGCAATGTTAGGCGGCCCAGAGGACCTAGTCCCATCCGACGGTGTGACCAGATATCAGCGCAAATGGACACCATACTGAGCAACGCTTTCCACAAAGCAACTGATAGCGAGAAGTGGAGAGCTGCAACAAAAGCCATTAGAAAGCGGAGTCAAGATCCTCAGCAGTGAGGGACCGACTCAGAAGATGAAGACCTACATTAAGTACATAAATGATTATGTTTTCAGTTTAAAATACCTATTGCCCACTTGTGGAGAAGTTAAAAGTAGACTGCCAATCTGGGAGATGAAGACGCATGGCCGAAATAAAAATGTATGGGTAGGTACCTAATACAGGGTGTTCCACGAGCCACTGAAAACCTTGAACGGGGTGATTTAGTAGGCTATACTGAACAACTTTTAATATGGGCCAATAGCGAAATCTAAAAAAAAAATTGTCTTTTTCATACATTTAGACCGATTGATCACGACATTTTATATAAAAAGGCAATTTTTTTTTTGAGATTTCTGGGTTAGCTCCATAGTAAAAGTTATTCAGTTTAACCTACCAAATCACCCCGTTCAAGGTTTTCAGAGGCTCGTGTAACACCCTATATAATGAACATAGAATTTGTAAAGCCTGAAATCGTACAAGACATGAGATAATAAAAACACACAGGTGCAGTCCACAAGAATGTTGTCAGGTACGTTAAGCCGATCTTCGCGAACATCTATGAAAGTTATGAATACAATAAAATTTTTGGTGTATCTTAATTTTATAACTGGGTGTTTGTATTTATAGAGTATTCTCGCAGTTTCCATATATTTCTAAGGTAGATGTCATAGCCGTCACGTTCCTGACAAAGTAGACTTTTTCGTGGAATGTACCTCCATTGCGTAAATCTACTCAATAATAATAATGATGGGTACCTACTTAGTGCAGCTTTGTGTGAGGGGAAGCGCGGAGTGGGGTTAGTTGGGTAAGTCTTACCTAATAATTTTAGTAAAGGGTTAAGCGTAGTTTTAAGTAGGTACCAATTTTTTGTAATTTTTTGAGGAATTCTGTCTCATTTATAAAAAATATTATTGTCTAATTTAATTTAAGTACCTACTACATTTAGATTCAAGCGAAGCCTTAAATGGATTATTTTGAAGTACAGTGGCGTTCAGAATTGCATGGACAATTTATGAATGAATTCATTCCTAAACTGTCCATGCAATTTGAACCTCACTGTACCTTTATTAACGCAACATTCTATGCATACCTATTTGTCTGTTTACTAATGGAATAATTATAAATCTACTTTGGTTTTTAATGTCTATTTTTCTTTGCTGCATTCCGTTGTTGTTAACAAATCATCCACATTAGGTACCTAATAAACAATACCTATCTGTAAGTACCTAAGTACTGTTGTTAGTCATAGACATGCATAATAACGTGACGATCGAATCCCAAGGGCATTATAATTCTATTTAAATAAAAAACCACATTCATAGCATCATTTTCCTTAATTCTCATCTGTTTGTTGGTCGACAAAGTAACTTTCAAGTCATTATATCTAGTAGTATCCTTATTTGGCTTCATATAAGACGTGTACGCATACGTATTAAGCTAACATGCATAAAATACTTTTGTTTTCGGCTATTTTTGCAACTGCCTATAGCGCCGTACATTTTCGGCCGCATGTTGAAAAGCCTGCCAAATTTGGTATGTAAATGTTTTTTTACTACTTTTATGTAATTCTATATTTTGTATCATACGGAATATCAGCATTCTGCGTCACTATTTATCTGAAATTGAAATTGGAATATGTAACTATTAGTTATAGCTATAACAGATATTTTTTACAAGCAGTAGCAAAAAAAAATTGTTTTAAAATATCAGCAGCTTATTTTTTTATTTAAATCAACTTCCAATTCAAATTAATTTATTTGCTATCAAACATCCTGAAATGTATACAAATACAATTTTATGTACCTGTACAAATATATCATATTTATTAATTTAATGAATGTAATGTCAGAAGTTGAATAATCTAAAAATAATCTAAAAAGAATGTCATACATAAACTATGAGAGTAGGTAATTATATATTTAATGAGCATAATCAGTTAGACAAAGATTGTACGATAATGTCGGACATTACCTTTGCATACATTTGTGGAGCCTACTCCTTAAAATATGTTTTATGTTAAAAATAATGATAATATAAATTTAAAACAGCAAAGATCGGTAATAATCAGAAATACATAATGCATTTATACCTATTAGGTCATTAACTGTTGCGAAATACTCATTGATAGAATAGTAAGGTTTAAGTAGGTACTTACACTACTTACCCCCTTATTCATTGTTTGTCCGTTTTGCTCTTATGGACACATTGTTAAGACCGAAAGGGACAAAAAATTATTAGCGGCTTGTTAAGTTAGCAAACGTTTATGAATAAGGGGTTAGTTAGTTATTTATAGATATCTTTGTATCTATACAAAGATATCTATAACTGTTAGTATTTTATAATCTAAGACATCCAAAATCCAAAATCAAGCAAATCAGCAAAATCCTTTCTCTTCGGCTTTTTACGGAAACATCCGAATTCATATTGCTGTCACAATGAACTTCAGTAGGTATATGTATATTGCACTGAAGCTAATTGAGACAGGGAGATAAATTCAGGCGTTTCCGTGAAAAGCCAAAGAGAAAGGATTTTGCACTACTTCTGTACAGTCGAGTGCATTAATATACCTATAGACACATTTGTAAGGGATCAGTATGGAGAAGTGTATAGATATTAATGCCCTTGACTGTACATCTATGTGTGTCCGGTTCACCTGAACAACCCGCAAGAAATGTGATGATTCTCCTTAAAGCTATAAAGGTGCGGTTAAACTTAAAGAGCATTCGCTGTTCTAACCTCCCGCTCTACGAAATTCGATCGGTACACAAAACGTGATTGTTTGATTTCGTAGAACGGGCGCTAGAACAGCGAATGCTCTTTTGGTTTAAACGCACCTTAAGTTTATTTTCGAATGTTCTTAGATCTTTGCATTATTTTCAACGATCGGAACTTTGGGTGCAAAACCTTAACAAAACTTGTCTTGTAGAGATAAAATAGCACATTCAGCCATAAAATATACATGTTCACACATCCATACATTGTAAGTTCAAGATTCCGAGATAGGCAATAAAATTTTTGAATAATATTCGTACTTTTCTTGGCTATGCTCCCATATTATGACAATTTCTAAAGTATAAATATTAGATGTCATATACCAAAGAAAAACGACCAAGATCACCTATGTCCGAGGTGGGGATCGAACCCACGTACTCAGCTTTCGCGGCTGATGCCTGTACCCCTCGGCCACTCGGTCTTAGCAACCACCGGTCAAATTTCTCGGGTATATGCAATCCCTTACAAGGCTAGGCGCCTTTGACCATTCTCTAAGGGCAAGCACTAACTACATGCCTGCACCTCCTATTTAGAATACTTTACAGTTTTCTAGAATAGCTAGAGAGAGATGGTGCTGCCATCTATTGAACATATTGCGAAAACACAAATCAAATTATTTATTAACTAAATATTTTGATTTGTACTTTTAATTTTTCTCCAGTAGTCACACTACTTAATACTATATAAATTATAAATATTAGATGTCATATACCAAAGAAAAACGACCAAGATCACCTATGTCCGAGGTGGGGATCGAACCCACGTACTCAGCTTTCGCGGCTGATGCCTGTACCCCTCGGCCACTCGGTCTTAGCAACCACCGGTCAAATTTCTCGTTCAATTTGCTCGGTTGATTTGTGTTTTCGCAATATGTTCAATAGATGGCAGCACCATCTCTCTTTAGCTATTCTAGAAAACTGTAAAGTATTCTAAATAGGAGGTGCAGGCATGTAGTTAGTGCTTGCCCTTAGAGAATGGTCAAAGGCGCCTAGCCTTGTAAGGGATTGCATATACCCGAGAAATTTGACCGGTGGTTGCTAAGACCGAGTGGCCGAGGGGTACAGGCATCAGCCGCGAAAGCTGAGTACGTGGGTTCGATCCCCACCTCGGACATAGGTGATCTTGGTCGTTTTTCTTTGGTATATGACATCTAATATTTATAATTTATATAGTATTAAGTAATGTGACTACTGGAGAAAAATTAAAAGTACAAATCAAAATATTTAGTTAATAAATAATTTGATTTGTGTTTTCGCAATATGTTCAATAGATGGCAGCACCATCTCTCTCTAGCTATTCTAGAAAACTGTAAAGTATTCTAAATAGGAGGTGCAGGCATGTAGTTAGTGCTTGCCCTTAGAGAATGGTCAAAGGCGCCTAGCCTTGTAAGAGATTGCATATACCCGAGAAATTTGACCGGTGGTTGCTAAGACCGAGTGGCCGAGGGGTACAGGCATCAGCCGCGAAAGCTGAGTACGTGGGTTCGATCCCCACCTCGGACATAGGTGATCTTGGTCGTTTTTTTTGGTATATGACATCTAATATTTATAATTTATATAGTATTAAGTAGTGTGACTACTGGAGAAAAATTAAAAGTACAAATCAAAATATTTAGTTAATAAATAATTTGATTTGTGTTTTCGCAATATGTTCAATAGATGGCAGCACCATCTCTCTCTAGCTATTCTAGAAAACTGTAAAGTATTCTAAATAGGAGGTGCAGGCATGTAGTTAGTGCTTGCCCTTAGAGAATGGTCAAAGGCGCCTAGCCTTGTAAGGGATTGCATATACCCGAGAAATTTGACCGGTGGTTGCTAAGACCGAGTGGCCGAGGGGTACAGGCATCAGCCGCGAAAGCTGAGTACGTGGGTTCGATCCCCACCTCGGACATAGGTGATCTTGGTCGTTTTTCTTTGGTATATGACATCTAATATTTATAATTTATATAGTATTAAGTAATGTGACTACTGGAGAAAAATTAAAAGTACAAATCAAAATATTTAGTTAATAAATAATTTGATTTGTGTTTTCGCAATATGTTCAATAGATGGCAGCACCATCTCTCTCTAGCTATTCTAGAAAACTGTAAAGTATTCTAAATAGGAGGTGCAGGCATGTAGTTAGTGCTTGCCCTTAGAGAATGGTCAAAGGCGCCTAGCCTTGTAAGGGATTGCATATACCCGAGAAATTTGACCGGTGGTTGCTAAGACCGAGTGGCCGAGGGGTACAGGCATCAGCCGCGAAAGCTGAGTACGTGGGTTCGATCCCCACCTCGGACATAGGTGATCTTGGTCGTTTTTCTTTGGTATATGACATCTAATATTTATAATTTATATAGTATTAAGTAGTGTGACTACTGGAGAAAAATTAAAAGTACAAATCAAAATATTTAGTTAATAAATAATTTGATTTGTGTTTTCGCAATATGTTCAATAGATGGCAGCACCATCTCTCTCTAGCTATTCTAGAAAACTGTAAAGTATTCTAAATAGGAGGTGCAGGCATGTAGTTAGTGCTTGCCCTTAGAGAATGGTCAAAGGCGCCTAGCCTTGTAAGGGATTGCATATACCCGAGAAATTTGACCGGTGGTTGCTAAGACCGAGTGGCCGAGGGGTACAGGCATCAGCCGCGAAAGCTGAGTACGTGGGTTCGATCCCCACCTCGGACATAGGTGATCTTGGTCGTTTTTCTTTGGTATATGACATCTAATATTCATAATTTATATAGTATTAAGTAGTGTGACTACTGGAGAAAAATTAAAAGTACAAATCAAAATATTTAGTTAATAAATAATTTGATATGTGTTTTCGCAATATGTTCAATTTCTAAAGTTTTGCACTTATAGTTCTGATCACTGATTATTTTACAGAGCCAGTTTTTTTTTATTTATTCAACACCCTTATTGCAGTATTATTTTTAGTCCCTAACTTACTTGTTATGAAATAAAACTATGAAAACGGATAAACTCGCGTATATTAACTAATTTTAACTTCATTCCGACGTTTCGAACACTTTACAGGGTTCGTGGTCTGCGGATGACTCGGTCTCGGTTACTTGTTATCACAAACATGTCATTAATCTTCCTAAAATTGTTACGTATCACGTTACGTCTTGCTATTTTATACTAGTTTATGTTTTTAAAAACATAGAGATAAAAAGATACGACTTTTAATATTTCATAGTTTCCGAACATACATAAATACCCCAGACTTTTACACAGTAGTATCACATAATGCTTTCGAAATATGTATGGTAAACAGTTTTCAGTGTAAGTAATACTATCTGGGTAACCGGATTTACCATGCGACGATATATATAATAAATAGATACATATAGGTAGATATTTAAATATATAGTCAGCCATGACCATGTTTTTTTTTTTAGACGAAATTACAATTAATTTTTTTGTTAGGGAAATGAAATCAAATAAGTTACATGAAAAGATTTCTTAATTTATATTTAAAGTTGATTATTTTAATGTAAAGTATCATGTGTTAAATATCTGCAACTAATAAATTAGGACCTTATGTAGTGGCAGAAAAAGTATCAAAAACCCTCAATGGAACTATGTCAAAGTGACGCCATAAATCAAATTGTAAGAACTCTGTAACTAGTTGTCATTATGATTATGACATGGTTGTAGAGTAGCCTGGATGCTTAGCCAAGTTGCCGATCGCTAGCGCTGGCTAGCGCATCGTAGTTTTCCCTCTCTGTCATTCCTTCATAATAGTGCGACAAAGAGGGAAAACTACGATGCGCTAGCAAGCGCTAGCGATTGGCAACTTGGCTAAGCACCCTGGAGTTCCGATTGGTTGAGTGTACTGTACTATTTCCAACGGCTTTTAAAGGTACGTTGGTTGCAAAATTGTACATAGTTCAGGCCTTAATCGACACAAAAATCACGATCGCGTCAATAGTGTTACGAAAGTTCGTGTTACAAACTGTATGGTATACTCTGTCTAACAACCTTTGGCAGTATAATAAGGTGGCACATTTAAAAAACGTACGTGCGTTTTGTTGATATCTATCAAAAAAAAATTATTGGTTGCCCTTTTTCACTCTAAAGTTAGACAAAATTTTACTTCGTAACACAAAAAATATATCGTTAAATTTTGTTTACATTAAAGGCTAAGTATGTATTTTTTTTGCAATCAACCCATGTTATGTTATGTGTTTTGGAGGGACGCTCGACCGTAATCGAGCGGGCTGTCGAGCATTTGATGTGCTCATTCACCGCATTTCCCGTTGCTGGAGCTGCAGATTCATGTCCCTGCTGCATTCCCCCATAACTTCCTTCTAGTCTCTCTAACCAGACTTCATTTGTTTCAGCCGACCAAAAAGGCTGTTTCGTCCCAGAACTGAACAAAGTGTTGCCATATGAAGAACCTTTCAGGCCAGCAGACGGAAAACCATGCGCCATCTTTGTGTGTCGAGCCAATGAAACACAAATTGACACGTAAGTTTAGAATTTTATATTATATTTGTATCGTATTTCCACGTCAACAGTGTCCAGTCAAAGGCAAAGTAAGGTATATACATAAAAATACTCAAAAATAATTCGCGGTGCACTTTGATTCTGTGTAATAAGAACGTCGTAACATACGTGTAAGAGGATTCCTTCGATACATATTTTTGCAGTTGACTGTCCAAACTGAATTAGAACTTTACGCACGGGCGTGTAGTGTATTTTGCTGTGTGAACCGTGGCTTAGATATTATATACTCGTGTTATGTTGGTCTTTAGTGTTGAACTTGCGGTGCCGGCATAATTAGGTCATGAGCGTCCAAGAAGTTCTGCCAAACGCGACTCAGCGAGATTTTCATGGACACATACATAGATAAATATCAATTAGCAGGGTACATATTGCAATAATACCTAAAATTAAAAAACCTAACGTTAAATTTAATAATCTACGTTCAAAATACCTAAACTTTAAATGCCTAATGGTGTTTTGACCTAAATTCTAAATGTAGAAAGTTTAAAAGGGGTACGTATTGCAATACCTAAAATTAAAAAACCTAACGTTAAATAACCTACGTTCAAAATACCTACAATTTAAATGCGTAATGGTGTTTTGACTTAAATTCAAAGTGTAGAATCCTCATCCTTGCGAAACCAAAGAACCCCTTCTTTGGCTCAGGGGGCGGAGCCCCCGCATTAAAAAAAATAACAAATTTGTACCTCTCGTATTCTAACCTGGATAGGTTCGTTAGGTACCTTTTATCCCTTAGAGCAGAAATAGAATCCCCGCGCAGCGGGGCTTCGTCGACCGGTTCCCAGGTCTAAATTACTTACTAAAATTGTTTAGGCAACAGTATTTTGACCATTGGATATTTTAAATGTTCGTATTTAAAATTTTGATGATATAGCTTTAAGAATTTTAAACTTTAGAGATATTAAGTCGAATATGTATTACAAACTTAGGTTATACATTGAAAGGTGTTACTTTCTTAGGTATTTAAAAACATTAGGTAATACCATTTCAGGTATTTTGAACGTAGGTTATTTAACGTTAGGTTTTTTTATTTTATTAACAATTAGCCGTTGGCACATAATTATATTATATTATTAACATATTTGTAATTTTTTAACTGTAATTTTAATTTTGAAATAATGGATTTTAATTTGATTTTTAGTAAAATTTTATGTTTTTAATTTTATGATTTACATTGTTATAAATTTTAATTATAATGTTGCAATTTATATTAGTTCCTATATCCCTAAATTGTCAATTTGCCTACTAACACTACCAATTAAGTTAATGTTACTAACACAATGATCCAAGTTGGTCATCATCATCATCATCATCATCATCAGCCTATGATAGTCCACTGCTGGACGTAGGCCTCTCCTATTAACTATGCCATTTACGACTAACCAAGTTGGTCGTAAATAAATAATTTATTATTATTTATTATATAAACGCCTGGAAGATTGGTGCAAATAGTGACACATTTATACCTAGAGCAACTTCGAAAAAACCGTAAGGCGAATTCTGGCACCCTAGTGAAAAGGGGTATAAGTCGAATTTTGGCCAAATTGAGTTAAGTATACCAAAAAATTTCAAAAAAAAAATGGCATCTGCTGGTGTAAAAGGATCTAAGATATCACATAAATTGACAGAGTTACGGTCGTGTAATATGGTATAACTAACACAAATGACCATGCAGTGTCAGGTATAAGTTGAAATAAATTCTTACTAACAAAAAAAGTATATCGTTGAAAAGTTACAAAAGGTATTAGTGTAGCTAAGTTTTACGCGTTTGGATTTTTGTTGTGTGTAACGCTATAACTACTCATATTCTCTTGATGGTCACTCGGATAATGAGGATCCATGTGTATTTAAATCACTTTACACGAACAATAAAAACATTTTTTGAGATACAATTCGACATAAACCCATATTCACGAATAAAATTATGTTGTTACGGGTACAAGTCGACTTTAATCACTTTGAATTACAGTTTTTTACATGTGATACAATCCATTTGCGGGAATTATATCCGTTTTCACCAAATTAAAAAGTATTACTTAACATTTAACACCAGTAAATTGGCGGATTTGTACTAAGTTGTACCCTTTTACACTCAAGTTCCGTTATACATACACAATGTTTAAAATAGTTAGTAGTGTTAATTGTTAATATTTAATTTACTTAGTGGTTACTGATTTTCTTGAAGTATGATTATATATTTTATATTTTTTCAAATCCATCTGTTAAATTCTGCTGCTTATTTGTTAAAACCTAATATAGTTAGTAATATTAGTTTGTGTTGAAAGTTGTATATGACCTAACGCAAATACCTTTTTTAAATTGTAGTAACAATTTTACTTATGATCTAGGTAATATAAAAAGCGCGCTATAGCCTTGTACGAGTATTTGCTGCTGTTCTATGGCTGTTGCAATATCTATATTACTCCAGAAACATGTGATTAGAACAATTTCAAAACAGCCACCCGGAAATCATGCCTGGCCACTTTTTAAGAATGCTGACATAATGAAAACAATATTATCACAATATTTTTTTAAATTGTCTACTAACAAAATTAATAAAGTCAATGTATAATTAACACAATAATTCAAGTTGATATTTACCTATACAAATTTTATAGAATTATATTCGATAGAACATAATAGTGACAGGCTTTTTACTTATACTCGTCGATTAAAGTCTGTTTATTAAAATTCCATACAGAGTACTGCAACGTTACTATTTTCATCCGAAACAACTGGAATAACTTCTTTACACACTAGTGCGAGAAGTTGTTTATATCTTGTCTGATTGAAAACTTCGCAAGGCCATCTGTACTGAAAAATGTCGTACGATACACGTGCAAAAAGGCAATTCGGTCGTGCTTTGCTTTATTTATGCTTATTTCGAACTTAATTCTTTTCACAGTTGTATCGTAATGTACATTACGATAGGCTATAGACAATAGTTTTTTTTAATAAAATATCGATTTTCAATAGTATGTTATTTTAGGTGACTCGATAAGATACAAAATTGCCATTCAGGCGTTACGGAACGTACCTAGCTGCGCGCACGACATCCAGGGCATAAAGTCATTGGGGATTGAATTTTATGACTTAAATTATTTACTTTCATGAATCCGTAGAAAATATAGTATTTGTACTATTTAGGTTTTTAGTCGAGTACCGTGTTAGCGAAATAAGGCATGAGAAAAAAATGATTATGACACGATTTTTAAAGTAAAATTTAAAATTGATAAGAATAAATAAATGCTAGGGTATTTTTAGGTACTATGAAATTTAAAAACATTTCATTTTATGATACTTTGTGTTTTGGCTATTGAAAATAAGTAATATTTTTCTAATTCAAGGAAGTAATTTCTAATAAAAAAATATAAAAAGAAATATTTTTATTGTAACTTATTTCATAGAATTTGGATACAATTGAATAAAGTGATTAATATAAATCTTGTTAATCCCTTTTACATGTTACTAACATTTTGTGCACAAAGGTATAAGTCGGTTTTTTTGGGATTATATTGTATACGTATATGCTATGCCATTCAAATTAATTACGCCAACAAACTTAGCCAAAAATTTTTCGTAAAAGTACATGTCAAAAAGAGTTATCATAAAATAAGTTAAATGTATACCCGTTTTCACTAATGTCCAATATATGTGAAAAGGGGTACTAATTTGGTTATATTTCTAAATAGCATTTATTTCAGCGGGTACAAGTCAATTTTTTTTGAAACTATTGATTTTAGCCACAAACCAATGACGGCATGTGAAAGAGCGCATTGTATTTACTCAAAGTACATTTAAAGTTATTTAAATTTTTTTGCCATTTAGGCACAGTAATTTTTAATAATTTCGCCAATTGTTTTTTGGCTCTCCTGTAAAGTGGCAAATTTCGACTTATACCCCTTTTCACTAGGGTGCCAGAATTGTGTCAACTGCTAATTGATATTTATGTGCCTATGAAAATCTCACGGAGTCGCTATTGGCACAATTTCTTGGACACCCATGACTGATATATCGGCACCGTATGATCAACACAAAAGACGACGGTTCAATCTTCGAAAAAAAAAAGTTCTAACGCAAATTTTACTTGGTTGTTGCACTAGGTGCGGCAACGCAGATGTACCAGAGGGCTGCCGGCGTGTTCTACCCACGCCAGACAACTGTTGCGGCGAAATCAGATGCGACTACCCGTAGAAACATTTGAGAATCAGGGGCCCTACCGCGAACATCGAACGAAACAAGCTCGTCCGAAACTAAAATCGAACGAAAGAGAATTGAAAACGTTACCATGAAATTACTTCGATTCTACTTCTTTCGGACGAATCTATGACGTGAATGAAAAGAAGGAACGTTCCGTTAACTACCGTTAAGTCGACATCACACTTTCATCACACGATGCGATCAAAAACCGGTAAAGTAGTCATTAACATAAAATAGGTTAAAGAAATTGTTAAAAATTAAAATTATGAACGGATAATATGATGCGATACTAAATACTACTCCTTTAACTCATTTTCACGCTTAATTAGATTTTTTTCGTTCCTTGTTAAAATAAGCATCAAATGAACGCAAGTGTCAAAGTTGTCAAAAGTACAAAACCAGTCGCCAGTCACCATTAAAGATTAAAGTTGTAAAATATAAAATAGGATTTCGGCTTATAAACGTAAGAAAAGCTCTATAATTATCTTGTATAACAATTAATTAAACCTTAAGTATAAAAACTGAGGCACTAAGTACTTAATTTCGTATTAAAATGAGATTTTTTATTTTAAATTCGCTCACTTTGATAACATATAATTTCCGTCTTTATTTATTTTTTACAGCGTGCCACCAGTTAACCATCACCTGTGATTATTTAACAAAGCACCCAGATTTGGGGAAAGGCAACCTCAGGCATATTGAGATTATTGAGGGTCGCACAGAGTCCAAACGGCGATGGGACTGAGACCACTCACTTATGACCTTTCACTGAGACCTTCAATGGGCCTCAATTGGGCAGTAAAAATGCCACACAA
The DNA here is from genome assembly GCA_025490895.1 of Thaumatotibia leucotreta. Classification (NCBI taxonomy): domain Eukaryota; kingdom Metazoa; phylum Arthropoda; class Insecta; order Lepidoptera; family Tortricidae; genus Thaumatotibia; species Thaumatotibia leucotreta. The sequence continues at coordinate 48,311 of JALPQI010030290.1, read as the reverse complement.
TGGCAAAAGGTAAAAAATACTATTTTCCATAACTTAAGATTTTATTTCTTGAAAATTATTTATATTGCAGTAAACATTTTTCTCTCATTTACTTCTTGGTTAGTTTCGTTTTGAATTTGTGTTTGTAGCTTGGCTTCTCTTTAAATAGGTGTGGGCGGATAAAAAATATACTGCCAAAGGCGCGGCTGAGCTTAACCGTGTGGCCACTGGGACTGGTGGTTGTCCTCTAAACTCAACGAAATAGATCTCCAGGTGTTGGCAATTATGGGAGAAGGTTTTGGCGGTCGCCAGACCCAGGCCTTCATTAATCCGTTTCAGGTATTGCATTTCATTCAGTTTTTATTTTTGGGAAATTTCTAGTTATTAGCATTATGCTAATCATCGCACCTGCAAAGTTCTCTATGTAAGATTTATGTCTTAGAAGTAGTAAAGTAACTACAACTCACAAGAGCTATTATAGTTATTTATTATACAAGGGGGCAAAGTTGTTGTTTAACTGTCGTGCCAATATTGAGACCTGAGCTAGCGAAAGATTCCAAAATTGAGCCACGAGCGTAGCGAGTGGTTCAAAAACTGGAATCTTGAGCATTGCGAAGGTCTCAAGGCACGAGAGTTGAACAAACTTTGCCGCCAAGTGTAATACAACTTTTTTCCCCTCACTATCGCGAGGAAATATGATTAAAAATCTCATCCAAATGTAAATTAACTTAAAGAAACTATTTAAAACTCAATGTCGAAACGTATCGTAGAATAGAGTTACTTATGGAACATAAATATTGCCAATGGCTTACAAAGTCACATGAGAAACGACCAATTTAACATGTGAGCTCCGATTGCGCATGTTTACTACGGTCATACAGATCCACTTTTACTAGGCAGTAGGGGGCTATAGGAATTAGAGAAATGTCAAATTACTTTATTCACAAGTGTGTAAAAAGCGTTTTTACCCGCTCGTATTAAAGGATAAACGAGCGCTTTACGAGCTAGTGAGGGGAAAATTCTTTTGTCGTTTGTTTGTTAATACTATTGCTATAAGAGACCTGTCAATGTCATCAGTCATAGAAATATTTAATTTATTTTTTGAATACACTTAAAAGCCTCCGATTACAAAATTAAATTGACTCCTTGCTTCACAATTTAAAACTTACCTGCAGCCACAATACTCTCATCAATCAAAATATTTTGAAAATGTCTTCTAGCCTATTAAATCTTAGTTTTCATATGTCTTTAAAATAAATCCCATAAAAAATATAAAAAAAATCGCGTAATACACATTTTTCTAGTTATTATGAAGCTTATTACAATCGGAGACGTTACATTCATAGTTGTAGACGCCTATATAGGTACATATACCTAGGACAAACTAACAATTACTTACTCAGGTGCATGAGGCTGTACAACAGCAGCAGCAGCTCTATGAAGAGGAAGTGGTGCTGGATATGGACCACCTCTATGCTGCTCCACTACAACAGCAGGTGGTGCATGGCGAAGGAGCCGAGGCCAGAGAAGAAAAGCAACTGCGACCATCCAGTAAGATATGACTCATTTCTTCATACCCAATCATACTATCAATGAGCTAAGTCCCTGATTACGGTCTGATTACTCTTCCAATAAATTAAGCACATAAATCAGTATAATGTACTTTTATCCAGATGCCTTAAAAAACTGATGATCACTTGGTTCTAAGTTCTGAACAAACCTGTTATTGTCATCGTAGTAGTTAGAGAGGTCCTATATTCCTAGAAATTTTATTCCAATGTTTAATATTATATTGTATTAAATTTTATTTTTTGCTCGCAAGTGTGTTAAGAATAACATAATATGCATCATGGCCTGAAGTGGATTACACACTTCTTGATGTAACTAATGATTATACGTATTTTCGTTTCAGGCAGTAGAAGAACGGAAAGGCGTCGATCGAGACTGCGCATAATTTAAAATATTTCATAATCATTGTAATCAAGCACTTTCAGAACACAAGTTTGGTCTTATCACCAACTTAAAACCTTGAGTTCACAAACATGTATAGTTAAAATTATTGATATTTATTAGTATTAATATAAAAATAAATTTACGTGTTTCACGATATGTGTCAAAGACAGCAAATTCCATTGAAACTGGCTTACTATTTGTTTATTGTCGATTATTGGAAAAAAAATATGGAAGAAGATAAAAAAATACATTTTTAAAATATACATATATTATTCCCTTAACTGTTTTATTTCTGTCTTTAGTTTTTTTCTTCTTTATTTCACCACTTTGCCTGCATGACTAATATGTACCTAACCAAAAATTGCAAATTACTACCAGTACCTACTAACGGTCACTGAGCTAAACTGCGAACGGACAGACAGACGGACATAGCGAAACTATAAGGGTTCCTTGCTTACTATGGAATCCTAAAAACCAAGTGAGTTTCAAAGAAAAATACCTTAAAATACATACCAATCAATCATTATCTATGTAAATTCCTATGAGAACATACCTAAAATGAGTTTTACAATTCATTCAACGATTTCTCAAAAAAGTAGATAGGTACACGTTAAAATAAAATAGAATTGATGTTTTTTTTTTCATAATTATATAAGACTTAGGATATGATGATTGTTTTTGTACTAACTAAATGCTTATTTTAAATACAGATTTAGGATCTATGCTTAACTAAATACCTGCCTTAAGAACCCTATAAGCATGGAACGTCAAAATTCGATTTTAGTAAAAACTTATATCAGTATCGGTTACCTATATTGTTAATATAATAATGCTTATAAGTTTTTCAAAAAAATGTTCATTTTCGATCATCATCACTATCATCTCAGCCATAAGACCTCCACTATTTAATTGAACATAGGCCTCCTCTCTGGACCTTCATATGTAACCGTTGGAAGCTACCTGGACCTGCAGCCAGCGTCTCCCGGCAATCTCCATAAAGTAGTTTGTCCGTCTTGTTCTTGTGGGTGGACGTCCTACGCTGCGTTTGCCAAACCATGGTCTCCACTCGAGGACATTTTGCTTTCATCAGATGGCCCTGCCCAATGCTTCAGTTTGCTAGTCCGAGTCCGGAGGACTATGTCGGTGAATTCAGTTCATATACGGATTTCCATTTCTGAATTTGGTCCATTTCCTTCTCCAAGTTTAGCACTCTGCATAGCTCGTCGAGGGACTTTGAGATGAGTTCGATGGTGAAGGACCACGTTTCCGCGCCGTAAATCATCTATAACTCCACGCTAATTGAAGACTCATCTTGAGTCACTGAGGTGAGTCGGACGAAAAGAAAGTTCTTGTTTCCCGAACGCTGCCCAATAGAGCTGGATTCGGCGATTGACCTTTTTTTAGAAGTTGGACCTACATATCAAATTGTATTATAAAGAAATATCGGTACAGGTGAATCTAACTTTTAAAATTGATGATTTTTGAAAATCTGTTCATGATTCTCGGAGGTATCGAGTAAATTACATACAAAAAATCTGGCCAATTGAGAATTTTCTCCTTTTTTGAAGTTGGTTAAAAATACTTGATGGTGCGTTAAGGTACATTCAAGGTAAAAAAACATAGATGCGGACAGAGTGCAAAAGTATGTATCCACGACTTTATTATTATTTTGTCGTGTATTCATATTTATTGCAATTTACGCGCATCTATTTCTTCTACCTTGACTGTACTTATTATTACGGATTACGGCCCGCGGCGACAGACAGATACAAGAGTTTTTTGTAGGTTCAAAATAAAAATCTATGCATATACTGTTCATTTATTTATTTTTAGTACAAGTAATACAATGTACAAACAAACTTCATTTCTATCACTGTGCAGAAACAATATGTATACTGAAGCATAGCACCAGTGACATCATAAACTGTTTTATTGTTTAATTTCGTTTAATTGTGGTATTTATAATAATTTAATAAGCTAGCGGATAATCTCAATTCTGTTGACATTAAATAATACTTGAAAACGTGTCTTTAATCTAATCTGTAATCTCGCTCTCCTTGGGACTAGGTCGATTCGTGTACGATAGTCCCATGATATTTATTTATTTGCCTCTCGACATTTACTGCCTGCCGAGGTTGGCGATCAGCCTCGCCCTCGCCTCGCGGCCGCGGCGCAGCGCCGAGTGCGCGGGCGCCGCGTGCTGGCCGGCGTGAGCGCCGCGTTGCAGCTCCAGCGGCTCCATACGCGCCGCCAAGCACGCTGCACGCAACCACTATCGCTCCCACCGTGTCGGGCCGATAGTAGAGCTCCCGTGCCGCCAGCAAACCTCTCCGACGACCTTAAAGAGGAACGAAAATATACATATTTTGAGAGACGAGACAATATTATACGGCAGACGGACGGAACGAATGCTTCTTCGGTATAGATTATTTCTGCTTGCAGTAGAAGACTTCTTACTGTAGACGTAATATGAGAAATAGTTTTCTTAAACTTGTACTGTTCAGATTTTTCCTATCCGATACTATAAAACGATTTACTCATGAAATGACGTCAATCTGCGTTAAAAAAATCATCAATAGTATATATTTTCTGCCCTCCGACCGGCAAACAGAACTTTGCCGGCCGCTGCGCTAAAGAAAGTTGCCGCCTGCCAGCTCCGTTGAGCAGAAAAATAATATACACACTTCGGTCGTTATATGCAAAAGCCTCAGATCACATGTTTGTCTACAATTACACGTCATTCGAGACATTTCCCACTTAAATAGCCTTGGCATGTAATCTACTATTTTAGGATTTACCCGTACTTGACCAAAATTTTGAATACACCAAAAATGTCTTCCCCAAAAAATACCTTATGTTTTCTTAGATAGTTTCCCTGTATCTTCTATAGTTTCCGACTTTCCCATACTGTCCCACTTAAGAAAAAAACATTGCGTACAAAATTTAGCGCTGAACACGACGAGATACTTAATACTGGTTGACAGTGACTGAGACCTAAATTAAATAAATATCTTGGGACATCTTACACAAATCGACCTAATCCCACGGTAGGTTCAATGAAGGCTTGTGATGTGGGTACCAAACGACGAAATATATAATAGATAGATATCTAAACATAAATACTTAAATGCATAAGGAGCAACGACCAAGAAACAAATATTTGTGATAAATAAATACACAAATAATGCCCTCGCTGGGATTCGAACCCGGAGCCTCCAGCAGGAGGCAGATTATCTATAAAATAACGTGAATATTAACTTAACAAAATTGACCTGTACTTATATCCCCTTATACTTTAGGCACTGGTCTCACCGCGAGCTACTCAGCTATGAACTATCGGCTATAAATATGAACAAAAGATACGCACTCCCGTGTCTCTTTTATTTACACGGGAGTGCATATATTTTGTTCATGTTTATAGCTCATAGTTCATAGCTTAGTAGCTCGCGGTGAGACCAGTGTCTTAAATCCAAATATATGTTACCTTTCAATATACCGAACGTCCGCTCAATAGTAGGCCGCGCTCTCTTTTGAATTTCATTATAACGGCCTTCCGGTGAATCTTCTGCGGCGCCGTCAACTGGGGTCATCAGGTACTCCCGCAGGGGATACCCGGAGTCACCTAAAATTTGTAACATCAAATTAGGGGAGACCAGGTATGAACGTAACAATTTTCAGTTTTTGATTTTTTATATTTTTTTGGTAGCAGTTGTCAAACTTTGCATCTTTATTTGCAATAGACACATGTTTCATGTATCTTTTGGTACCAAAATAAACTTCATACATATAATAGTTTTACAGAAAAATGGCTCACAGTGAAGGATGGAATTTGTTGCAATTATCCCTACCCCCAGGGCTGGTTGTAACAGTGCATAGGGATAATAGAAACAAAGTAAATAACTATAAAATAATCAATATAATTATGTGTAATTAGTATTTTTAAGTAATCAACAGTCTTACAATATCACTATCTCAAAGACGAACATTAACAATGAATGAATGTAATTAATATTAGGTATTATATGAGACGAAATTAATTTATACCTATAGGATATATGAGTGACGTGAAAGCCATCAACTTTCTGTCTTATTCTAAATGGCATATAAACAAATGCTTAGGTGTAATCCAAGGAATTAAATGCTTACTGCATTGTCCTTATTTCTGAGTAGGTATACTACTAAGCTAATCATACAATGTACCTAATATGATAAAAAAATGTGTTTTACTCCTCATTGACAGTGAATATTTGTTTCCAGAAACAAATCCCGCCTTGGGTAGTGCCGCTGAACTTTCAAGTAAAGCTTTCCTTTACTTTACATATCTATATAAAGTGATGTGAGCCAGTTGGTACGTCTTTGCTGCGTCCCTGTAGGGCATTTAAAAAAAGGATCACCTCAACTGCAGCTAAAGCTATAATTTCTATTTTGGTGGACTTCTGTCTGTTGTTATTTTGTGTATATTAGACATTCTGCAACAAAAAGGCACTAAGTATCTGAGTTATTTAATAAACGCTAGCACATAGGTGTACCAATGAGCCTCCAATTTGGAAATCGGGATGAAAGTAACAAGTTGTTTCAATCATCCCTGGGTATCGAGTTTCCAGAATCCCACAAACACATAGCAAAAAAACATAAAAAGCATCATTAAAACATTGATTTGCAACCCTCAAACTGCAAATGATTAGTGACTTTACAACACCCATGCAAAACGCAAGCTATAGCGTTTACCATGAAAAATCTAGCTAAGATTGAAAAAATCGTTAAAAACTTACTTTTGACGCATTTTTCTGGGACCATAGACACTACACGCATAACCTGCCGTCACAGCACCGTGGGTGTAACTGAGGTTAGGGGGGAATCGAAATGGCATCTAATGCCCTGAAGGACGTTCGGATAGACGTCGTAGAAAAATTTTAAATGAATTTGTTACGTTCATCCCGCTTTACTTTTATACCTGGTCTCCCCTACTTAAGAGGGTTTAAAAAGTGTATCTTCAAAATCCTAAACCGCGTGGCGTAAAAAATAGGAGCGACATGAACGTGCGTACGTAGCAGGAAAACAAACTTCTCAGTGCAATATTTGCATAGATTAAGATGAGATTTGTTTATTTACTTCTTAATAAATTGAGGGACACTACTTTGATTGTAGGCGTACTGTCCCACAGTGTTAAGGGTCCGCAGTAAGCTCTAATCGATGTAGTTTCGTTCTTATTTTAACTACACTCGTATTGTCATGAAATGTATTTACATGTATTAATATTAGTTCTTATCCCATAATAATTATTAGAGCAAACGATACCTAAAAGGTATGCCGTCTCGCCAGTACCACTCAGCTCAGCGAAATGGTCGCATATGACGCTGTTGTCCCATATAAACGCGTCGTGAGTGGCACGCACCGCCATACGATGCGTCAACGTTTAATATTTGATTTTGGTCGTCGCAAATCTGGAACCGAATTTCAAATTATAGTTATTTCCTTTGACTATTTTTCAAACCATATTCAAATTAATAATGAAATAGCTGTAGATAATAGATACAGTTTTTTTGTACCCAATTAGAATTAAGTAATAATGATGATGTTGAATGATGTTGCCGTGTGGTGACGGCAGTAAGAATACATTTGTCACCACCCCAACTCCTCTTGTGGGTGTCGTAAGAGCCGACTAAGGGATTGAAGGATCACTGACCATTCTACAAGATTGATGATGGGTAGCAGGGTCATCATACTGCGATCCCATTTTTGCGATCGCCAATCCGCTTGCCCAGCGTGGCGATTATGGACAATTACCTCCTAATGCGTCTATACGCATAGTTTAATAGGAGAGGCCTTCGTCTAGCACTGGACTAACATAGGCTGATGATGATGATGATGATGATGATGAATAATGATGTATTTGCAGGCCACACTTGGTACTCGAAAGTTTTGTATATACATTAAGAATACATGTGTTTAAGGTGGGCAAATGATAAATGCATTTTAACAAAGGAGATCGAGACAAAAGTGAATTTATCACTGGCCCACCCTATATTTATTTATTTAAACATTATTGCTCAATAAAAAAGTACTAATGGCGGACTTAACGACTTAAAGCATTCTCTACCAGTCAACCATTGGGCTAAAATAAAAGTTTGTATGGTGCAGGCTTTTGTATTCGAAAAAAAAAAGAAAATATCTAGATACTTGAAGATGTATCCAATACTATGCACTTACATCAATACTTTTTATAATATACCACATTCCACCAAAAATGCTGGAAATCGTACGATCTCTGCTACCAACAAAGTAATACCATGCAAATAATCAATCACACAATTTGTCAGATGAATTCTTGCATAATATGCGCTTGAAGGTGAACTTAGTCTGTGCCTTTCTGATGTCGAGTGGAAGTTATGTATGGTATTCTAGGTAATAAAATAATATTATTTACCATCTGTACGTTCAACGAGTGAAAATGTTTACGGTTGAAAAACCTTTCCTCAAAATCATGTGGTCTGTGGTGAGCCACGTGGGTGCAGTCTATTGCGCCACACACTCCCGGGATTCCAAATTGAAAAATCTGCAAAATAAGATTCTTGTATGAAACTGTTCATTACGCAATTGTGTATATGTATAAACTTATAACATTTGAATACAATTTCTTATTTACTGGATCTTATTTATTTGTGACATTCAAATCAAATTACTTATTTTATTAGTAAATATTTTGATTAGCGTTTTTATTTTTTTCCCAGTTATCACACTACTTAATACTGTATAAATTATAGATATTGGATATCATATACCAAAGAAAAATAGACCAAGATCTGATGCCGCTTCGCTTGGCCACTCGGTCTTAGCAACCACCAGTCAATTTTCTCGGGTATATGCAATCCCTCACAAGGCTAGGCGCCTTTGACCATACTCTAAGGGAAAGCAATCACCATTGTCACTAAAACCACCTCATACTTTTGAATATTAGCTCTTCACAAGTATCCCCACTGACAAGTTAAATTCAAGAATATGTGGTTTAAAAGAAGTTTCTTACGAATATGGGCATTAAGTTATGTCTGAGTTGTTTTATTTTAGGGTGTAACCATGTAACATTAAAATGTATTCTATTTATAGTATTTGTTTATTGTAATGTTTAGTTACTTTAGTTTTTTGTTGTAATATTGACTCCACTGATCTCTATTTATTCCAATGCAAGAGAAACCCCCCTGCTACTTATTAATTATCTGCTTACAACTCGCACACATAGAATTTTTGGTTGTAAAATTAAATAAGAAGTTAATGTACTTACCCTGCTTTAATGGAACCCCGTGCTGCCTGTGTTTGGGGGAATTGGATATGCCTATGTGTCAGAGTTGGGTCGTTTAAGGCAGTAGTAACTTCTTTTAGGCACTCTGATACCGCTTGTTGGGACATCGGCACCCATTGGTCTCGCCCCACTCCACCCTGGTAATCGCCCCTACCATAAAATTTTCATGATATTAAAATCTGTAAAAAAAAATGTTAACATTAAATAAATTATATCAATTTTATGATCACTACACCTAATAAAAATAATTGTTGTTTTGTCAATAATACCTATGTGCCCATCTATGGCTAAGTGGTAGGGTTTAAGTGGTAAAGGTAAAGAACATATAAGGATTGTGTAGGTATTATGAATATTATGATTACCAATTTCAGATCATGAATATACATTCAGGGGGCAGCTGGTCGCTACGATGAGTAATCGAATTACGTCGCTAGAGACCAAGATTACGGAGCAAACGGCGTTAATTGTGAGTCAAGCAGAAGCCATAAAAATGTCCAAAACGAATTTTGAGGGTACAGCACAACATGAACCAATAACCCGTAAGTCCATCAGTACTCTGCCCCCGGCAGCGCTGCAGCGACCGGTGCGTCAAGCGAGGTTAAAAGCTACAGCCAATATCTCGGCGGCGGCAGCTTGGAAGAAATCAAGCGCTAATAGCGCTGGTAAGTCACCAGGAGCTTCTATCAGCGCAGCGGTCCCGACAACACCCGAGGTGAGCCGAGCGCAGGCAGAGCCGTCAACCACCACCACCACCGAGCCGACGTGCAGCGGTCAGGCCACTAAGCCAGCGATTTCTGTTTCCGCTTGTTCAAATGAACAGAATACAAACTCGCCACAAAATATTGATGAGTGGCACACAGTCACTCGAAAACGCCGTCGAGTATTCACTGGCGCAGGAAACAAAGATGACAATGTTACAACTGTCGAACGTGTTAAGTATGTCCAAGCATGGTCTTTTACACCAGAAACAACAACGCAAAATGTCTTAAAATATTTAAAACAACGTATTCCGTGCGAGGGCATAAATGTAGAAAAGCGCAACATTAAAACTGACTTGCACGCCGCCTTTGTCGTGACCTATCCGGAGAGTATCTCCGAACAAATTTACACGCCAACTTCGTGGCCACCGGGTGTGAAGATATCGGAGTGGTTTCGGAGGGGGACTGGCGGACTGCGGCCCGCCGCCATTCGCGCAGGCGGCCGGCGCGAGCGCACGTCTAGCGCGACCGCCGACCGCTCGGAACTGCAGTAGGAATGTGTCACCGGCCCAAAACGACGTCACAAACATTAAAGTATGCCATCAAAACATCGCTGCGTTAGAAAATAAGACATTACGACTAGAAGTATTGCTAAAAGATGAAATGAAGTGTGATATTCTTGCGATCTCGGAGCATTGGCTGTCAAGTGAAAAATTAAAATGTGTGAACATAGACGGGTATAAATTAGCATCTAGTTACTGTAGAAACATTAGTACGCATGGTGGATCTTGTATATTTACGCGCGATAATATTAAATGTCTCGAGAACACTGACCTTGTACAATTGTCGACGGAAAGATATTGTGAAATATCGGCTATAGATTTACTCGATTTTAGCTTAACGATTGTTTGCATTTATCGAACTAATTTAATTAGCAATAATGATTTCCTCATGGCACTGGAACGGTTGCTCAACAAGATAAGTGATGCCCATCTTAACTGTATAATTGTGGGTGACGTTAACATTAACTGCCTAGGCGACCTGAACGCGGACATAAACCGATGGTCCGATTTATTATCTACCCATGGCATGGTTAATAAGGTCGACTTTCCCACTCGCGTTACTGCCACTACGGCAACCTGCCTCGACCACCTATACTCCAACCTACCGATAGATTCCGTAAGCGTGGAACCTCTCACTACGAATTTGAGTGACCACATTGCGATTTTGGGAGCGGTGCGTGTGCGAAAAAACCACTCAAATAAAATTACCTATACGTACTCGAGAAGTTTCACGCAGTCAAACCAGTTAAGTTTTTCTGCTGCTATTGAGAGCATAGATTGGAATGTAATCTTTCAAAAAAGTAGTGACGCCATTAGCCTAACAAATTCATTAATAAATATAGTTTCGAACAAATTTGACATCTGTTTCCCACTAAAAAAGAAACCGTTTAACAACAATAGCTGGATTAATCAAGATATTAAAATTTTTAAATCATTTTTATTCGACATGATAGAACTAGGAAAACGACATACAAATAATGATAATATTAATAATTTTATATCCGACATCAAATTGCAATATGATATTTTAATAAAGAATAAAAAATCTAGTTATTACAGTAATATGATAGATACTAGCAATAATAAATCTAAAATGCTTTGGAATGTGGTTAACAAGGAAAGGGGCAAAAATAACTGTCCACGATTGGAGGTCACAGAGGTGATTCTGAACACCGATGGGTCGCGTTTTGCGAGCGGGAAACATGCCGTGGACGCGCTTAACAACAGGTTCCTGGACGCCGCGGCACGCTGCGGCGCGCCGCCCGCCGCCGCCGCCCGCGCCCTGCAGCAGCTGTGCGCCGCGCGCCCGCCGGCCGATCGCTGTCTTCGGCTCCGACCGTTCAGCGCGGCAGAAGTGTACCGTACGATAACCTCCCTCATCCCGCCTAAAGCTTCATTAGATATCTACGGGATAAGTATGAGGTTACTAAGGGTCGCTCCGGCCCCTTTAGCCTACGCCATGGCAGAGCTATTCAAACGCTGTTTAAGAGAAGGAACCTACCCTAAACCACTTAAAATCAGCAAAATAGCTCCCATATTTAAAGGTAAAGGAAAAAGGGCCGACATGGACGCGTATAGACCCGTCGCGATCATCCCGGCATTGGCAAAAGTTTTCGAGAGCGGTCTCAGCCGCCGCCTTACCGACTTCCTGGAGTCGACGGGTGCCTTATCCGATAGGCAACACGCATATCGGACGGGCCACTCCACGACCACCCTGACTCGCGATGTGATCCGACGTGTGGTCGACGCCAGAGAGAGAAAGCAACAGGTCGCCGTTCTGTTCTGCGACCTATCTAGAGCTTTCGACGTCGCCGATCACGCTGTCCTTGCCTCCAAGCTTAGGCATTATGGGATCGACGGTCCAACTCTCTCGCTGTTCGAGAGCCTTCTCCAAGATAGATCTCAAATTGTTATCGGCAGTGGTGGAAAAGCAAGATCAGACCCACTAGAAATTACCATGGGTGTAGCCCAAGGTTCGTCCGTTTCGAACATATTATTCTCCTTGTTGCTAAACGATCTGCCGCAAGCAATAGAGGCCGCTGAAATCTTTATGTATGCCGATGATGTGGCTGCAATCGTTACGGCACAGTCAGTGGACGCTATCGAATTGAAACTGAACTCAGCTGCCGCGCAGCTTGCACAGTGGTTTAATGCCAATGGTCTAGCATTGAACCTCAAGAAGACTCATTACCTAGTCTTCGAACTGTCGGGCCGGAGCACGAGAACGCTAGCCGTCTCTGTAAATGGGACCTCTCTGGACCAATTAAGAACCACTGGCTTCCTAGGGTTCGAAATTGATTGTACTCTGAAGTGGAACCATCATATTGCCAAACTCAGCGGACGGATCGGCAGCGCATGTTTTGCCTTAGGACGAGTCGTTAGATTAGTGTCGGATGAGGCCGCACGCTCGTGCTACTTCGCCACGGTGCACTCCCTGATTCAGTATGGTGCAGAGCTGTGGGGGCGCTGCGCTGAGTGGGAAAGAGTATTCCGTCTCCAGAAACGCGCCGTCAGGATTATAGCCCGAGTGCCACACGACACACCTGCAAGACCGTACTTTAAAGAACTGAAAATATTGACATTACCAGCGATAGTCATCTTGCAGGTGGCTGTATATGTAAGGTTAAATCTAGCTGCGTACAAAACGAATAACATGGTACACAACTACAATACACGTGGCGCCCACAAGCTTGTCGGCGTGCCCCGTAGGATGGTAAAAACGACCAAGCTAACTCATGTCATGGGGCCCACGGTATACAACAATCTGCCAGAAAGCATCACCGGCGCTCAGAGTTTGACCAGTTTTAAACTTCGCCTCAAACGCTGGCTTGTTGAGCACCCGTTTTACAGCTATGACGAATTTTTAAATCTGGGGAAAGGAAATTCCACAATATTTTAATCCGTACTGTATTAATGTTTACGTACGTACGTACGTACTGTATTATTATTAGTAACTAATTTCAATTGTTTCAATTATATTTTTGTATATTTTTTTATTATTTTTGTATATTTATGACATAATGAAGTATGTCTCATATATTGACGTATAAACTGGCTTTATGAATAAATGACTTATGACTTATGACTTATGACAGGTTAGTTCTTGTGGAAAGGCACCCGCCTTTTCACTAGAGCTATTTGATATCCAGTAATTAGCATATCACATACTTATGTGAACCTTCTAAACCTATAGACCTTTAAATGTTAGGTATTAAGTCTCATTCTCATTACAGCACCAATGTTCAGTATACTTAGGCTAGTTTTTTGGCCATATAAATACACATTCAGAAATGTTTTACCTTATCCACAGGGTCGATTCCACGGCTATGCCATTGGGGCGGCATCAAGGGCACCACATCGGCGCACAGAGTTTCTAACACCTCCCGGGTGACCCGAAAGGTGTTGATGAACTCTGGGTCAGGCAAATGAATAATTTTTGGGGTCTCCCGGGTATGCCGTCTCCGAGCAGCCTGTTCCCTTCTTTCTTCATCCAAAGCTTCTTGTAAGATGAACAATCTTGCAGCCATTTTTACTAAAACTAAATATCGCGATTGTAAACCGTTCGTTAGGTGCTTTCTATCTCCTAAACATAAGACGTATTTCATTAAAACACGTTTACTACTTACGCAGCGAATTCCGTCTTGTTGTTAGTATTCAAAACACCTACCAAATACAACAGAAAAAAATATCTCGAAAACAACGAAAGCAACGCACAATACTCACATACGACAACGACACAACGACGATATCATGTCATAACGGTCATAAATGTCATAATCATAATGATCGAATAATTACCATGTGATGAATTACAAAAACCGTGAATCACGCTTCGAAACATAGTTTTCAATTAAGTTTCTAAAACATGTGCAAAGCAATATATTTACTCTTTTTTTCTAAGCTCGAGATCATAACAAATCACTAAAATTAAAGACTTATTTACTATTACAAAAGTCGTGAGAAAATGAAAAAGTGGCGTGTTTCGGCAACATTGAGATCATCGAAAGAAGGACGTTAGCTCAATAGTTGCCGGCATATTTGACGTTTCTTTACGTAGTAAGTACTGTCAAAAACTCCGCATATTGCCTTTCGTGGTAGCGTTTACGGACCGACTTCGTTACATTCACGTACTTCGTGGCCGCAATCAAGAACGAAAGAGTTTCCTAGTAGCGTTTTGACAGATGAGCCTCGAAATTAACGAATTACGTGTTTCGCGGTAGCGCCCCTGAATTATGAACACCCACGGCATCACAACTACGTGGTAAAAGTGCTTACCCGGTTGCCGTTGGCGTTCATAAAGGCTGATGGAACGTTTTTAACGCCTTGTTTGATGGCGCGTTCCAGGGTCCAAGGTCCAGGGTGACCTAAATCGGCTTCCCTGCTTGTCGCCTGCCTGCGCTTCGATCCTGGCCCATTTCCCGACTCAGCGTAACGCCGATACCGAGCAGCGCTGAACTCAGCGCCGTCTAGAAACGCCTCGCCTACAACTCGGCACCTTCAGGGGAGTACTTCGGCTGCTCAGGAATAACGGAATCCGATCAATTTACGTATTTAGCACATACCCACGCATTTGTTAAATTTCTACCCACTGAGCTACCGTGGAATAAATTATTTTGACCGTTTTTTCTGCCTACTCATTTATTAGAATCCCAATCCTGGTGGGTACTTAGTAGGTCAGAACGCTCAGACGGGACAAAACATACTTAAAAAAAATCCCCGCAACTCTAACCAGGTCGTCTAACCACCTTGCGGGTGGACGTCCTACGCTGTGTTTGTTGGTCCCATACTGAAAGTTCATCGTAATGGTTGATAGACTCGGTCGGTAGCGGGATGGAACGTCGTCCCTTTCCACCCTGTATAAAATAATTTGGAAATAAAACCCGTATCTGAAAATATTTCAGTTATTTCATAGACGCAATATATTCATTTAAATATGAATACATTATCTTCAAGCTCATTACTATCCACACATTACATATATTATACTCATTATTTTTCTTGCCTTTTTCATACTTTTTTATAAATTCTCATTACCCTCCAAAATGATTCACTACCATCTGTTCAATTCTCATTACCATCTTAAACCTCTTTACATTCCTACAGTATTCTCTTAAATTATAAACTCCAGATGGGTGCCTCTTCTCATAAAGTACTCTAAATAAATATATTTATCGTTAAATTACACCTCAATGTAAAAAAACGTAAAAAGTAAAAAATTCAAAAATATTCAAAATCTTAACCACTCGCGAGAACGACCCTTATCGGGGCTTCCACAAGGTTATTTTAAAGCCTAACTCTGTATAACTCTATTATACCTTCAGTATTTTTTTCTGTACAGACGATCAAGTTAGTTCATTTAGTTATGTTGAGATTATTACGGACTATTTTTAAACGGTATTAACGGTTCAACCTTCGCCTGGAAATATGGATCGTCGTAAAGTGGTCGAGGTTGAAAATAATTGATGACTTTAGTGAAAATCCAGTGCTAATAGTGTTTTTATTCTTCACCCAACACTCTCCAGGTTATAGGTAAAAATATAAGCGTAAAAGTTGCTTCATGACAAGGTTAGTATCCACGTGTCTATGTACTTTAGAGCCAAATTTAAGTGTACCGGTCTGATTTGAATGTAATTCATTTAATTTAATTTAATTTAATTACATTGTTCACAAAACAATTGAATTGCTAATTTTGTAATAATCTAGACCGCTTAGTATTCTACATTTAAATTAAGTACAACTTACCTTAGGGCTACCCTGGAGGCGTCCACTTCAGTCGTCATACAGATACAGTCAATAGATTTCTCGTCTGATAATTATGCTTTGGCTTGGAATCTTCTATGTGATCGCTTCAATAACAAGCGACAATTGCTGCAAAATCATGTTTCAGCCTTGTTCAACATCGAGCCGATCCCACGGGAGTCGTCTAGCCACATTAAACGTGTCATAGAATATAGATCAGGTCAACAAGACGGCTGTCCCAGATCAAAGCCTAGTAAGTGTATTTAGCGAAATTTTACAGGAGAGGCAAATAAACATTTTGTTAAAAAAAAATAGTAGCAGAGACCTTTATCTCACAAGACTTTGTTTAATATTAAGAAGTATAACTTGCTTTATAAGACAAACTATTGAAACTTAATATATGTATCTTTTTAGAACTTTTATGTGCCTTACTAACAACTGATTACAAAAAAATAATAGAAATGTTATGTCAATTACAAAACTGAAACCTAGCAAGTGGTACAAAAATGGTAAATTTTACTGCTTGTAAGCAGTAAACTCTTAAAATTTCAAATATAAAATCAAGCAAATGCTTACTTTGAAATCCGGATTAGAATTACCAATTTAATAAGGTAAAGGTAAAATTGAAGTATAGTGCATTGGGGTAATTTCAAACTACAGAAATTCTGCTCGGGTAATTTCGGAATGAATCTTTATTATGATAAAAATAACGGTGTGTTTTATGGTAATTTCAAATAAGACGACTTATGAAATGACCGCAAAGCACCCTATTTAATTGCAATCTAGGGGATTAAAATGATTTTGAAATTACTGACTACCAGTCCTTTCCCGCAGAGCTTCGCTGCAAAGTACTTGCTAACAATTTACTACACATTGAAACTTCCCAAAAACATCATTCTAAGCCGATAAATGTCCACTGCTGGACATAGGCCTCCCCCAGTAGGGTCATTGCCATAACGAGTCATTTTATTTAAAGTTGTCTCGCACTTGGTTTTTGTTTTTGTAACTTTTAATATGATTTCCACTCAGAATCGCGAGCTCTTTACCAATCGTCAGTAGAAACTAAAATAATTGTAAACAAAGCCTAAATAATTGCATAATTCCATAATCGCGCACTTTTAGAACACAATCTTGGTCTCGTCACCAACTTAAAACCTTAAGCCTTGAGTTCACATACACTTTTAGTTAAAATTATTAATATTTTGGCCACTTTGATGACGCTGCTGCCCGTCATCGATCGTCGATAAATAAATGGTCAATATCAATTCAATTCCTCAGTCGACTCTTACGACACCCGCGGGGCGGTAACAAAAACCGCAGGCAGGGAGCGCGGGAGCGGCGACCATTAGAACGCAAACTTCACTCATTACTGACTTGATAGGTTTTATTTATTGTTATATTTGAATTCCTTGTACGACCCTTCGGCAATTATTAAAATCAAAACCCTAGTAAGGGACAATTTCCATATTCAAAAACCTAGTGTGTTCCATTTACAAACTCAAAAGCCTAGTATAGCATGCAGTTGCCAGGTTTTTGGACTTGAAAATGTTACTTACTAGGATTTTGAATATGTTGGTGGCATGCAAGAAATGCCCTTGCTAGGTTTGGTGGGTCTCGTAACTTTGATTCTAATTGAGATAGAAATACAGGTGTTTTTGCATTAGACGCAGCTCAGCATTTGGGGCAGATACATTTAAAAAACGTATTTGGACAAAAAATGTCCCTTGCTAGGTTTTGATTTGGGACAGCCGAAGAACCTGCGCACACTGGAATCACTAGGCGAGCCAGTTAAGCAATGGTCAACACTGCTAATTCACATTACTTCACACAAATTAGATTCTAAGTCATTTCGTGAGTGGGAGGAATTTAAAGGTGGCTTAGACAAAAATAAAACCGTTACATTTGACGAATTTATGTCATTTTTGTACAACCGGGCTGACTTGCTCGAAACACTCGAGTTATCGTCTATTCAATCGCCACAACACAGCCAAAGTTAAAACTATGATAGCGGTGCACGATAAAACAGGTAATAATAGCAATAAAACTCAGCCGCCGCCGATTAAGCCGTGCCCGAGATGCAACGGGGATAATTGTTTATCTAGTTGTGCACAATTCCTTGCGTTAAGTAACACTGCTAGATTGCAATTATTACCTACTTATAAAGTCTGCTTTAACTGTTTTCGAAGTGGTCATTATGCCAATCACTGTAAGAGGCCTGGTTGCAAGATTTGTAAGCGAAAACATAATACCGTAAAACGGTCCTACTTGCTCCTTGGGTGGTAACAATGCTCCAAGTAAAAAAAAAGTTATGTTCCGTTCCAGACGAAAATACTTGTTATCTGGGTACATTTTAATGTTTTTGTCGGGTAATACGAGATTTCAGCTAGCAACTTCGGTAAGATTAACTATCAAAAGTTTAAACCTCTTGTCAGTAGCTGTCAAAATTGCAACAAGCGTGGATGCAATCGATTTGGTTAATGCTAAAATTCTGTTCCCATATCAAACATCTCTGGATGAAATTTCGTAAGTGTTTTAATGTTTCATCTAACATATCATTGCCTACCTGGAAACTTAGTATTTAAGTGATTGCTTCGATAGTTTCCAAATTATTATTTGTTTTCACGGACGGTCTTACTTTTCACATGGTTTTGGGGATATTATGCTCCAGGAATGAATCCTTTTAAAGAATGATTTGAGTTAATATTTTTTCTGTTAATGTCTTTATCATGCCCAGAAAGTATGCCAGAAGACTTAACGCACGGCATTATAAAGCCTACACTGAAGACGCGTTAGAAGAATGTCTGCGAACTATAGAGTCGAAAAAGCTGCAGAATTTAATATTCCAAGAAGGACACTCCACCCATATTTACTAAAGAAGAAGAATTACATTTCTGCGACTGTATTGAAAGAATGAGCCAGTACGGATTTCCACTGTCGGAGTTAGATTTACGCATCATTGTTAAAGCGTATTTAATGAATGATGTTTTTTTTTTCATAAATGGGTTGACTACCTACCAGATAGATCTCTTTAAATTTAATTGTTACAATTAAAGTAATAACTTGCGATACGTTTATAAACGTTGATATAAATGAAACTTTATGGGTAATTATAAGAATGATTAAAATTTAAGACTGATGCTAATAGAGCTACAAGATATTTGAATTATCTTAATAAAAAAACTGTGAATTTGAGCAAAATTTGTATTTTTCTGCTACCTCAACTATCATCCTATAGAGTGTTGAGGAATATAGCACGCTATTTAATGCTCCACGTCAGGAATAGGTCCGAATTCAAAGCAATCTTTCCTTGGAGCAAAGTTTCCTGTTTCATACAGAGATTACTTTGCTCCAAAAACAAAGTTTAAAAAAAATGTAATGTGTCAACTAACCTGGGACAAATTTCACCCCAAAGTGTAGGTAAACAGTACATATTTCCCATAAAACCATTGAAAGTACCTGAACTCCATATTTATAAAAGATCAGATGCGATTCGTAAAAGTGGAGCCAATTTTGGAGCAAAGTAGGACCGTTTTACGGTACGCTTATTTTTTACAGCTGCTTCGGAGCGCGCCTATGGTGCTTGTATTTATGCCCGAAGTATTAATAATTTAGGAGAGGTTTCCGTACAGTTGCTAATAACTAAAAGTCGTGTTTCGCCTATAAAGCCAGTAACCATTCCACGCCTCGAACTTTGCGGTGCATTGATTGGTGCTCGACTATATCAAAAGGTTGTCAATTCTCTTCGAGCACAAGTCAACAGCGCAACTTTCTGGAGCGATTCGACAATCAACAAAATAGCGTGGCTCAAGGCGTTACCGAGCAAATTGCAGCCATTTGTGCGTGACCGTACGGCTGAGATTTTAGAAATATCAGGCAACAGCTCTTGGCGACATGTACCGACTGACGAGAATCCTGCTGACCATTTATCTCGCGGTGTTCAATTACGTGACATAGAATGTCTTGATCAGTGGTGGTCTGGTCCTAGTTTTCTAAAACATGACGAGTCGACCTGGCCACAGAACCCCTGTGTCAACGTTGCCAATTTATCTGAGGTTCGCACAGAGGTTACTTTGACTACACGTTATTCAAGACGAGACATTAATTATTGACTTTGACCGTTTTTCAAACTTTTCCCGTTTAAAACGTGCGGTAGCGTACGCGCTGCGATTTATTTCAGCTTGTAAAAGAACGCCAATTACCACAAATTACTTAAATGATGATGAGCTTAAATGGGCCTTGAATCAATTAATTAGAATATCACAGACTGAATCATTTCCCGAATATAAATTACTCCTAAATTCGAAATAAATACCTAAGAGTAGCCCACTTTTAAAATTGAACCCTTTTCTAGATGAAGCGTCTTTTATGCGTGTTGGTGGTCGTCTTGCGAACTCAGACTTTTCTTAAGAAAAGAAGCACCCAGCCATTTACCGTCCAATCACAGTTTTACGAAACTTCTTTTCAAGTACGAGCACACGCACTTATTACACGCACCACCACAGCTTTTATTAGCTACCATAAAGGATAGGTACTGGCCTATAGGAGGATGAAACTTGGCAAAGCTATGCTACAGACAGTGCATACAATTTATTAAAATGAAAGTACCTACGCATACTTAGCCCTTTAATGGGCAATCTGCCCAAATCTCGTTTCATGAATGTAGGCGTGGACTATGCAGGTCACATTAATTCTGTTTGTCGTCAGGGAAGAGGTTCTAGGATAGTAAAGGTGTACGTTGCTATCTTCATATGTTTTACCACTAAGGCAATTCATTTGGAGTTGGTCGGTGACTTAACAAGTAACAATTATTTGATGGCTTTAAATAGATTCATGTCACGCCGAGGAAAGCCCGTTAATATTTTTTCGGAAAACGGTAATTCGTTTGTTGGCGCATGCAACGAGCTTTCCAGGTTTCTCAAAAGTAATTGTGACTCATTAGCTGATAGTGCTTCCAATGAAGAAATAAATTTTCATTTTATACCGGCTTACGCACCACACTTTGGTGGTCTTTGGGAAGCGGGGTGTAAAATCAACAAAACACCATTTAAATAGAGTGTTGGGCAATAGTAATCTAACCTTTGAGGATTTAGTAATGGAGTCGGCTTCATATCGTTTCCCCTCTGCCAAAGACTTTGGCCAAGAATTTGTACATTGACCAAACCTGTTTATAAAAACTATTTCATTAATCGATTCTTCACAGTCTTGTAATCGTTATGTACCCGTAACAAGCTCCGTCAAAATGCCTGTATGTGCTATGTATGGATTCAAAACTCGTTCAAATACATCATGTATACAAAATATGCTATACCATTTCATATCTTGCCTTTATTTGTTTATATTACAACATTTTATTACATAAAATTGTTCAAGAAAATCAAGTACCAGCGAATCGATAGCAAAATCGGTTTCAAAAATATCGCACACAATTCGTATTTTCATTTTTGACTGATGGAGAAAGTTTGACATTTATTGTATTCTCGTATTTAAGGTTAATAAGGTCTACCCATCTTTAAATTTTGTAGGAAATATCAGACTTAGTGAATCAAGTAAGACAGAAGACTCTGCCTTGGTCTAATGTTAAGCTTATATGTACGCCAATAAGGTTGAATATTTATTGCGCTTATTTGGAATACGTATTACGCGCGAAAATACATAGTGATGTGAACGTTACTCTTTATGACACAATGTCGAGAGTAGGTATTAAAATAAATGTCGAGATACGGACACTTGTGTTTACGTATATTAGTGTTCTTACAGTAAGTAAATAAAAACACAGTCTTATCGAATTCAATAACTTCATTTTTACAAGTGCTACTTAACGCTAGTTGGACCTATATTATAAATTGTATTTAGGTACTTACTAAAATATCACTAAGGAATATCAATATCACCGGCCTTATTGCAAAAACTTGTATGTATACGCACCTACGCACCTTGTACCTACGCACTTGTATTCAAATTGTATCCTTACGAGTATTCACAATTAAGCCTCAGTAAGTTTTACCCCAGCTAACTAAAACTTTCTTACTACAACAAAATAAATAAAACATTGTTTTCTTTCACACCCGCTAATTAATATTATTTATTAAATATTATAATTGATTTACGGATTTCGAAATGCACGTGATTGACCAAGACTTTCCTTACAGTTACAGCCTTCGTAGTCAAAGATCGCGATAAACGAAAACATAATCAATTGAAGTAGGTTAATGGCAAGACATTCAGGCGGTTTGGTATTCAAATTGGTTGATTAATTAATAACTGTTACTAATTGTCTGTTTACTTTTATTTAAATACTCAAAACAACAATATATAGTACCAAGGTGCACGTCAATCTATGACGTTTAGAAAAATATATCGATACGATAATCTTCAGACACTTGAAAGCCATATTAATCGGTTCGATTACACCTACGTCGATAGTTTGAAATTGTGTCTGCATAGAAATTTTACTGTATTAGTGTGATAATTTAACTTAGTGTTGTGGTATTGTTTAAGTGTGCGTGAGTAGTAACGAGAAGAAGAAATGCATTTGTAGTTAGATCGTTTACATGTGTGCTACCTCGTCCCCCTCGGAAATTGGCAGAATGTTTTGTTAGGAAAGTTATAGCGATACCGTCTCCCCATACTAAATCCTCAAAGAATCTAACCTATGAGGAACTTAGTACTACTTTAGATACTACTTTAGGATCGAGGCAATTTTGAATTCTCGACCACTCACCGCCCTGTCTACGGAACCCGAAGACTTGATTCCGTTGACTCCCGGACATTTCCTCATCGGTCGCCCACTGACTGCTCTGCCAACTCCTGATTACCGGGATCATTCTCATAACTACCTTACTCGTTTCCAGCGAGTAGAACAACTGCGCCAGCATTTTTGGACCCGTTGGAGCAAGGAATTCATTTCAGACCTTCAACAACGAGTCAAGTGGCAATCTGGTGATGATTCTCCGACAGTTAATACCTTTGTTCTTCTCAAGGAAGACAATCTTCCTCTTTTGAAGTGGAGACTGGGCCGCATCGTTGCAATTTTTCCCGGAACGGATGGTATTAATCGCGTTGCCGATGTACAGACTGCAAATGGACTTGTCAGAAGAGCATTCTCAAAGATATGTCCACTGCTGAATGCTGATGCTCCCACTTAGATGACCAGCTTTCAGCGCGCGGGGGCATGTTGGAGAATGCTGCCCTTAATTATAGCATCTGTTCAAATAGGCATAGCAAATGCGTCGCGCCTCCTACGTAGGTTTACACAGTCATAGGCCTCTTAGATTTAAGCACTTAGGTACTCTTAAGCTCTTGTACTGACTGGGGCCTATTTCTCGAAAGCTTGAAACTTGTAATACAAGCGGAAGTCCCTATCTAATTAATTGTGTTAAAAAGAGACTTCCACTTGTATTACAAGTTACAAGCTTCGAGAAACGGGCCCCTGGTATTAAAATTAGTCATGTCTTGATATAATTTACGCATTTTTAATAAATCACCTATAAGACCTAAACAGTGATCTAAAACTAAAACCAAAATCAATAATAGTTGATAGGTAGTACAACAAGGGCATAAAGTGATCCATTTTTAGCCGTATAATTTTGTAAGTAGGTAATTAATTGAATCAGGCGTTACTTTACGGAAGTCCATATTAAAGGATGAACAATATTGCTTTGCTCTTCCGCGATACAATTCAATTTTTTGGTATAATTTTTTGGCCAGAGCGAAGCGAACACCTAAATAAATCGTCCATTAAATACAAAAGCGACACAACTCAAAAATCGTGAAAAATGATTTTATTGCAAAAACGACATTATCAGCACTAATATTTTACGTGACACTAAGACACCTGTCGATTTGACGTAGTATCAAAATTATGCAGGCGCCCTTTTTGCACTATCGCTCTTTCGAAACTTATTTCAGTGCTAAACTGCCATTTTGCCAGTTGCGACTCGACTGTCGACCAATACACACGACATTTTTGTGAAAAAGTGCCATGAAACGAAAAAATAAGTGATTACGTTAAAAAATATGTAAGCAAAGGTGCCATATTTATAGATGTGGCCGTTTTGAATAAAATAAATACGTAAATATTATGTTTCTTTATATAAAAAGGAGTCGCAAAACGGAATGTGGCAGCTTTAATTTTAAAATATCCTCTTAAATTTGATTTTTCATTCATCAAAACTGCCGTATTAGGATTTGCAACCTTTTTGAATTAAAAATATATTCGAATGCATCAATCACAGGAGCCATATTTACACATGATGCTGTCTTAAATAAAGTAAATATGTATGGTTTAGATTTCTTTATAAACAAAGGAGCCGCAATACGGAATGTTGAATTTCAAAAAACATTGTTGCATTTACAACCGTTTTTATTTCAGTATAATATTAAAATCCATAAATGTACCAGATTGAATAATTGAGTATCTTTTGCATGAAATCTTAAAAAATACAATACATCTTATAAAAACAGTAATTGTAAAACGTGGTACTTTGTATTGTGTTCGTTTTACTTAAAAGTATATTAGAGATTGTGTGGAAGATGACTGTGAATTTTGTGTACCTATAATTGCGACTACGAATAAACAATAATGGCATAAACTTCGGATTATTAAGTATTTGTCATATTTTCCTATTATATTATTTGTATGTTTTAACGAATCTAAAAACTTATATTAGTAATATTTATTTTTTCACTTTTGGGACTGCCAACATAGGGATGATGACTGTATTTAAAATAAATTATTAGACATTATGCACGGCATCATACACGAATAAATTATTACTAAGATATAGACTACAGTCATTATTGTACAGAACTTTTATTTAATATAAGTGTAGTATACAAACGTGACGTTACTTTTGTGTATTTCATGTAAATCTTCAAAAATCGAAAAAAGATGTTGACTTGACTTGACAGTCATCATGCCTATTGCTTCACTACATAGGTAGTACCCAAGTACTTTAGCGCTAAACTGTCATGTCGTCTAGAAAAAAAAATTGTTACATTATTACTAATCATAAGTAGATTTTTAGGAAAGACTTATTATCTCTGCAATTAAATATTGAAAGATATACTTTTGTATCGGTAAAAATTAAGTTCTTGCATCAATTCTAATGAAAAACTAGTAAACCGTCAAAACATATCAATTTGGATCATTTAGTATGGGATCATAGTAACCACCACACAAATACAATACACATAGAAAAAACAAATAACTAAACATGTACTTAACCGATTTTTATTATTTACGTGCTTTTAGGTGGGCTATTTACAGTTTATAGTAAAAATAAGTGGTATCAAAGTATTAATTCCATTCTCAACAATATAACTTTGATCGCGTTGTATTTATTTTATATTTATTAACTAAAAGTACCAAATTTTTTTATATAGCAGGTTGATTCTTGAAGAAAACCGATAATTATATCTGAATTTTAAACTAGTACGTCCGTTAAATTCATCAAAATATGTAACCAAAGTTAAAATTAATCAAAGTAGCCCCGGTTTACGGTACCTATAAACATGTTTTGACAATAATGTAAGTAAAGAAACAGTAAGAAAAAGTTTTGTCTGGTTTAGTTTTGTTAAAAAAACAGTATTTCTATGTTTAAGACATGATTTTATGTATGATTTAAATGAAATAACTGCTTATTTTTTGTATTTGTGGCCTTTCATGGAAAAAAAAAATTCAGAGTTAATGTTATTTTTTTATGCAAAACGGACGTATACGCTCATAAAAGCTTGCACAGCACATATTACTTTCTAATAACCAAACACATCAAAAGAGGGTTAAAATATCTACAAATTGATATATAACACATATAATATTAATGCTGTAAAAAATTTTTGTGAACAAAAAACGAATACAAAATCTTTAAACAGCTCCCCTGTAAAAAGTATTTTTTTGACATGTGTCGCTTTTGTATTTAATGGACGAAATATATTTATAAGACCGTCATCCGCCCCATCTCAATGTATGGATATGAAACATGAACGCTAACTTTAAGAAGGAGCACAGCCTCTTGGAACATACATAACACAGTTATGCCAATTTGAAGTATGCGTAATAAATTACCATAAATCACGCATATTAATTATAGACCCATTATCAGTACCTACCTACGTTGAATTAATATCATGAAAACAATTGTTATCTTCTCAAATAAAATAAAACCTATTGGAAATCTATAAAATCCTCATAAAAATAGTCAAGAAAGTATAGCCAGCAATAAAAGAAATGTATTGTTTGAAAAAATATATATTTTTATATTCTATATCATACATATAAGTTCTTAAGCTAACGTCATCATCATCATCAGCCTATGATAGTCCACTGCTGGACGTAGGCCTCTCCTATTACTTAACTATGCGTATAGACGCATTAGGAGGTAAATGCCCATAATTGCCACGCTGGGCAAGCGGATTGGCGATCGCAGTAATGTGTCCACTATGATGACGCTGCTGCCCATCATCAATCTTTAATCAAATATGGTCAGTGACACTTCAATCCCTTAGTCGACTCTTACGACACCCGCAGGAGGAGTTGGGGTGGTGACAAATGTATTCTTTCTGCCGTCACCACACGGCCAAGCTAACATGGTCATTTATATCCCATCAAAAACATTACATGTAAAAAGGTGCAAGTCTCGCAGCATAGCAGTTGTTACACCACAAAAAAGTTATGAGATCAATTGTTTAACCAAGTCAATAATTCTGTAGTTACTACAAGGGGGTATCCATAAAACTCGATTTCTACTAACTTGCCTAACTTGAAACTGCATGTAGAAATACTCATTTTATTATAGGTATCAATAAAGAGTAAGCCAAATTAGCTTGAGATTACCAAGCGAATTAAGTTTGATGATCCACCACTACCTATCCATGGGAACATTTGTCTAGCAGCTTTGTCATAAATTGTTACCTTATAACAATTGCTTAATTAACAACATCTTATAGTAACTGTATTAATATAAGATATCTGTATTTTTTTAATATAAAGAATGACTTGGCCATCGACCACATCTTACTGAATGTCTTTAGGGCATTGCTAAATTAGGGTTGTTTTAAGCAGTTGATTTTATTACTTACCTATGTACAGTCAAGGGCATTAATATATATACACTTCTCCATACTGATCCCTTACAAATGTGTCTATATATTAATGCACTCGACTGTACCGAGTGTTTTTGAGGTCGTGAAGCAAAATAATGGACATAATACGGAATTAAATCTGAGAGTGAGAGAAAGAGTGTTTTTCAAGAAATAGAAAATTTATAATTATTTATACAGACTATACACCGTTTGACAAAGGCATAATAGGATGACTATTTATATACTCTGACAACCAAATTATGTCAGTAGAAAAGCGTGCGAAATTCAAAATTAGTATGAAGAATAGTAGGAAGGGCGGACAGGCCAGTAGATTTTTTTATTTCACGCGGTTTCCTATTGACACCGTTTGGTTTAAGTAAGTATATACATAAATGATTTAAGTAGTTTTAAGATAATATATTGATCAGAGTCTACCCTACATAATGGTGATAGGCTTCAGAGTCACGAAAAGTAGTTTTTGATCACGACCCAACCCAAATCATCCCTGTGCGATGGCCAAGTCATTTTTTATATAAAAAAAATACAGATATCTTATATTAATACAGTTACTATAAGATGTTGTTAATTAAGCAATTGTTATAAGGTAACAATTTATGACAAAGCTGCTAGACAAATGTTCCCATGGATAGGTAGTGGTGGATCATCAAACTTAATTCGCTTGGTAATCTCAAGCTAATTTGGCTTACTCTTTATTGATACCTATAATAAAATGAGTATTTCTACATGCAGTTTCAAGTTAGGCAAGTTAGTAGAAATCGAGTTTTATGGATACCCCCTTGTAGTAACTACAGAATTATTGACTTGGTTAAACAATTGATCTCATAACTTTTTTGTGGTGTAACAACTGCTATGCTGCGAGACTTGCACCTTTTTACATGTAATGTTTTTGATGGGATCTCATCTCTTTTTGTAGGTATTCTTCTTTTTTTTCTTTTCGGGTACTACTTCTTGTACGTCAGCTACCATTTTTTTCATAGCCCACTCCCTGTCTTTATGGGCTTTTTTCCGGGGCTTTGATGGAACAATTTCTGACAAGTCTGGACGGTATTTGCGTCTTAGTCTATTATAATTATTCTAATATTGCAGATTCCTGCGCTTTAATGCTACCGAAATCGATATTTACTAGATGTATACCGTTCAAACTTGTGACCCTGGAAAGTGCTACATACGCTTGCCCACATGTAAACACTCCAGAACCGATATCCATTAGAGCATTGAACACAATTAACAGTAGCTTTATTTTAACTTCAACGCATTACTTCGTTGAAATTACCTACACAACAATGTCCAAATCTCTAGCAAATCAAATCCCTAAACAAGTTCGTAATCCTAAAATTACCTACACAAACAATTTCTAAATTAGTATATGAACACAATTAACAGTCGCTAACACGACAAAGAAGTAAAGATTTTTTTATTACTTTAACCCCAACGTATTATTTCGTTCATACGAAAGACCTTTTTTTTATACCATGTCGGTGGCAAACAAGCATACGGCCCGCCTGATGGAAAGCAGTCACCGTAGCCTATGGGCGCCTGAACCCCAGGGGTGTCACATGCGCGTTGCCGACCCAATAAAAACTTGTACACTCCTCTTTTGAAGAACCCCATACTGTAGTCCAACGGGAAAACCTCGGCAGGGAGCTCATTCCACAGACGGACCATCCGCGGGAGGAAGTTCCTTTGAAACCGCACGGTGCGCGACCATTTAGGTTGCAAGGTGTGAGGATGAGCGTCCAGTCGGTGGCGAGCGGTGCGATGATGAAAAGTGGACGTTGGCATCATGTCGAACAGTTCTTCAGAGCACAGCCCATTGTACAGACGATAGAACACACATAAGGAGGCGAAGTCTCTCCTTAGACTTAAGGGTTCAATACCGCCTGTGAGTCTGGGATCGTCGACTATTCGGACAGCTCGTCTCTGAACCGAGTCAAAGGGTGCAAGCTGGTATACAGGTGCTCCTGCCCAGAGGTGACAACAATACTCCATATGGGGTCTGACTTGCGACTTATATAACAGAAGTCTTTGCCCCGGAGTAAAGTATCCCCTCGCTTTATTGGTAACACCGAGCTTTTTGGATGCCAGCGTAGCTTTTCCCTCTAGATGACATCGGAATTGGACGTCGTTGGAAATGTCGACTCCGAGGATCCCAATACTCCCTGACATGGTAAGAGCTGTGTCTTGGAACTTTGGAGCCACAGTAAATGGGGTTTTTTTAGCGGTAAACGCGCAAACTTGTGTCTTTGTGGGGTTGAACCTGACTAGGTTATCCCGACCCCATAACGAGACTCTAGATAAAGTGTTCTCGATGTCAGACACAAGTTTTCCGCGACTTTCCAGTACTACAGAGAGAGGGATATTAGCACGGCCTGTGTAAAAAGTATCCCCAGTACTGTCATCCGCATAGCAATAAAGGTCGCCGATAGACAACATGTCATTGATATGCAGAAGGAACAACGTTGGGGATAGCACAGAGCCTTGCGGGACGCCAGCGTTTATGTCCATGCTATCAGAGCAGCTACCATCTACTACGGCACGAATGCGTCTGCCGGACAAAAAGCTAGCTATCCATCTGCATAATCCCTCGGGCAGTCCATAAGATGGCAACTTCGACAAAAGGCCCCTATGCCAGACCCGATCGAACGCCTTTGCTATATCTAGGCTGACTGTCAAAGCCTCGCCTTGACTCTCCATGGCTGAGGCCAAGCGGTGAGTGAGGTACACTAGAAGATCACCGGTAGAGCGACCGTGGCGAAAGCCATACTGGCGGTCGCTTATAAGATCGTGTTCTTCTAGGTAACCAAGGAGCTTAGCGTTACGTAACTATACGCTCCATGACCTTAGAGAGAAGGGAGGTGATAGCGATAGGCCTATAATTCGATGGATCCGATCTGTCACCCTTTTTTGGAACAGGGTGCACAAGGGCTGTTTTCCACGAAGATGGAACTTCCCGTTTGATACTGGAAAGAGCGAAGAGACGCGTTAACACAGGACACAACTCAGGAGCACAACGTTTAAGCACCACTGCAGGTATGCCATCTGGCCCGCTCGACTTGTGAACGTTTAACGACAGCAACTCCCGCCGAACATCTTTCTGTGAGATGCGAATTTCTGGCATGGAGTGTGCGCACCGCGGGATGGTAGGCGGTATAATGCTGCCGTCATCGCTGACAGTCGAGTTCGAGGCAAAAAGAGCACCTAGAAGATCGGCTTTCTCTTTTGCACTATGGACCAGATTACCGTCAGCATTTCGCAGTGGTGGTGGACCTACGTTGAAATTACCTACACAACAATATCCAAATCTCTAGCAAATCAAATCCCTAAACAAATTCGTAATCCTTACAGACGTTGAAAAATACAAATAATCGCTTCGCACACGAGAATCGCAAATTAATTCTAAAACACCCAAATAGCCATCCATTATCTACGGCGCACGGGCAACTGACTGTGACTGTCACACGGTGGCGTTGGCGGTGCGCGTCTGCGCGGCACTACCCGCTTCTCACCCGCGCCATTTTAAAATACGACTGTATTATTAAAACGCCCAGTATTACATACCTACATTTATTTTTATTACAAACCACAATTATTCATTTTCTTAGTTTTTGATATTCTTATATTAGGTACCTGATTTATTTTGTACTGGCATCATTTAAAAGTTACTTTTTGTTTAACAAGCACTGCGTACTCCCGACCCCGCGTGTGATTTATAGTACATTGTGCATCAAGGGAGGTAAGTACCGAATTACTAACGAGAGTGTTAGAAGCCCGACGCCGTTAGGCGGAGGGCTTTTATGACTCGAGTTAGTATTCCGCTTACCGACCGTGATGCACAATGTACTATAAATCACACGCGGGGTCGGGAGTACGCAGTGCTTGTTAAACAAAAAGTAACTTTTAAATGATCATCCATCTAGAAAATCCCTTATCTAGAAATCTGGCCATCTAGAAATACCTTAGATTATTGATGATCGGTGAGTCAGTGAGTGACAAAACTAAGGAACTTTGACATGCGGTAATTTTTAAACTACAAGTTATAATTGAAATCAAACAAGATTATTATTTGACTCATGTTATGGCCTACACATCGCAGAAAATTAAGACTTCTAGCTGTAACCAGCGCGAAATTACAGACGGTTGAAAATGGCCTGAACGGCTTCGAGAAAAGGATGGTACGGCCGTGCCTTTTTTTTGCTCGACTTGGCGGGGGCACTGCCGTGCCCCCAGATTATTAGTATGATTTAAAATAGGTACCTACCTAGTAATAATAGTAAAGACTTAAATTTAGCATATATACCTAAGTTTATTTATATTGTAATTTATACCTAAGTTAATCCGTGAAGATGGCATTTGCAACAGCTCCGAAATTCGGTTATACGTAAATTGCAATTATTTAGCACCGGATATTTAATAATTGTATTTACATTGTAAAGATCCCGTTTTAAGTCATACTAATATTCTACTGTCTACATATAAACTCAAGTCAGAAAATAAGCTTTCGTAAGTTTTAGGGACGTAACTATTGCTAAGGAATTAGAGGTCATTTTCGCTATTCACATCACAATCTTTAAAAGTTGGCCGTATGCCGTGTGGTGACGGCAGTAAGAATACATTTGTCATCATCCCAGCTCCTCCTGTAGGAGTCGTAAAAGTCGACTAAGGGATTGAAGTGTCCATTAGTCATCATAGTGGACACAATTACTGCGATCGCCAATCCGCTTGCCCAACGGGGCGATTATGGGCATTTATCATTATATTTATGATTATTTTACGCATAGTTAATAGGAGAGGCCTACGTCCAGCAGTGGACTATCATAGGCTGATGATGATAATGATGATCGCTATTACATTCCTTAGTATTGCTGTACGTAAACCCGTACTGTTTGTAAATCCGCCCTATGTTGATCGTATCAAGTGATGTGGAGTGGATTCATTTTTTTAACACCTTTCATTTACCGCCAAACCCTTACTCTCAGTTGCGTTGGGATAAAAATGGTAAGATGAATCGGGAAGACAAAAAGTCGCCTTTCTGCTAGTAGCTTTTTGTCTTAACCCATTCAAACCACCGGGCCGTGTGGTGACGGCAGTAAGAATACATTTGTCACCACTCCAACTCTTCCCACTGGTGTCGTAAGAGTCCAATGGAGTTACTGACCATTCTTTGATAGAAGATTTATGATGGGCAGCAGCGTCATCATAATGAACACATTACTGCGATCGCCAATCCGCTTGCCTAGCGTGGCGATTATGGGCATTTACCTCTTGATGCGTCCATAATTATGCATAGTAGTTAATATTTGTAGAGGCCGGCGTTCAGCAGTGTACTGAGATATCATAGGCTGGTTATGACGATACAAAGCACTGTTTCTTACTCCAACGCACCTACTTAATACTCAGTAGCGATTCTTATACTTGTTGCCCAAACAGTTCGCCAGATAGGTACACTCCGAAAATCACTGCGATCAGCTGAAACAAAACATTTAGCGAGCAAATAAATCTTTAAGTGCCCTTTTTTGAAAATTATTGAAACATATTTCGTAAAATTACTTTTAGTATAGGTACTTAATAATGTTGTTAATTTAGTTTTGACCAACATAAGTGGTCCTAGCACACATTGTAACAACTCAACGGTGACTCAACTCTATGCCAAATATTGAAATTCACGGTGGGTAACCTGATATCCCACCTCGATGGTAGCAGTATGCAGCAACCAGCGATATAATAAAATAACGACGATATAATAGCGATGCCAGTCCGAAGTCTGGTACGAACGAGTCCAGAGCAGTCCAGCGGGCCGAAAAATTTCGGCGATTCATCTGTCACTCCAACGAAGGTGTTATTAGCGTGAAAATGTGATGATTTCGAAGTTAGCGATAGGTGGCCTGATATCCCACCTCAATAACAACCAACAGTATACATACAGCAGCCAGCGATGCCAAGCCGGAATTCTTGCATGAACGAGTCCAGTGCGAAATTGCAGCCAGGATAGGCGTTGACGATGGTGCAGTTCTCCTGGCCACAGCAGGAGTCGCAGGTATGGGTACGAGCGTTCGCCGTGGGTACCGCAACAGCTTAATTGCGAGAAGACCGACCGACCACAGTACAGTATAGGTAAAAAACTTAAGTAAGTCACCTGTTGTATGTAGTAGTGATCTATTCAAATAGGAAATACATGTTTAAAATACGAACACAAACAAAACAAATGCCTATATGGATAGATTACACCCACATACAACAGGAGCTTTTCTTAACTTTTTCATCTATAAATGGGTCGATTGCAAAAAAAAATGTAGGTACATAGTTATTACTGTTATTAGGCCTTTAATGAAAACAAAATTTAACGTCAATCTTTAATAGTCAATCTTTTGACAATGATAATGACAGGTCGCGGTCAGCGTTTTACAACTAAAATGTACTTACACGCATTACACTGAATCACAGAAATGAATATACACTAGAAGAAGCAAATGTATCTATTTCGCGTGTCCGAACTCAGTGGCAGCCACTGAGATGGCCATTTCTAATGACAGTCCACATACGTCAGCTGTTGCAGCCGCACGTAAGAGAAAAAAAACAATGAACATTGCATGATAATTAACTGCTCCGGCCCAAATATGTCCAGCGCACAAAAACAAAAACATATTTCCCATCACACGTAAGTAATTTTGAAATTATATTGTGCGTGAATTCATTTTTAATATTTTTTCCGTATTTTTATTTATGCGTCCAAGGATGTGCCTAAGTAACTATACGTTACAAACCGGCGTTTACATTGCATTGCTGCGTTTGCTTTAAGCGTTTGATCGATCATGTGTGTTAAAGAGATGATGAATATGAGACTAGCGATACTCTTGCGTATCGCTTCGACTTCGTAGTACAGCCCATTTCTCATTCGTCCGTCAAATTTAGCGACTAGTGTTGTTCGTTCTACAATAAATATAATAGTGAGCGAGCCCACAGATATAAAATCTATGTGTACGAGAGAGACGGCTGCATTGTTGCGGGTGGAGGGGAATTGGTGTCTTTGAATTGTTTAGGTTTTCCCATCACTAAATGCTGACCGTGACGTCTCAGTGACAGCTAAAAAGTCGGCACTCTTGGTTCCCATACAAATGGTGCTACTTATTTACTTCATCTACTGAATATCTAAATCTGTGCACTTTTAAAAGGAAATAAAATTTATTTTAATTTTTTTTGACTATTACTACTCGAAAACGATTACTAGTAATGCATATTACCTGTTTTCATAAAAGCCCACATGATGGTAACACATTATAAACAACACAAAACAAAAACATAAATCTAGTGTTCTAGTAAAGCGCTTTCTAATTCGAACGCACAGTTATCAACGCTAATGTAGGAAATCAGTAGCAATTATTGGAAACGTTAGGTTTTACTCGATACGTAAGGGTGTCCGTTGCACTCGCTCCAATATGTGAATGCGAGCACGATAGAATGCTTTACGTATCGAGTAAAACGTATCCATTACTTTCCAAGTCATGGTACGGCTACAGGTATAGCCACCGGCTGTATCTCGAATCGTTGTGTGGCCACGAGAAACGGGCTACCATGCTATCGACGCCCGCATCATCAACCTATGATAAGTCCACTGCTGGACAAAGGTCTCTGCCGTTACGCAAACGTATGGATGCATTATTAGGAGGTAAGTGCATAGGCACGATTATAGAATCTCCACGCTGGCTGCTGCTTAAAAAATCATGTAGACCAGTTGATTTTAGGCACGTTGATATGTGGACGAGCTGCGATTTAGACAACCTGCGTTTTAGACGAGTTGCCCTATAATAGACGAGTTGCTTTATAGACGCTGTGATACTAACTCGTTAAAGGTGTGAAAAACGTCTAAATTTGTCCTAAGGTTGATAGATAGATACCATAATGTGCGAGGTGTTACGACGCTATTTTTTATGGTTTATCCTCGTTGGTGTAGCTTGTCCTCCAAAACCAAATTTACTTGCAAAATTATCTCATGATAGACCATTACGGGGCTGTTTTTGTATGAACGAAGCTTAAAAAGTCTCTTTCCTTCTTTTTTGTGATCTTTAAAATTGTTACGTCTAGCTGACTTCGACATACATTTTGAATATGAGTTAATAAATTGTCAACAATGTTTCTTTTATCAATCTTTAGACATTTTGGTTTTTTCCTCTCCGTGATCTGGATATCAGAAAAACTAGTACATGCTGTTACCCCTTTAAACATTTTTTATTTGAACTCTATCTATTATGATGCGCGGATCCAGGGGGGGGGATCAATGGGGGCAAATGCCCCCTGACACAAATAGATTTCAGTATGAAGTACTCATCATCATCATCATCATCATATCAGCCGAAAGACGTCCACTGCTGAACATAGGCCTCCCCCAATGATTGCCACAATGACCGGTCCTGCGCCACCCGCATCCAGCGGACTCCTGCAACCTTCACCAGGTCATCAGTTCACCTTGTGGGGGGCCTACCCACGCTACGCCTTCCGGTACGTGGCCGCCACTCAAGAACCTTCCCGCCCCAACGGCCATCGGTTCTACGCGCAATGTGCCCCGCCCACTGCCACTTCAGTTTAGCGATTCGGAGAGCTATTTCGGTTACTTTGGTTCTGCTGCGGATGGTCTCATTTTTAATCCGATCCCGCAGAGACTCCTAGCATAGCCCTCTCCATTGCCCTTTGGGTGACTTCGAGCCTTCTTATGAGGCCCATTGTAAGCGGCCACGTTTCAGTACTGTATGTCATCACATCACTGGCAACACGAACTGATCAAAGACTTTCGTCTTCAAACATTCGCAGTTTCACGTTGAAGTCCCCCATAACAACGGTGAAGTAGGTTCTGGAGCTATGCATGGCTTTTGAGATATCATCATACATAGCCTCCACCTCGTCGTCGGAGTGTGTCGAAGTCGGCGCGTACACCTGTATGACCTTCAGCGAGTATCTCTCAGGAACTCTGAGTATAAAGTACCTACGCCACCCTAGCCGACACACTCTCGATCTTCACCACGTTGTTTACGAGGGACTTGTGGACGATGAACCCGACACCTCCCTGGGACTGTTGGTCGCCCTCCCGGAAATAGAGCAAGTTGCCGGACTTTAAGATTATCGTGTCCTCGCCCTCTCTTTGGACTTCTGAAAATCCCACAATGTCCCAACGCAACCTGCTCAATCCTTCCTCCAGTTCCATTAACTTTTCGTCGGTCCGCAGTGTACGTGTGTTATAAGTTGCCAGGGCCAGGGGTCGTCGGTGGTGGTAGCCGGATCTTTGCCGGAGATTCTTAGCACCCCTGACCCCGCTAGCACCCTGGCCGCTACCATAACCAGGGCACCGGGGGTCGCCGGAACCTCGGGGCCGCGGCCTTTTTTGTGTATTCATTAGGAGGTAAATGCCCATAATCGCCACGCTGGGCAAGCGGATTGGCGATCGCAGTAATGTGTCTACTATGGTGACGCTGCTGCCCATCATCAATCTTTTATCAAATAGTGGTCAGTGACACTTCAATCCCTTAGTCGACTCTTACGACACCCGCAGGAGGAGTTGGGGTGGTGACAAATGTATTCTTACTGCCGTCACCACACGGCCATGAAGTACTACCATAGCATAAGTCAATGCATTCCCTGAACGAAATCCTAGATCCGCGCCTGCTTATTATGAATGACCTGTCGGTCTGTTTCAGTTTCCCTGGTCCTCCTGCATGATATTGCAATAAAACCGGCCAAGAGCATGTGGGGCCATGCTTATTGTAGGGTTCCATAGTTATTCAAAAACGGCTGGGCCGATTATGTTCAAAATAGTTTTATTTTAAAGTATTCTATAAGCTCACTTTCATCAGTTTTTTTCATATTTTTTGGACCTACGGATCAAAAGTTAGAGGGGGGGGGAGAAATTTTTTTTTTTCTTTTGGAGCGATTATTTCCGAAAATTTTGACTTAAGGAAAACTTTATGTTAAGACCCTTATTATTTTTAAGAGATCTATTCAATGATATAATCTCGCACTATAGGATTACAGGAAATAAAAAAATCATCCCCACTTCACCAATTGGGGAGGTACCTACCCGAAAAAAAAGCATCCTGGCCTGTCCAACTAGCGCGTTCGGTTCAAACTGTCAGTGCCACCCCGGGGAGTACATCAGAAGGGCCTCACGGTAAACCGCACTCGTGAATGTTGTTCGTCGAATATCTGCGTAATTATTCGACCGCTGTTAGAGAATTTATTATAACAACTAGCTTTTGCCCGCGGCTTCGCTCGCGTAGATTTTGGACATCTATGAAAAAAAAATTTTTTCAACAGACTTCAAAAAAGAAGGAGGTTACCATTTCGATTGTACATATGTAGTTCATGTTACACGGTTTCCTGCAAATAATGAATCTGTGGGCTACCTTCCCACGTCCAAGTAAACACTTACTTATAATTACATATTATTTACACTTTATTTAACTAAGTAACGTAATATATATTATTATGTGTAGATATACATACATATTATATTTAACTATTTACATCTATTTACACAACTACACAAACGTATACAATATTAATTTACAATTACATACGTATAATATACACCGCATTTATATATCGTCCGTCAAGAATCTTTGACGTGCCAACAAGTCGAGTGCTAAGCTTACGCGCACCGAGATAACGGGAGCGCCCGGTTTGTGCATGCTCCTTGCCGGCCGGCGGTCGCCGCGCCCCGCAGCAGTCTGCATATGAAACTGACGCGGAGTGCATGTCGCTTATGACCGCTAATCGCATTACGATCGCTATCGCTTACGCCTATATTTATTCGCTTTTTTATTTATCTTCCGTACTATCTCTTCTGTGTAACTATCTTCCGAACTTTGGATACTCCTTCTGTGTTGTAAATTATTGACATTATAATTGTACAAAAGAGTTAAGTGGATGTTTGGATTATTCGCCCTACGTACATCCCCATACTGGTGACCCCGGAGGAACACATTACCGAGAGGAAGCTACAATAAAACCGTACGTAGAAGTGAAAAGTGAAATGGCCGACGGCGAGGATGAGCAAAATGCCCCGGCGCCTGCGCAAGTACCGTTTGGAGTACCCGTGTCCGTTACACCATCCGTCACGACTACGCCACCGGGTCCGTCATCCGAAGTTTTTAGAGTTGGAGTGCGACTTCCACCATTCTGGGCAGAGGAACCTGACATATGGTTTTCACAGGTCGAGAGTCAGTTTGACGTCGCTGGCATCACTAGTGACATGACCAAATTCCACTACGTGGTTAGTCAATTGGATCGACAATTTGCTAAGGAAGTCAGGGACATCATTACCAACCCTCCGGCAACTGGTAAATATGCCAAGCTTAAATCAGAGCTTATCAGCAGGTTGAGCGCCACCAACGAACGACAGATCCAGCAGCTTCTGCATCACGAAGAGCTTGGAGAACGCAAACCATCTCAGTTCCTGCGTCACCTACAGGCTCTAGCAGCGAAGCGTATTTCGGACGACGTATTGCGCATGATGTGGACGAACAGGTTACCAACAAGCATCCAGACTGTTCTCGCAGGAC
Organism: Thaumatotibia leucotreta; assembly: GCA_025490895.1. Taxonomy (NCBI): domain Eukaryota; kingdom Metazoa; phylum Arthropoda; class Insecta; order Lepidoptera; family Tortricidae; genus Thaumatotibia; species Thaumatotibia leucotreta. The sequence goes on along the minus strand of JALPQI010030290.1, from coordinate 9,433 downwards.
ACCCATCAGCTTCGCTGGATATTCTTGCAGACCTGGCCGATAGGATCCATGATATCGGGCCGCGCTGCGGTTGTTCATCACACGTCGCTTCCGCAGGTTTTGATCAACAAGGCTCCAGCAACGATGCCTTGGCGAGGGAGATAGCCGCACTGAGGAAAGAAGTTCGGGCTCTGAAGATGGGCCGCGATGAAGGAAGGTCCCGTTCGAGGAATCCCAGCCGCAGCCGAAGGCAGAGCCGTTCCAGCACCAGGTCCCAGTCAAGCTATAGGAAATTTCCCATCTGCTGGTACCACTCTAGACATGGCGAAAACGCCAACAAGTGCATACCGCCTTGCGACTATAAGAAGTCGGGAAATGCCATGGGCAGTCGGTGATGGCGACAACTGATAGCCCTGTCAAATCAAGTCGCCTCTTTGTTACTGACAGACGGACGAAGATGCAGTTTCTGGTCGACACCGGTAGCGACCTCTGTGTCTTGCCCAAGTCAATGCTGCAAGAACGTCGAGCACCGACGGATTACAAGCTTTCTGCAGCCAACGGGACGACTATCGACACCTTCGGCTACATGCATCTCAACCTGGACCTCGGACTTCGACGCGAATTTCCATGGCGTTTTGTGGTAGCTCTAGTTACTAAGCCTATTATAGGTGCTGATTTTTTAGCGCATTATAAAATTCTTGTGGATTGTGGTAATCAAAGATTAGGCCGCCTTATAGATCTCACCACTAGCTTAGCTTCTTCTGCCATTTTTGCTGTTTGCGATGATATTTTATCTGTAAAGGTTTTAAACGATGGCGATTCGTGCTATCACCGCTTATTGTCTCAGGAATATCCTGAAATCACGCGACCTGCTGGCACACAACGCACAATCTCGCACAACACACAACACCACATTCGCACTACTCCAGGTCCCCCAGTATCCTGTGCCCCAAGACGTCTCGCTCCGGATAAGCTCATGGTAGCCAGACGAGAGTTTGAAGGTATGTTGGCTAACGGTACAGCAAGACCATCTGAGAGCCCATGGTCATCACCGCTACATCTGGCGCCTAAAAAAGATAATGGCTGGCGTCCCTGCGGCGACTACCGACAGCTCAACGCTCGTACCATACCTGACAAATACCCAATCAGGCATATACACGATTTTACTCACAGCATATCTGGTTGTAAGGTCTTTAGTACTATTGACCTCGTAAAGGCTTACAACCAGATACCTGTACACGCGGAGGATATACCGAAGACGGCCATTACAACGCCCTTCGGTATGTTCGAATTCCCGTATATGACATTTGGCCTCAGAAATGCAGGTCAAACATTTCAGAGATTCGTCGACGAGCTGACGCGCGGTTTGGACTTCGTGTATTGCTACCTGGATGATTTTTTAGTATTTTCCAGAGACGAAGAACAGCATATACAGCATCTACGTGAAGTTTTCACCAGACTCCGAGACTACGGCATGGTGATCAACGTGTCTAAGTGCACCTTTGGAGCTCCCCAGGTAACTTTTTTAGGTTACCTGATCTCGGAGAGCGGGACCAAACCCTTAGACACGAAAGTGCAAGCCATACGTGATTTCCCACCACCCAAGGATGTCAAACAGCTGAGGAGATTTTTGGGTATGGCCAACTTTTACAGGCGATTCCTGCCGCATGCCGCTAAAACCCAAGCACCCCTCAACGCACTCCTGGGTGGAGCAGTTAAAGGGTCCACGCCCATCAACCTGAGCGGCGATGCTCTGAAGGCTTTCAATGAGACCAAGGAAAGTCTATCCAACGCAGCGTTACTGGCTCACCCCGATTGTCGAGCTAAGCTAGCGTTGGTCACAGATGCATCAGACGTAGCACTGGGTGCAGTCCTACAGCAACGGGTTCAGGACCAGGTATGGCAGCCATTGGCCTTCTTTTCTCGGAAGCTGAGTCCGTCGCAGACCAAGTACTCCCCTTACGACCGAGAACTACTCGCGATCTATGAAGGTATCAAGTACTTCCGGCACATGCTGGAGGCGAGACACTTTACAGTCTATACTGACCACAAACCGATCAGTTTTGCTTTCCACGAGAGGGAACATAACTGTTCGCCTAGGCAGTATAGACACTTGGACTACATATCCCAGTTCACTACCGATATAAGGCACATATCCGGCAAAGATAATGTTGTAGCCGACACCTTATCTCGGGTTGAAGAACTGGGGACACCACTCGATCTCGCCGACCTAGCAAGATCTCAAGTGTCCGACCCCGAGCTCGCCGAGTACTTGAATTCGTCGTCTCTACGCTTGGTAAGAATGCCGTTCCCGGGCAGCCGTGAGCCCTTGTACTGCGACGTCAGCACCCCGACTCCCCGCCCATTTGTTACCAAGCAGTACCGCAAAGCCGTTTTTGATAGCCTCCATTGCTTGAGCCACCCTGGCGCTAACACAACTGCTAAAATGGTAGCTCAGCGATTCGTGTGGCCAAGCGTACGGAAGGACTGCAGGGATTGGGCACGAGCTTGCGTGCCATGTCAACGTTCGAAAGTAAGTCGACACGTGTCCGCTCCTTTAGATACATTCGAACTGCCTCGTGGTCGCTTCCAACAGGTGCACATCGATTTAATCGGACCTTTACCTATCTCGCAAGGTTTCCGCTATTGCTTGACGGCTATTGATCGTTTTACACGATGGCCAGAGGTCATACCAATACCGGACATAACGGCTGAGACTGTAGCCAAAGCTTTGTTGACTGGCTGGATATCCCGATTTGGATGTCCAGTAGATATTGTTACTGATCGCGGTCGTCAATTTGAATCCGCGCTGTTTCAATATCTATCCAAGGCCATCGGGTTTCAGCACAAGCGTACAACAGCGTACCATCCGGCTTGTAACGGAATCGTGGAACGATTTCATAGGCAGCTTAAAGCCGCCATTACATGCCATGGCGATTCTAGCTGGTCAGAAGTATTGCCCCAAGTACTCCTTGGCATACGCAGCGCCTTCAAAGATGACCTACAAGCATCTGCCGCTGAAATGCTTTATGGCGAACCCCTGCGACTCCCAGGCGAATTTTTTGATCCCAGCGTACCCGGTACCACGGACATCACCGATTTCACCGCGCGACTACGCTCATTCGCCTCAAAGCTTAAACCTACGCCCGCTTCTCGCCACAGCAAAAACAGTATCTTTGTCTTCAAAGAGCTAGCGACAGCTGAGTATGTTTTCCTGCGTGAAGACGCCTCACGCGCTCCTCTGACTCCTGTATACTCAGGTCCACACAAAGTTCTGGAGAGAACCGACAAAGTATTCAAACTCCTCATTAAAGGTAAAACGGTCACTGTGACCATCGACCGATTAAAACCGGCACATTTTCTGTCGGATGACTTTTCAGCTCAGGAATCGACTACGCCTGCCGCCCCTGAAACTGTAGTGTCAGGAAGACCACATAGCCACCCTGATGCCAGTCCGGCAAACGTACTTAGAACTACTCGTTCGGGAAGGCAAGTACGTTTCCCAGATTATTATCGCCCTTAACCAGGTCTCTGGGGGGGAGTGATGTGGGCTACCTTCCCACGTCCAAGTAAACACTTACTTATAATTACATATTATTTACACTTTATTTAACTAAGTAACGTAATATATATTATTATGTGTAGATATACATACATATTATATTTAACTATTTACATCTATTTACACAACTACACAAACGTATACAATATTAATTTACAATTACATACGTATAATATACACCGCATTTATATATCGTCCGTCAAGAATCTTTGACGTGCCAACAAGTCGAGTGCTAAGCTTACGCGCACCGAGATAACGGGAGCGCCCGGTTTGTGCATGCTCCTTGCCGGCCGGCGGTCGCCGCGCCCCGCAGCAGTCTGCATATGAAACTGACGCGGAGTGCATGTCGCTTATGACCGCTAATCGCATTACGATCGCTATCGCTTACGCCTATATTTATTCGCTTTTTTATTTATCTTCCGTACTATCTCTTCTGTGTAACTATCTTCCGAACTTTGGATACTCCTTCTGTGTTGTAAATTATTGACATTATAATTGTACAAAAGAGTTAAGTGGATGTTTGGATTATTCGCCCTACGTACATCCCCATAAATCCTATTTTGTTTTTTTTTTCTCAGGAGATTCAAAAGTGGCCGAAATAAGTTTAATATTTGTTATAAATATTAGATGTCATATACCAAAGAAAAACGACCAAGATCACCTATGTCCGAGGTGGGGATCGAACCCACGTACTCAGCTTTCGCGGCTGATGCCTGTACCCCTCGGCCACTCGGTCTTCGGGTCTTCGGTCGGGTTTAATATTTGTGATATTTTTTTTTGGGTTTCGCCTTGACTTGTCGACAATCATTTAATCGAATGTTGTTTCAAAGACAACGGTTCAAGTATTTTCATTTCATCAACAAGTCATTCTGTCGAAGAATAGTTTTCAGTAAATTTAAATCAGGGAATTTTGAATGGTGCTTGAGGTTTTCCTTTACGGGTTCTTATTTTAGTTTGGTTTAAATTTAGTAATATTTATTCCGCAGTTCTAAACTAACCCTGAACCTACTTTGATAGCTGTTTGCTTATGTGTGGGGTTACAGTTGTAACCTAACTTAAACATATTTTAATAGCCGATCGTTTCTATGTGGGGTCGCACTGGTCGCAGTTCTAACCAAACCTAAACCTACTTTGATAGCCGTTTGCTTTTGTGTGGGGTCGCAGTTCTAACCTAAACTAAACCTACTTTGATAGCCGTTTGCTTTTGTGTGGGGTCGCAGTTCTAACCTAAACTAAACCTGCTTTGATAGCCGTTTGCTTATGTGTGGAGTCGCAGTTCTAACCTAACCTAAAGCTACTATGATAGCTGTTCGCTTATGTGTGGGGTCGCAGTTCTAACCTAAACTAAACCTACTTTGATAGCCGTTTGCTTTTGTGTGGGGTCGCAGTTCTAACCTAACCTAAACCTTCTTTGATAGCTGTTCGCTTATGTGTGGGGTCACAGTTTACCCTAACATAAACCTATTTTAATAGCCGTTCGTTTCTGTGTGGGGTCGCACTGGTCGCAGTTCTTACTTAACCTAAACCTACTTTGATAGCCGTTTGCTTATGTGTGGGGTCGCAGTTCTAACCAAACCTGAACCTACTTTGATAGCTGTTTGCTTATCTGTGGGGTCACAGTTCTAACCTAACCTAAACCTATTTGAATAACCGTTCATTTCTGCGTGGAATCGCAATGGTCGCAGTTTTAACCTAACCTTAAACTACTTTGATAGCCGTTTGCTTATGTGTGGGGTCGCAGTTATAACCTAACCTAAACCTACTTTAATAGCCGTTAGTTTATGTGTGGGGTTGGAGTTCAACCCTAACATAAACCTACTTTCAAAGCCGTTCGTTGCTGTGTGGGGTTACTATTCAAACCTAACCTGAACCTCCTTTGATAGTCGTTCGTTTCTGTGTGGAGTCGCATTTCTAATCTAACCCAAAACCTACTTTGATAGCCGTTGGTTTCTGTGTGGGGTCGCAGTTCTAACCTTTCCTAAACCTAAGTAGAATCTTACCTTATTACATTTTGTTTGAAGTCTGTTTCATTGAACAGCATATTAGTATGACATAATTAAATACTTAATTGCAAATAAACTACACGAATTAGAAAGCTGAATTTACAGTGAGGCGGCCCGCGTACCCGCGCTGCTTATACATATACTGTCCGCGAGCTGTCAAACAAACATTTGAAATTCGTTCGCTTTGAATCATATGTCGCCATGCAAAATTGTAAATATTTTTAACGAACAAACAAATAAATATGGTTTTGTCTAGACTTAAAAAAAAACCTCGCAATGACCTTTTATGTAGCAAGCTGCATTATTTACCAACATTTAATAATAAAAGTATCTACGTATTCATCGTACCTATGTTACTTGTAAATAACATGGTATGTAGATAAGTACCTACATCTTCAAAGTCAAGAACACTTCTATGAAGTTTTGAATTAAATAGCCCAACGAATCTGGTTCCTTCTTACAAACTTTAACCTTCCATTTAACCCCCATAGGGAATGAATTAACAAAAAACCTGAAACACGTGTTTACTTATTTATTGTTAATAACATTCAGGTGAAGTTTCGAATAAAATAGATAAACTATTCTTATTTCCCCATACAAACTTTAACTCTCCATTTAACCCCCATAAGGAATGAATTTTCAAAAAACCTGAAATACGTGTTTACTTATGTATTGTTAAAAACATTCATGCGAAGTTTCTAATAAAAAAGCCCAACTAATCTTATTTCCCCATACAAACTTTAACCCTCCATTTAACCCCTTTAAGGGATGAATTTTCAAAAAACCTGAAACATGTATTTACTTATTATTATTAAAAACATTCTTGTGAAGTTTCGAATAAAATAGCCCAACAAATCTTATTTCCCCATACAAACTTTAACCCCCCATTTAACCCCCATAGGGAATAAATTTTGAAAAAACCTGAAATACGTATTTACTTATTTATTGTTAAAAACATTCATGTGAAGTTTTGAATAAAATAGCCCAACTAATCTTATTTCCCCATTCAAACTTAACCCTCCATTTAACCCCTTTAAGGGATGAATTTTCAAAAAACCTGAAACATGTATTTACTTATTTATTATTAAAAACATTCCTGTGAAGTTTCGAATAAAATAGCCCAACTAATCTTATTTCCCCATTCAAACTTTAACCCTCCATTTAACCCCCATAGGGAATAAATTTTGAAAAAACCTGAAATACGTATTTACTTATTTATTGTTAAAAACATTCATGTGAAGTTTTGAATAAAATAGCCCAACTAATCTTATTTCCCCATTCAAACTTTAACCCTCCATTTAACCCCTTTAAGGGATGAATTTTCAAAAAACCTGAAACATGTATTTACTTATTTATTATTAAAAACATTCCTGTGAAGTTTCGAATAAAATAGCCCAACTAATCTTATTTCCCCATACAAACTTTAACCCCCCATTTAACCCCTTTACGGGATGAATTTTCAAAAATCCGTTCTTAATGCGCCTCTAAACATTATAAAGAATGTACATGCCAAGTTTGAACTTTCTAGGACCAGCGGTTTGGGCTGTGCGTTGATTTAAGTCAGTCAGTCAGTCAGTCAGTCAGTCAGTCAGTCAGGACATTGCCGTTTATATATATAGATGAACAACAAAAAAAAAAACAATATCAAAAGGGTACCTAATAATTAAATATTAAGATTATATCATTTTTTAACGGAAAACAACCTTATTTTTCAGAAACAGTATGAATTACGTGATAACTAGAAAGACAGCGCACCACTTCTACGTGACATATAGCTTTGCGCGGTGGGAATTTCAACTTAATAGTATCTTAGAAAGAGTCATTATTTCTTTAAACGGGTTTTCGGAGATGGTTTTCTGTACAACTTGTACTAAAACGTATTCTGTGATTTCAGGTGATTGATTTAGGTGGTTTTGTATTTTATTTATATATATAAACGGCAATGTCCTGACTGACTGACTGACTGACTGACTGACTGACTGACTTAAATCAACGCACAGCCCAAACCGCTGGTCCTAGAGAGTTCAAACTTGGCATGTACATTCTTTATAATGTCTAGAGGCGCACTAAGAACGGATTTTTGAAAATTCATCCCGTAAAGGGGTTACATGGGGGGTTAAAGTTTGTATGGGGAAATAAAATTAGTTGGGCTATTTTATTCGAAACTTCACAGGAATGTTTTTAATAATAAATAAGTAAACACGTATTTCAGGTTTTTTGAAAATTCATTCCCTATGGGGGTTAAATGGAGGGTTATTGTTTGTATGGGGAAATAAGATTAGTTGGGCTATTTTATTCAAAACTTCACAAGAATGTTTTTAATAATAAATAAGTGAACACATGTTTCAGGTTTTTTGAAAATTCATCCCTTAAAGGGGTTAAATGGAGGGTTAAAGTTTGTATGGGGAAATAAGATTGGGTGGGCTGTTTTATTCGAAACTTCACATGAAAGTTTTTAACAATAAATAAGTAAACATGTATTTCAGGTTTTTTGAAAATTCATCCCTTAAAGGGGTTAAATGGGGGGTTAAAGTTTGTATGGGGAAATAAGATTAGTTGGGCTATTTTATTCGAAACTTCACAGGAATGTTTTTGATAATTAATAAATAAATACGTATTTCAGGTTTTTTGAAAATTCATTCCCTATGGGGGTTAAATGGAGGGTTATTGTTTGTATGGGGAAATAAGATTAGTTGTGCTATTTTATTCAAAACTTCACAAGAATGTTTTTAATAATAAATAAGTGAACACATGTTTCAGGTTTTTTGAAAATTCATCCCCTAAAGGGGTTAAATGGAGGGTTAAAGTTTGTATGGGGAAATAAGATTGGGTGGGCTATTTTATTCGAAACTTCACATGAAAGTTTTTAACAATAAATAAGTAAACACGTATTTCAGGTTTTTTGAAAATTCATCCCTTAAAGGGGTTAAATGGGGGGTTAAAGTTTGTATGGGGAAATAAGATTAGTTGGGCTATTTTATTCGAAACTTCACAGGAATGTTTTTAATAATAAATAAATAAACACGTATTTCAGGTTTTTTGAAAATTCATTCCCTATGGGGGTTAAATGGAGGGTTAAAGTTTGTATGAGGAAATAAGATTAGTTGGGCTATTTTATTCGAAACTTCACAAGAATGTTTTTAATAATAAATAAGTAAACACATGTTTCAGGTTTTTTGAAACTTCATCCCTTAAAGGGGTTAAATGGAGGGTTAAAGTTTGTATGGGGAAATAAGATTGGTTGGGCTATTTTATTCGAAACTTCACATGAATGTTTTTAACAATAAATAAATAAACACGTATTTCAGGTTTTTTGAAAATTCATTCCCTATGGGGGTTAAATGGAGGGTTAAAGTTTGTATGAGGAAATAAGATAAGTTGGGCTATTTTATTCGAAACTTCACATGAATGTTCTTAACAATAAATAAGTAAACACGTGTTTCAGGTTTTTTGAAAATTCATTCCCTATGGGGGTTAAATGGAAGGTTAAAGTTTGTAAGAACGAACCAGATTCGTTGGGCTATTTAATTCAAAACTTCATAGAAGTGTTCTTGCCAATGAAGATGCAGGTACTTATCTACATACCATGTTATATACGAGTAACAGAGGTACGATGAATACGTAGATACTTATAATATTAAATTTTGGTAAGTAATGCAGTTTGCTACATAAAAGGTCATTGTGAGGTTTTCTTTTTTAATTCTAGAAAAAACCATATTTATTTGTTTGTTCCTTAAAAATATCTACAATTTTGCATGGCGACATAATGATTCAAAGCGAACGAATTTCAAATGTTTGTTTGACAGCTCGCGCACAGTATATGTATAAGCAGCGCGGGTACATGGGCCGCCTCACAGTAAATTCAGCTTTCTATTTCGTGTAGTTTATT